>JAINUV010001495.1:0-50000 GCA_020205505.1 Panax japonicus | reverse complement strand
ATACTTGGTGAAATCCTTATGTTATTCCATTTCTTATTATTCTGTCGGAATAACCTGTATATGCGGTTTACCCTATACTTGGTGACATTCTTCTATTATTCTGTTGGAACATCCTGTCTGTGTGTTTTACACCGGACCTGGTTCCGTCTTTATTATTCTGTTGGAATATCCTGTCTGTGTGTTTTACACCGGACCTGGTTCCGTCTTTATTATTCTGTTGGAACATCCTGTCTGTGTGTTTTACGCCGGACCTGGTTCCATTCTTTATTATTCTGTTGGAATATCCTGTCTGTGTGTTTTACGCCGGACCTGGTTCCGTTATTTATTATTCTGTTGGAACATCCTGTCGGTGTGAGTTTCACCTGACCTGGTTCCGTTATTATTATTCTGCTGGAATAACCTGTCTGTGCGGTCTATCGCATGCATGGTGATTTCTTTTGTTATTTCATTCTTTATTATACTCAGTTGGTTAAAACTTTAACTTCTATACTCCGTGAAATTAGTAGAATATCCTTGATATTTGCGCTTCATCCAGTATCCTTTCATGAAAATATTCTTCTGATCATTCTTGAATTTTACACCACAAAACAGTATCGTGTTGACAATTTGGACGTTAATAATTTCTGGATAAAATAATTCTTGAACTTGTTTTATTGAATGATTATATCATTGTCATCATCCTCGTGTTTATATTTTGTTGAAAGTCATCTGTGGCCTGTAGTGCATAGATGGACTTGGTATGATTATGACCAGGGATTTTTCGGTGTAATCATGACCGTAATGTTACAAATGATGTAAAAATTAAAAATCCTCATTGGCCCGTAGTGCATTGATGGACAGTTGTTGGCATGATCATGACCACTAATGAATACACAAATATTCTTGGCCGTAGTGCATGAATAATTGTGGTCGTGATACTAAAGAATATCATTGGCCGTAGTGCGGGGGTGATTCGATGATGTGGAATATTTATTAAGCTGAGTCTCAGCCATAACGATGATGAAAAACCTTTTAAATCATAAAAGATAGTAGTTTTTATTTTCTACTTGACTCTTTTAATGGATTGCTGGTTCCGCTGCAGTTAAACTTGATGTTTATTATATTTTATCAGTTTAACACTGTTGAAGGCTAATGATAATTTATTCTGCATTATCTTAGTCATAATATTTCTTACTGGGCTAGTTGAGCTCACCCTTTCTTTCACTGTTCTCTTCAGGAAATGAGAATATAGCTGGGACGAGTCGGGGAACGGAGTGATGGACCAGAGAATAGTATTAGTAGTCCTCACTATTCTGTTAAATAGTGTGACAATAATTGTATTGAGGACACCTTTTGAGTTTGTATGATCTCTAGTAGACAATAATTGTATTCAAACTCACAGTTATGTTTTGTCGTATTGTACACGACAGTTGTATTAGTAAATTGTATTTGAATTCTGTACCATGTATCTGGCGACTCAAGATGGGTGATGTATACCTAATTTTGGGGGTGTCACAGTTGGTATCAGAGCTTAGGGATATGATCCCTGGCTAAGATGTGAGAATAGTACTAGGAGGGGAGAGACGGGGAATTCCTTCGCTAGTATGACCTACCTAAGTTTATGTGCTATTTTATTGGTCGGTCAGAATATAGGGATAATATGTTACATGTCAATTAACCTTTTGTTTTGTGGCAGTATCTGAAAATGACATCTGAGAATGTTGAGAATGACAATGGAGCACAGACGATCGTTGACTCACCACATATCAATAATCAGGATAATGTGCATCAGGAAGGCGAAAATCCTCATGCAAACAACAACACTGACCAAATGACGAATGATCAAATGTTCAGAGGTTTTATGTAATTCATGCAACAGCAGGCGAGAGCAACTCCTGTCCAAAACGTAGATGGAAACACGGGAAACTCTCGGGCGGTCACCGCTAAACAATTCAAGGAGCTGGGACCACTGGAGTTTAAGGGAGAGCCAAAACCACTTATGGCAGAAACATGGATAAAGCAGATGACCAAGATATTTGATGTCTTGGGATGCTCCGAGGAGCAAAAGGTTCCCTTTGCCGCCTTTATGTTGCGCGGAGAGGCAGATTATTGGTGGGAATCGGTAAAACGTACTCAACCTGCTGTATTAAAGATATCTTGGGAGAAGTTCCAAGAGCTGTTCAATGACAAATACTTTCCCGAAAGTATTCGCCACATGAAGGAGGTGGAGTTTATTAAGTTGGAACAAAATAATATGACCGTGTCGCAATACGAGGCAAAATTTGCAGAGTTATCACGGTTTGCGTCCCACTTAGTGGATAATGAAGAGAGAATGACGCGAATGTTTTTAAGAGGTTTGAAGCCGGAGATACGTCAACATCTTATTTCTCATAAACTGTGTTTGTATTCAGATGTTGTAAATAGGGCTCAGTTAGTGGAGCGCGATAACGAGTCAACTCAACTAAAAGAGAGCGGCCGACAAAATTATAACACCAGCGAGAGTGGTCATCGAAGCGGTGACAACAAGCGTGGATGGAATCAGCAAGCCAGAAATGGTAACCACTTCGGTGGTAATCAGGGCCAAAACAATAAGAATGGACATTTCAAGAAGAGGAGATTCAACAATGATGGAAAGACGTCAGCACCAGCACCCGTTGTTAAGGAAGGAGAAAGGCCACCTATCATATGTTTCAAATGCGGAGGGGAGGGACACATCAGTCCAAATTGCGCGATGCCGTTCAAAGCATGTTATAATTGTGGAAGAGAAGGTCACTTAGCCCGATTTTGTCGTTTACCAAAGACAAATTCAGCTAGGATGGAGGCACCAAAGGCCGTCCCAGAAAGGTCAAAGCCTGTAGTGCAAGGGAGAGCGTTTGTTGTGACCTCCCAAAAAGCAAGGAACCCGAATGAGGTCATCACGGGTAAGCTTATCATAAACTCTAACGAAGTCTATACTTTATTTGATACCGGTTCTACCCATTCTTTTATTTCTCCTACTTGCGCTCATCGATTAAATTTGACTCCGGAGAAATTAGACTTTGACTTATCTGTGGAAACTCCGTTGGGAGAAACCTTCATTACATCCACTGTTTATAAGTCTTGTTTGGTTCAAATCGGTACCCTCACATTACCTGTAGATCTTATTTCATTGAAAATACTTGCATTTGACGTGATTCTAGGGATTGATTGGTTAACTACTCATCATGCAAAAATTGATTGTTTCCATAAGGTTGTTAGCTTTCATATTCCTAATCAACCTATTATGCGAATTCAAGCGATCAAACCATTAAAATCAATCACGGTCATCTCAAGCCATAAAGCTATTCGTTTATTAAAAAACGGATGTCAAGCTTTCTTAGCTCATGTCACAGATTTAAACAAAAATACGTCAGTTTTGAACGATATTTCTATTGTTAATGAATTTCCTGACGTATTCCCCGAAGAACTTCCTGGCCTACCCCCAGAGCGTGAGATTGAATTTTGTATCGACCTTGAACCCGGTACAAAACCCATTTCTAAAGCCCCATATCGAATGGCTCCTATTGAACTTCAGGAGTTAAAAACCCAACTGCAGGAATTATTAGACATTGGCTTTATTCGTCCTAGTACTTCTCCTTGGGGTGCTCCTGTTCTATTCGTGAAGAAGAAAGATGGGAGTATGCGACTTTTTATTGATTATCGGGAGTTAAATCATGTCACCATCAAAAATAGGTATCCATTGCCACGTATTGATGACTTGTTTGACCAGTTGCAAGGAGCCAAATTCTTTTCAAAGATCGATCTTCGTTCCGGGTATCACCAATTGAAGATTAGAACCGATGACATTCCAAAGACGGCTTTCAGAACTCGGTACGGGCATTATGAATTCCTAGTCATGTCCTTTGGATTGACTAATGCTCCTGCTGCCTTCATGGATATGATGAACCGAGTATTCAAGGAATATTTGGATCACTTTGTGGTCGTCTTTATTGATGACATCCTTATTTATTCCAAAAGACGTGAAGATCATGAGCAACACTTGAGGCTGACACTCCAAAAGCTTCGTGAATATAAGCTTTATGCCAAGTTGAAGAAATGCGAGTTCTGGCTTGAGGAAGTAGCATTCCTTGGGCACGTGGTATCAAGTCATGGAATATCTGTTGACCCAGCAAAGATTGAATCTATTCAAAGCTGGGAGCAACCTAAATCAGTGACTGAAGTACGTAGCTTTCTCGGTTTAGCTGGTTATTATCGGAGATTCGTGGAAGGATTTTCTCGAATCACTACTCCATTGACTCAGCTGAATCGGAAAGATACAAAGTTCGGTTGGAGCGAAGAATGTGAGAAGAGTTTTCAAGAACTCAAGAGGAGACTCATTTCAGCACCTGTTCTAACAATACCATCCGGCTCGGAGGGATTTGTCATCTACAGTGATGCTTCGGGCAAAGGGCTGGGATGCGTTCTCATGCAACATGGAAAAGTCATAACCTATGCCTCGCGACAACTCAAAGAATATGAGAAGAATTATCCTACTCATGATCTAGAGTTGGCAGCTGTTGTCTTTGCACTTAAAATTTGGAGGCATTACTTGTATGGGGAGAAAGTGGAGATCTTTACGGATCATAAAAGCCTCAAATATTTCTTCACTCAAAAGGAACTCAACATGCGACAACGACGTTGGCTTGAACTGTTGAAAGATTATGATCATACCATCCAATACCATCCTGGAAAAGCAAACGTGGTAGCTGACGCATTGAGTAGAAGATCACATGCAAGTACGAGTGCGATATTGTCAACGCAAGGGCCCATTTTGTGTGACTTGCAAAGGATGGAGATAGAGTTAAAGACTCCAGGGACGCATGTGACGATGGCGAATATACGAGTAGAACCAACTTTAATCGATAAAGTTAAAGCCGCTCAAGCTACAGACCTGGAGCTGATGCGTATGAGGAAGAAAGTGCAAGAAGGTGCTATGCCGGAAGCAAGAATCGATGAAGAAGGAATACTTCGAGTCAACTCCAGACTTTGTGTTCCTAATGACCCTGATTTAAAGTATAAAATCATGATGGAGGCGCACAATACACCGTTTGCAATCCATCCTGGGAGTACCAAAATGTATCATGATATTCGTCATACATTTTGGTGGAGCAATATGAAGAGAGAGATAGCATTGTTTATCTCAAGGTGTCTAACTTGTCAACGAGTTAAAGCGGAGCATCAAGTACCAAAAGGTCCATTGCAACCACTTGAAATTCCAGAATGGAAGTGGGAGCACATTACCATGGATTTCGTTACCGGTCTTCCTAAGGTTTCTCAAGGCATAGATGCGATTTGGGTCATTGTTGATAGATTGACCAAGTCTGCTCATTTCTTACCGATACGAGAAACTTATACACTTGAACGTCTTGCTTGTATGTATATAAACGAGATTGTAAGACTGCATGGTATGCCGGTATCCATAGTTTCTGATCGAGACCCAAGATTTACTTCACGATTTTGGGTTAGTTTGCAAAAAGCTATGGGCACAGACTTACGATTTAGCTCGGCATATCATTCTCAGACGGACGGACAGTCGGAGAGAACTATTCAAACTCTTGAAGATCTATTAAGACTCTGTGTCCTTGATTTCAAGGGAAGTTGGGACAAGTTCTTACCATTGGTGGAGTTTTCCTACAACAACAGTTATCAAGCAAGTATTGGCATGGCTCCATTCGAAGCGTTGTATGGAAGAAAGTGTCGTTCTCCAGTATGCTGGGATGAGGTGGGTGAAGCAACGTTGTTGGGACCGGAGTTGGTACGTATGACTACGGAAAAGATTCAAACGATCCGACAACGTATAAAAACCTCACAAAGTCGACAAAAGAGTTATGTTGATCTTCATCGAAAGGACGTGGAATTCAATATAGGAGATCATGTGTTGTTACGTGTTACTCTATGGAAAGGAGTTACAAGATTTGGAAAGAGAGGAAAACTCAATCCTCGATTTATCGGTCCATTTTTAATCCTCGATCGAATAGGAACGGTGGCCTATAGACTCGCTTTACCGCCAAGTATGTCTTGTGTTCATAACGTTTTTCACATATCCATGTTACGTAAATATGTGAAAGACCCGAACCACATTATTGAGTTAGAACCGGACGAAATAGCGGAAGATTTGACGTATGAAGAGATTCCTGTTCAAATCTTGGATAAGAAGGAACATATTCTACGCTCCAAGGTTATACCTCAAGTCAAAGTATTGTGGAGAAACCACGATGTTGAGGAAATGACTTGGGAGTTAGAATCTGAAATGAAGTCAAGGTATCCTTACCTCTTTGACATACCAGGTACGTACCCTAATTTCGAGGACGAAATTTCATAAGAAGGGGAGGTTGTAAGACCCCAGTTTTTATAAATAAAGATGAATTTTCATAATTATTATTTTTTAATATTATGGAATAAATTTGATAAAATATATAGTTGTGGGTAATATTTATAAATTTTGCAAAGTACGCAAGTTGTTATAAAATATTCGTTTGGTCGGGAAATATTCGTACGACGACACAATCATTGGTGGACCCCACAACGGAAGTATTGTTGTAGTTAGAAAACGACAAAATTATCTTTCTATAAAATAACGGCGGAGGTGTTACCGTTAAAACTGTTGAACTACTCGGTAGTAAAAGTACAGTAATACGCGTTGTTGCATAGTAGCACACGGTATTAATTATTGATGCTTATGTGAGAAGTCACTCAGCTATACTCAATTATTGCTACAGTAATTGTTGTATCATATCTCTTATATTATTGATTCAATTATTGTCACAGTATCATCTGTATAATATGTTATATTATCTAAACAATAATTGAGACGACAAGTTATAAATGATTAATAATTGTTGAAAGATTAAATATGTGTTGATTAAAAATAAAATAAAATGATTTCTAGTAATTTTTATTCAATCCTTGATGTATATAAAGAGTCTATTATTAGACGTTTGTGGTAAGTTTAATTATTTATGGGGGGCCATATGTCATCATCTAAGAGTCTCTTTCAAAAATAGTAATTACCTTCGTAAATAGTAATTATTTTTGTAAATAGTAATTACCTTCGTAAATAGTAATTATTTTCGTAAATAGTAATTATTTTCGTAAATAGTAATTACCTTCGTAAATAGTAATTACCTTCGTCAATAGTAATTACCTTCGTAAATAGTAAATACTTTCGTAAATAGTAATAAATCTTCTATAAATAGAGGCCTAGGGCTTCATTATTTTTCACGAATTCGTTCAAGCTATAGAGAGAGAAAGTATAGAGAGAGTAATAGATAAAGAAGAAGAGTATTCGGTTACTACACTTTTGCAGTATTCAATCTCCTAATACGGTAAGGGGTGTTACTCTTTCTTCTTGAAGAGAACTTATGTTATTCCATTCGTTGTTATTCTGTTGGAATAACCTGTAAAAGTGGCATACCCTATACATGACCTGTATACGCGGTGTACCCTATACTTGGTGAAATCCTTATGTTATTCCATTTCTTATTATTCTGTCGGAATAACCTGTATATGCGGTTTACCCTATACTTGGTGACATTCTTCTATTATTCTGTTGGAACATCCTGTCTGTGTGTTTTACACCGGACCTGGTTCCGTCTTTATTATTCTGTTGGAATATCCTGTCTGTGTGTTTTACACCGGACCTGGTTCCGTCTTTATTATTCTGTTGGAACATCTTGTCTGTGTGTTTTACGCCGGACCTGGTTCCGTTATTTATTATTCTGTTGGAACATCCTGTCGGTGTGAGTTTCACCTGACCTGGTTCCGTTATTATTATTCTGCTGGAATAACCTGTCTGTCCGGTCTATCGCATGCATGGTGATTTCTTTTGTTATTTCATTCTTTATTATACTCAGTTGGTTAAAACTTTAACTTCTATACTCCGTGAAATTAGTAGAATATCCTTGATATTTGCGCTTCATCCAGTATCCTTTCATGAAAATATTCTTCTGATCATTCTTGAATTTTACACCACAAAACAGTATCGTGTTGACAATTTGGACGTTAATAATTTCTGGATAAAATAATTCTTGAACTTGTTTTATTGAATGATTATATCATTGTCATCATCCTCATGTTTATATTTTGTTGAAAGTCATCTGTGGCCTGTAGTGCATAGATGGACTTGGTATGATTATGACCAGGGATTTTTCGGTGTAATCATGACCGTAATGTTACAAATGATGTAAAAATTAAAAATCCTCATTGGCCCGTAGTGCATTGATGGACAGTTGTTGGCATGATCATGACCACTAATGAATACACAAATATTCTTGGCCGTAGTGCATGAATAATTGTGGTCGTGATACTAAAGAATATCCTTGGCCGTAGTGCGGGGGTGATTCGATGATGTGGAATATTTATTAAGCTGAGTCTCAGCCATAACGATGATGAAAAACCTTTTAAATCATAAAAGATAGTAGTTTTTATTTTCTACTTGACTCTTTTAATGGATTGCTGGTTCCGCTGCAGTTAAACTTGATGTTTATTATATTTTATCAGTTTAACACTGTTGAAGGCTAATGATAATTTATTCTGCATTATCTTAGTCATAATATTTCTTACTGGGCTAGTTGAGCTCACCCTTTCTTTCACTGTTCTCTTCAGGAAATGAGAATATAGCTGGGACGAGTCGGGGAACGGAGTGATGGACCAGAGAATAGTATTAGTAGTCCTCACTATTCTGTTAAATAGTGTGACAATAATTGTATTGAGGATACCTTTTGAGTTTGTATGATCTCTAGTAGACAATAATTGTATTCAAACTCACAGTTATGTTTTGTCGTATTGTACACGACAGTTGTATTAGTAAATTGTATTTGAATTCTGTACCATGTATCTGGCGACTCAAGATGGGTGATGTATACCTAATTTTGGGGGCGTCACAGTGGTGGTAGTCTTTCAATAGCTCGAGTCAACGTCGTTGACGCATGTTCAGTTCCTTTTTGGTGAAGAAATATTTGAGGCTTTTATGGTATGTATATATCTCCAGTTTTTCCCCATATAAATATTACCTCCAGATCTTTAGCGTGAAAACGACTGCTGCCAACTCTAGATCATGTGTAGGATAATTCCTCTCATATTCTTTAAGTTGTAGCGAGGCATAGGCTATGACTTTTCCACGTTGCATGAGAACACATCCTAACCCTTTGCCTGAAGCATCGCTGTAGATAACAAATCCATCCGAACCAGATGGTATTGTTAAAACAGGTGCCGAAATGAGTCTCCTCTTGAGATCTTGGAACTCTTCTCTCATTCCTCGCTCCATATGAATTTTATATCTTTACAAGTCAACTGAGTTAACGGAGTAGAGATTCTAAAAAATCCTTCCACAAATCTCTGATAATAACCAGCTAAGCCCAAAAAGCTACGTACTTCGATCACCGTCTTTGGGTGCTCCCAACTTTGTATTGCTTCAATCTTCGCCGGGTCAACAGACACTCCATATTTTGACACCATGTGCCCAAGGAATGCAACTTCCTCAAGCCAGAACTCGCATTTCTTCAAATTTGCATATAGCTTGTTATCACGAATCCTTTGCAGTACCAGCTTCAAATGGCGCTCATGATCTTCACGGCTTTTAGAATAGATGAGGATGTCATCAATAAAGACAACAATGAACTGATCCAAATATTTCTTGAATACTTGGTTCATTATATCCATGAAATCCGCAGGAGCATTAGTCAATCCAAAGGACATTACTAGGAATTCATAATGCTTGTACCGAGTTCTGAAGGCAGTTTTCGGAATATGCTCAGTTTTAACCTTCAGCTGATGATATCCAGAACGAAAATCGATTTTTGAAAAGAATTGTGCTCCTTCCAACTGGTCAAACAGGTCATCAATGCGAGGTAGCGGATACCTATTCTTGATAGTGATATGGTTTAATTCCCGGTAATCGATACAAAGTCGCATACTCCCGTCTTTCTTCTTCACAAATAAAATAGGAGCACCCCAAGGAGATGTACTAGGACGAATGAAATCGATGTCCAACAACTCCTATAGTTGGACCTTTAACTCCTGAAGTTCAATAAGAGTCATTCAATATGGGGTTTTAGAAATGGGCTTTTTACCAGGTTCAAGGTCAATAAAGAATTCAACTTCACGTTCTGGGGGTAGACCGGGAAGTTCATCAGGAAATACGTCAGGAAAGTCAATAACAACAGGAATATTATTCAAATCTGACGTGTCTTTATTCAAATCCATAACATAGGCTAAGAAACCTTGACATCCATTTTTTAATAAACGAATAGTTTTATGACTTGATATAATAGTGATTGATTTTAATGTCTTACTTGCTTGAATTCGCACAACAGGTTGGTTAGGAATATGAAAACTAACAACTTTATGAAAACAATCAATTTTGGCATGATGAATAGTTAACCAATCAATCCCTAAAATCACGTTAAATGCAAGTATCTTTAAAGAGATAAAGTCAACATGTAATGTGATGGTGCCAACTTGGATCAAACAAGATCTATAAACAGTGGATGTGATGAAAGTTTTTCCTAACGGAGTTTCCACAAATAGGTCAAAGTCTAATTTCTCCGGAGTCAAGTTTAAATGTTGACCACAAGTAGGAGAGATAAATGAATGGGTAACACCGGTATTTAGTAATGTATAAAATTCGCATGAATTTATGATTAGCTTACCTGTAATCACCTCATTTGGGTTCCTCGCATGTTGACTAGTCACGACAAACGCTCTTCCAGGAACCGTTGACTTTGACTTTTCTGGGACAGCCTTTTGAGTCACCATCCCCGCTGGACTTGGTTTCGCTACAGTGCAATCTCGAGCGATATGCCCTTCCTTTCCACAGTTATAACATACCTTAAACTGTTGTGGTCAGTTTGGGCTGATATGTCCTTCTTTTCCGCACTTTAATAGATGCGAGGCATCCGTATGAAAATGATTTACAAAATAATGTCGACTTCTTCGTGGATATGAGAACTATCTGAGGAAATTCAGACATCGCAGAATAATTTACAAGCTACTTACAGCTGAAAATGTCCATCACGGGAATCGAACCTAGATCCAATAGGTTGAATCTATGATCACATGATTCCTAGGTGCACATGATACCGTAATTTGTATAAAAACAGTAAGCAAGTATATATATAAAAGCTGTAAATATATATATACAGACAGAATAACCAACCACGAAGCACCTCCATGGGGGATCAGAAATATAAATAAAGCTGTAAAAGTTATCAACCGCCACGGAGGAAACTCCAGGCGGGATGAAACGTAAATAAAGCTGTAAATACGGTCAACCGCCATGAAGAAAACTCCAGGCGGGACGAAATGTAAATAAAATGGTAAAAACGATCAACTGCCACGAAGGAAACTCCAGCCAGGACAAATATATATATATATATATATATATATATATATATATAATAAATAAACGCACGGGATGTAAAATCCAGGCTCATCGAACAGAGTTCGACAACAATTTATATATATAAGTATATATATATATATATATATATATATATATATATATATAAAAGCGAGTAAACGCACCGGATGTAAAATCCAGGCTCATAGAACAAAGTCTGACACACAGTTAATATATATAAGTATATATATATTAAAGCAGTAAACGCACCAGACCGGAGTCTAGGCTCATCGAACAAAGTTCGACACATAGTTTATATATATATATATATATATATATAGAAAAGCAAATAAACGCACCAGACCGAAGTTTAGGCTCATCGAACAAAGTTCGACACACAATTCTTATATATAAATATATATATAGGAAAACAAATAAATGCTCCAGACCGAAGTCTAGGCTCATCGAACAAATTTTGACACACAGTTCTTATATATATATATATATATATATATAGAAAAGCAAATAAATGTTCCAGACCGAAGTCTAGGCTCAATCGAGGCATAACTCGATAATGTTAGTCAATATATATAAATATATAATATATTTATATATATACAAGCTGAAACAAAACCACGGACCAAAGTCCGGGCAAATGCGCGCAACACGACTCTCAATGTGAAGAAGGGTGTGTGCAGAGATGAAGAGAAAGACTCTAAAGTGTGTGAGAAGGCTTACAGTTGACTGCCAAAGAAGACTTCTATATCTTTAGAGTGGGTAAACACTGGTTTTTGTAGGTACAAAATAGGCTATATATGAGCTCACAGGTGTTTAAAATGAGAAAGTACACTGCATGGGGTGACAGCAGAGCAAATTGAGTAGGGCTTTCGCGCCGTTTTCTCTTGCAAAATGGGCAGCCCAAGCCCTCTATTTATAGACGATTTAGCCGCAGGTGTACCAGAGGCAACCCAGGTGGGCTCGGGTTTCTTGGGTCGGGTCGTCTCGTAGTACGTGCACTCGGGCACTATAATATCCACTCAAACTTTCAAAAATGCAATCCGGGCATCCGTTTGAGGTATACATGACCTATTTTGGACCGTCGTTGTCGAGAGTTGTACGATGGCATGGGATTAGAGTTTGTACGAAGTCTGTGAAGATGGGACGACGCCCTCCGGTCTTCAAGCTTCAACTTCCATCCGTTACCCCGCACAATAGTCACTCGGGATTGGTTAGTCTTGTGGGACATTGTTGTGTAGAGAAATTAAGACGACGTGGCATGGCATCGTGTTGACGAGATGACGATGTTGTCCTTTACCGGTGTTATTGCCGGATTGGGCTGATAAAGTAGACGTTGCTCAGAGCTTCGCTGAGATTGGACTGCTGCATTTGTTGAAGGTCCTCATTGTCATCTTTGAGTTGTGCCTGTCTTCCCGATGTTATCGTCAGGTTGGTATAGTGTATCTCGTTATGAGCGCCGAGATTGAAGCTGGTCGCATTTAAAACAAGAATTTCTGGGGTTATCGCTGAAACTGTATTCCTTGGGGTTATCACCAAGGTTGGTGGCTATTCCCATGGTTGGGACTGAGACTGGATACCTCGGGGTTATCTCCGAGATTAATCAGTCTTCTCCGGTGTGTGTTCCGGTATTGGATTTGCATACCTTGGGGTCATATTCGAGGTTGGATTTATTATTCCCAAAGTGATCTGGGGTTGATGCTGAACTTCTGGTAGTATCTGGTATGGATATGGATTGTCTTTCAGGGTTCCCTCTTAAAAGATGAATCTGTCCTCCTGCAATGTTAGTAACAGTAGTACAGAAAATTTTGAGTGTCTACAGATGCCCCTCTTTATCATACTCATGCATGACGATGCATGGGTAGGATAAAGAATCCTAGACACTTGAAACGCAACAAGATAAACATGGTACTATGAGTAGCAACATGATACAAATGTATGATGCATGTGTACGGGGTTGTAGCCCAACATACTGGGGGGATAATTGTTGGCTCCCTGTTGTTTCAACTGGGGATTGGCAATAATGACCAGATTTGATGTGTAATCCAAATTTGTCAGGATGTTGATGTTGGAGTTATCACCAAATTCTCGTGTTCTTGGTAACGACTTGATCCTGAAGATGTACCTCTTATGTGTAAGAGATCTATGGGAATAAAGCTTGGTCTATTTGAGGATGTGTATAACATATTCCATCATCTATCCTCTTTGATGACGTTGACCTTTCCTGGTTGGTATCTCCGGAATATGTCAAGATTCTGCTTGATTTACTACCAACAACAAATGCTGTCAGGGATGCCTGACCTTCGCTGATGTGTACTTCACCGAAAAGTGAATCAATGGCTAAAAAATCCTGTGGGATATACTGTCAAGGTTACTTGACCTTCGCTGACGTGTGAATCAACGGCTGAAAATTCCTATGGGATATACTGTCAAGGCTACTTTACCTTCACTGACGTGTGAATCAACGGAACACTCTGTGGAAAGATTGTCATGGTTACTTAACCTTCGCAGACGTGTGAATTAATGGAACACTACGTTGTGACCCCCGCCGGGGATCCGCTGGGAAATATGTCAATCAAGCTGAACACTTAATAAAATGGGAGTGTAAAAGGTCTCAATTACTATTGAGCATCAGGGTTTGAAAAACCTCTTTTATAAAACATCACTGCCATATCTTGCTTAAAATTAAATTTTTACATAAATTCAAACCATGTGTATATAGGTGCGAACGAGGCCTAGCACTACTTCCAAATAACAGCACATTGACCCACACACACACACATTCAGATAATAGTTTCTTGAAAAGAGGCGGTCACCGTGGTAACACGGATGTCGAGGGGTGCCTAACACCTTCCCTCCGCATAACCAAGTCCCCGGACCCTAATGAATCTCGGTTTCACCGACCCGTTTAGCAGTGTCACATCACTGGGTCAATGTGCAAACCTTTTCTCGGTTGTGTTGGTACAACCATTTAAAAAACCAACTAGCGACTCTTAACAATCCCATCGTCGACATTATACATGTCAGACCTTTTTCACTTGTTTTTTTAAACAAATCTCACCTAAAATCAGAACACCAAAGAACAAGTAACGGAAAGGGACATCTAAAAATCCCAATGTCGATAATAATTATTGAGTAGTGCCTTCTTACGTAAGAATCAATAATTGGTGCAATACCGTGTGCTACTGTGCAACACCACGTATTACTGTATTTTAACCACCGGGTATTCCAACAGTGTTAATGGTAAAAACTACTTCGTTATTTATAAAAACTTATACTTGTCATTTTCTTAATCCAATCGCTTTTCGTTATGGGGCATACAAAAGGCTGAGCCATCGTACGAATATTCCCCGACAACAGGAATATTCCACGACCAAACGAATATTCCCCGATAAAAATGAATATTTTATAACCACTTGATCATTTAAAATATTTGCGCATTTTACCCATAACTAACCGATTAATCAAATTAACCCTTACTATTTCAAAATAATAAATAGAGGAAATTCCATTTTATTCATAAAAAGTTGGGGTCTTACATTTGCCCAGCAAGTATAAGTTTATTTAAGGATATATCATGATTGAAAGAATTGAACAAAAGCTGACTATAATTCAATAATATAGTTGTGAATTAGCATGAATAGTGTTTTTATAACTGAATGAGCATTGAACATGAACAAATATATCTAGACCGAATGGTAATGAAGGTGATCAGCCTTTCATACCTGATGAATACATACAGTATGCATAGAGTGTAATTCAATAATTCTTAGACATGGCAATCAAAAATGATTAAACACGAGTATAATTGAATAATACAACTCGAGGTCGAGTTAAAAAAAAACTTGCACAATAAATAAGTGTAAGAAACTTGCATGTTCGGTCGATTTCTGTTACACAATTTATTAAGCTTTGACTGAAGACCTAATATATAAATAATATCGATATACAAATTAGTATAATATCATCACAGTATTTAAAATAACATAAACACACTATCACATAATCATATCCGTCTATAAAACACATAAGACCTAGTATCAAGTCAAACTATTTCAGTTTGAGTTGAGCTCGATACTATTCTGACATCCCGACGACCTAGTCGGATAAAAATCGAGTTTAAGTTCAATTAAACTCTGCCTAAACACTTAAAAATTATTGTAGATAATTATATTATCAATCAAAATAATTTTTATAAGCTCGTAATAATTTTCATATAATTATTACCATTAAAAATAATTTTTCAATCATTAATATCGTATTTATATGAATTAAATACCATAATATTATATTATCATTAATATTTATTTATTATCAAATATTAATGAAATTCATGTCATAACATTATTATATATTTATAATATCACAAAGTATTTTTAATACTTTAAAATCATATTTATATGATTTTTAAACAGTTGAATCCATTATCCGATAATTGCTATTAATATTAAAATATTATTATTTTCATGACAAAATATCAAAAGTTATTTTTATAACTTAAAATATTTTTATAACCTTTAAATAATTTTTATATGATTTATAAATCAATAAAATCATTTTTCTATCATTTATTTAATATAATAGTTAAATAAATCTAATATCATTAATATTAATTAATTAATGAGACTTCTCAAAAAATATTGAAAATTGTATTTTATAATTCAAAATATTTTTTTAAACACTCTATTCTTATTTAAAATAATTTTTATAATATTAAAATCATTTTTCTCTAATTTATTTAATATACTAATTAAATAAATTAAATATCATTTTCATTCAAATAATTATAATTATTAATAAAAAATATTCCAAATTCTCAAAAATTATTTTTCATAATTTAAAATAATTTTTAAAACTATTTTTGATAATTTTTAGAATTTATTTTCTATTTTTAAGTATTTTCCGAAAATTTAGAAAATAAAAATATTTAAAATCGTCGTTGTAGCCCTTTAGCGTGGCTTTCTGTCGTTGTAAGTGTTCTTGAGCTCAAGAACACTGACAGCTGACAAATTAAGGGGTCATGATTGACCACACGTTAATCTCGGTTCTTACATGTTCTGTCCAATCTAAAACTCAGATATTGTAGTGTTTATGTCACACTACAATGAACACCAACAATATAGATCAAACAATCAAACATCATAAAGATCTGAGTTTTTAAAGTCATTGTCAAATAGCTCCTAGGTTTTCCAGAAACCCAGGCAGTTCATGGTGCCTTATTGTGGCTCGATTATTTCTATGTTCTGGTCATGATTCATGTAGTCTCAAGGTTCCAATATGTAGTCCTTGTGTCAAGGAACATAAAAAAACATTTTCGCAGTCTAACAACAACAGAATCACAAGTTACAGTTCGGTCAAACATGGTCAGAAACCTTGTTCATCCAGTTTCTGGGTTTTTCCGAAAACGCAAAAAAATCAGTGTGATCGAGTGGCCTACTTTGACCACTTGCTACGCTCGATTTGTTGACTGTTTTAATGTTATAAAAGCATGGATCAAAAGTGCATATAACAGGCTACAAGTTGGATACAACACATCATCAAAACACTAAAACAACTGACAGATCAAGGCTTTAGAAAACGTTGTCAGACGCTGATTTACACTTTCTGGGTTACCCAGAATTTGAGTGGTCATGCTCGGTCAACGGGTTTTGACCGTTTATAACTCACAGTCTGGACATCCAATAGCTATGATTCATGTTCCATATCAAAGTACTCATGGAATACTACAAATCCAAAGCTTAAAACAACACAAAACATTAACAGACAACGATCTACGGCCACTGACATATGGTTGTCAGACAACATTTTTAGTTCTTGGGCAGTTTTGAAAAACTTCAACTTTTATGGTCTTTGTTGTTATGGATCCATGATAGATCATCATAGATCATTTAAAAACATCCTATAACACAAGATTAAACACTTAAACACAAAATTTTATTGCTATATAAGATCAAATAGGGTTAGGGTTTTTATACCTTTTAGTTCCAAGTTTTGATCTTTGATCTCCAATCTGTTCTTGGATGATCTAGGAGCTATTTAGGGGACTGTGACACTTTAGAATTTCGGAGGTCTTGGTGAGAGAGAGAGTTGGTGAGAGCTTGTAACGATCGAGAAATTCGGATCTTATTGTAAAATAATTTTATTAAATTAAATAATAATAAAATCATATTCCATGTGTTATCAAGATGGTTGTCATTGTATAACCTATTGATGTTAGAATATCGTAGTATTTGGGCTACATGGATGAATTAAAGTATTTGGATTTCCAAGACGAAAATAAAAGTTTTCCGAGAAATTTTCTGAAAAATACTATTCATCGGTATTTGCTCGGGATATAATTTTGAGATTTTGAGAAGTACGCAATGATGGAATAACAAGGTAAGATGGATTATGTAATAAAAATCTAGTTATGAAAAATGTAATAATTCGATTGTGGACTTAATTCCTAAATGTTAAGGAAGTTGATATAGTAATGAATGAGTAATAATGGTATGATACGTTGGTATTGTACAAAGTAATGAAAACGCGTATAGTACGAAGTATTATATGAGTTTGTATGAATGATGAAATACCGTATATAAATTCTATAAGAATTAGAATACAAAATTACATCAACAATGTGTATTAAGAAATGTTAATGGACTTGGATGATTGGTTAACAATTATATACAAGTCCAAGTGAATTAAAGAGAGAAGCCCAACTATTAATTAATGAACCAAATAGTGTTTGTTAATATAAGGTCAAAGGATTTATTAATCCAAGCCCAAGCTAGAATCCATGGATTGTATAACCCATGGGGCAAACCATATTGATATGGTTAATGTGTGGTGACCAAGTGATGTGGTGACCAAGTGATGTGGTGTTCAAATAAGTGTGATGATCAAGTAGGAGTATTGACCAAGACTTTCAAGTAATGACCAAGTGTAGGATAAGTTTTGTGCCTTGCAAGTAATGAATAGTAAGGAGATGCATGAGGAGGTGGGATGATTTAATGACCAATCTACCCTAACCTTGGAAAGTCTATAAATGGAAGAGCTTTACAAGCCATTTGTTGGTTGATCAATTAATCCAACACATCTAAAGTACTTAAGTGTTAGAGAGAATAAGCTACACATAAGTCATTCTATAAATAAGAAGAAGAAGTAAGCTACTTACCAAGACTACAAAAGAGTAAGACTTCTTCTCAATTATCTTCTATCTCTACCATGATAGGATGATAAGAAAAGTTGAATTAAGAAACATGAATGAGTAGGTAATGAACTTAAGTCAATTAAGTTAGTAATAATTCATTTAAGCTAGCATAAGTTATAAACTTATGTGAAAATAATATGAACTTGTAAGAAGTTTATTAAGAGAAATGATATGAATGTAAAAGAATTTATATGATCATATGTGTCATGTATACCTAAGTAAAGTTATATGTGAAGAGCATGTAAATTATGATGATTAAGAAACCTTAATTGTCATAAGTCATTAACAATGAAATCTTAAGTAGTTATAGTTGACAAGTTATAAACTTATGAAGAATAAGTCAAAATCCAACAATGAATCTAAGTTGTTGTATTAAGTATGTTAAAATGTTCACATGATGAATGAAGTTTATTTGTAATGTTGAACAAATCATAAGAATGTAGAATTGCCGGAATTTGCACGATAGGACGATAATCGTCGAATACGTAAAAAAATTCTCGAAATGGAAGTCAAATTTTATGTTTGATCACGAGACCACTGTTTTCCAATAGAGACAAGTCATAATTGGCATTTAAGAGTTGCGAACTCAAAAATGACCGGATTTCGACTTAGAACGAAGAAACAAGCGTTGAACGTGAACGTTTATCGTTTACGTTAAAAATAAACCAATAGGTGAATTTTTAGTAAACAAAGTCAATTAGATAAAATTCTTGAATGGTCATGTAGAGTACGTAATTTGTGAACCGTAGGCTTTTGAACGAGCCAATTCGAACTTATAACGAAGAAGTTATGCGTCCGTGGAGTTCACAAAATTTCAAAACTGAAATTGATATCTGGTGCACAGAGGTGGCGCCCCGGCGCCAACCCTAGGCAAAAAGGCCCGAGCCGCGGCTCAGAACAGTAACCGAGCCTACTACAAGAGTTCGCCACAGCATAAAACTTAGTTCAATAAGTGGCGCCGCAGCGCCATGAACAGTAACAAAATCCTCTGGAGTGTGGCGCCGCAGCGCGGCCCATTAAGTAAGGACTCGCGCCGCAGCGCCAAGTCCGGGACAGTCATACATTAAGCTCGCGCCGCAGCGCGAGATGTAAGCATAAAACTGGCGCCGCAGTTCCAGTCTCAGAACAAAGATAGTAATGAAGGTTTCTAAGTACAAAGAAAAGAAAACCTAAATGGATTCAAAGTAAACATAACTTAAGGAAGGTAAGATAACATTGTTTAAACTTTGTTAAACCTTAAGGAATGTAATGTAAAGGTTGAGATAACCTAGTCAAATATAATGCAAGCATAATGACAAACTGAAACGAATAGTAAATGAATATAATACACAATTAGATTGAAATGAAGGGTATGATATAGTCATATACATACTGGATTATATGTGACCTAATCTAAGGCATTATGTGATCATGTATTGTAGAGACTTGAACGACTTGATCATAAAGTTAAAATACCGTAGCAGACGCTAAAGGCAAGTATTCTAACTCTTGTCTCAGTTCAATCTGAACAAGTTTTTGAGGTTCATGTATTCTTTCGCATGAATTGAGGTATATTGAAGTTGAAGCCAATTTCTTTGGCTAGACTTGATGAATTGATAATCTATTCATGTATTATCAAATATTTCTATCTTTTGTCAACTACTTGATATGGTTTTCAAATGAAGACTGAAATGTTAAACAAATATTTTGTCGGTAAAACGACAGGCACGTGAGGTTGCCAAATGCTTAAACGTGCATACGTTTAAAGGATGTAGTGTTGATCAACATAGAGTACAATAGGCTGATCACCTAGAAGTGCTCGTAAGTGATATCATGCTTACAGACTTACTTCCGGGTTGTCCTTTTCCAATAAAGAATGAATACTCGAGGTCTCTGACCAGAATGAATGTTTTACTAAATAATGTTGTTATTGTAAAACATTTTGAAAGAAAAGATGAAGTGTTGTTTTGAATTATCAATAGTACTTCATAACTATTGTTCAGTTATCCAAGATATACAATTTGTATGTGTCAAGCATGTTGTTATTAAATTGTTATACTTGCTAAGCTAGTTAGGCTCACTCTTTCTTGAACCATATGAATGCAGCTAAGACTGAACGTCCCGAAGGATCGAAAAAGGATAAGGGAAAAGCTAAGGCAGATTAAAAAGTTTTCTTGTAATAGTATAGGTCTATTGTTATAATTTAACTAATATTATGACAAAGAACCTTTGTAACGGGTTTAGAACTTGGGAAATGTAAATATAAATTTAAATATATAGAAGTTATATTCGTTCTTTGAGACTTTTCAAATTGAATGAATGTATGAATGTTGTACAGTATAGCACCATCTGTCGGATTGGAAGATACCCAGATTTGGGGGCACTACAAGTTGGTATCAAAGCCTAGGTTATAAAACTTAAGGGGGAAAGTAGAACCTTAAGTCATAACCTTATGAAAGAATAAAGAAGTAAAAGATGGAAAGTAACCTTATAAAAATGCATTATATTATGTTATATATTTTTATTATTTTACTGACGTGTACTAATCAAACTATATTGTTTTATTGTAGATGTCAGGAGAAAATGATATGTATAGAGATATACATGTAGTAAGCGAGGATTCAGTTAATCGGGTAGAGATACTTACAAATCCCGCAGCCGTAGAACCAGAGTTGGTGACCATCGAGTCGGGAGACTCAGACGACTTAGACTACATGTCCATATTTGATGGCATGCTAGAGGAGGAGGTGGACGTGATGTCCTTTGACCAGGTTCCACCTACAGAGACCCAGGTTCCACCTACAAAGGAAATGTCTACGGGGGAATCAATGAAGGCACTGTTTATGTCGGTATTGGATAGGAATGTCCATTACTGCCAAGAGGTTAAGGAGTTGAAGGAGGAACTCCGAGCTGTCCGTGAGGACAAGACTAGTATGGAAGGAATGTGGGAAGAGGAGCACGGTGATAGAGTCCTAGCTATGGACAAAGTTCGAGATTTGAGAGGTGAAGTCTTTGAGCTCAAGCATGAGCTAAAGACTAAGAAGCGGAAGTTGGAGAGGATGTCCTATATTCATAGGAGTTCTCATGTAGATTTCCAGCAGCAGGTAGCTAGATATCAGGTAGAAGAAGGACAGACCCGTCATACCATCAGTAGAGATGTTATTGCCGGTTTGGCCAGAGCAGATTTTGAGAATGCCTTACGGAAGATGTAATCTAGCAATAGCTAGAGTAGAATAGATATGTAAATATTATGTGACAACCCAAGAATTTGGAGAATTTATTAAAATCATAATTGATTGATTTAAGGTTCAATATTAGGACCTAGACAGGAAATAAGTGTATGGAATTGGCAGTTATGTAATGAAATTCCAAGAATATCAAAAGTTTTGAACAAAACTTGAATTATGTGATAGACCGTAAGTGATAGTCTAGTAATGAGGTATAAGATTATGGTAGATTTAAAATTCTTTTGAAGAATTATCAAGGATAAGTATTGAAGTGAATACTAGTCGGTATATTTGGTTACTTATGTGAACCGTAATGATTTGAGATCAATGATTGATCAGATAAGTTATAACTTTAGAAAACCCTAAAGTTATGTTAATCATACGTTTATTAAGTTAGAAAAATCTAATGGATTGTTAGAAACCCTAACGGTATGCTCAGAAACTTTAGTTTCAGTTCCGGGAATTCGAAACCCTAAATTTATGATATGAATATGGTGATTAAGTTAGAAAACTCTAACGATACGCTCAGAAACTTTAATTTTAGTTTCGAGAATTCAAAACCCTAATTCGGATATTTAAACCCTAATTTAGGGAATTCTAAATGCGAAGTATTAAACCCTAAGGGTTAAAAAGTTATGTGTAAGAAATATGAACATTATGTGATGGTTTATATTTGTTTATTATATAAACAAACAAAAGAAACTAGTGTAATCCTGATTATATGTTAAGAATGAAGGATTTAATAACTTAAGGGTTATGGAAAAAGAGAATTGTGGTATTTAGAATACTTTCTAATTCTAAGAGATTTATTTTATACATCTCGGTGGATTAATTTTATAACCTAATTATAGCAAGTCTAATTGGGTTAAGGAAATAAATGTTTATGAGCAAGGATTGGTGTTTTAATGGAGAAGTGAAAATCCTAATTAAATGAATTGAGTTGGATAAGAATTGAATGTAGTGGATTATGTATATTTTATAGCCCGGGTGTTGGCGAATGATATTGGTTAGAGGCCAAGCAATACAGTAAAGGAATAACCCAACTTTTAGCCAAGTGGGAGAGAAATTTTTGGACGTTTGTTAAATCAATTAAGAGATAAAATAGAAAGCAAATTGGGAGCATTATTAAGGCACATGGCCGGCCAAGAGGGAAGGAATAATGGGGGAATGAATGTTGTATTAATGGTTCACTTTAGTTGGTGACCAACTACTAACAACTCCCCCTATGTGTCATATTTTTATTGTCCAACATTTGGGTATTTTCTTGTAAGAAATCCTTGGCAATTAATGGGAGACAAAAGAGAGTGAATGAGTGGAGAATTAGTGGGAGAATGAAGGCCATATGGCCTGCTATTGCTAGAGAAAAGGAAGGAGCTTGTGATATATCAAGTTCTCTAAAGTAAAGTTATCTTATTTTCTTTTCTTCTTTCTCTTTCATTTGTCTTTCCAAGTTACTAAGAGAGAGAGAGAGAGTGAGAGAGAGTGAGAGAGCTGCCATTCGGCAGCCATGGTGGAGAGAAAGGAGAGTTTTGGTGAGGCATCCAAGTTCCATGATCAAGCTATGGAGAAGAAGAAGAAGAAGGAGAGCATGGTAATAAAGGTATAAACCCTTTTTGTTTAGTTAAATTTTTGATGGTTGTAACTCAAAACATGGAGTTATGTTCTTGATCTTCAAAACTCTAGATCTACATGATTTAGAGTGTTTTATGTGTGGATCTATCCATTTTAAGTTTCAAAAGATAGATCAAAAACAAGAAAAGTGATGCTAGGTTTTTAAAGTGTAGAAAATCTTATTTTTCTTACTCTTGATTGTGTTTAATCTTGTATTTGATTTTTGGTTATTTTGAACAATGAAGTTTATGATCTCGAACATGAGAATTATATATCTACTTGTTAAATGGTGTGTTATGCTTAGATCTAACTATTTTGAGTATTAAAAGTTTAATCAAACAAGAAAAGCAAATCAGATTTTTGAGAAAACCAAGTGTGATATGGAAATGACCTTATCTCTTATTCTACTTTGCATTTTTGAGGGTGGTCAGTTTGTTGAGCTATATATATGTGTTAGGGATAAAATCCCTTTGGAATTACTCAAATAGGTTGAAAAATGACCAAGTTATGGGATTTCTCCCAAACTACACAAAGATAAGAAAAACTGTTAGAAAGACAGTTTTGAACAGCTACTTCCGGGCTACATTCTAGGAGCTTAACATGTCCAAATATAGATTGTGATATATGAAAACTATATTTCGGAAAGATAGAAATCCAAAAAAATTAACGGATCATTAATCGGAGTTATAGATTTCATTTTATTTAAGTTTTGGTAAAGGACTCCAAAACTGCCAAAGTGCAAAAAAGTTTCTGCCCAAAAATTTCCGGGGGCTGTTTCGGACATTTATTTAATGAGAAAAATTCCAGACTTTTGGAAATGAAAATATATGGTATTATGTAGCTTGTGTCCAAAAATGAGCTAATTCCGAGTTAAAACGACCAAGTTATGACCATTATAATTTTTGTGATTTTCCGACGGAAATCGCTGTAAACGGAGTTCTACAACTCCGATTGCCACAAAATTTAAAATGGAGTATCACGTTAACATATATAAGGTTATGTCAAAAGATGGGCATTACTGGAATTAAGCACGAGGTAGCTAATTTCTTAAGCTACACACTAGAAATTAATTTTTGAAAAATACCAAAGGATGTTGGAAAATTATGGAAAAATAATTTTTATGCATAAAATACGTGTATATATGTTTGACCAAAGGATAGGAGAATAATTCACTGATTTGATATTTTAGTGATAAGAATATAGAATACAGTTTGCTGTATTGAAAATGTGTTGAATCCGGTTTGCTGGATTGAGGTTTAAATTGATGGACTTGGAATCCAAGTTGCTGAATTATAAAGTTGGTTGTTAGATGTAGAATCCAGAGTGCTGGATTAGTGTTTGCCTTATTACATATTAATGAATAACTTATGAAATAAAGAGCAAGTGATAAATCATAAGGGATATGATATAGTGATTGAATAATTATCAAAGGATGATAACAAAATTGATGTGTTAAGTTGTTATCTAATATTTGATTAAGTATTAGATAGTATTATGGAATAAAGTATGGTATACTGATTAAAAGATCAATCTTATAACTGATAGGTCTTTCGTGAGAGATTAAATTAAATTGTGTTGCAGTAATCAACGGTTCAGGCAAGTTTTTCAGTTCTATTATGTTTGTGGATGGAATGTAGGTTATGTGTTAAATTACATATCATGCTCTATGAATTGTTAAAAGTCAAAATATGACTAAGATAATTGGGTTAAGGAACTCAATCTATATGTGATTACATGTTGTATGATGTAACCCGATAAATTAAAAATTTATAATACATGAATGTATGCTTTGTAAGGAATTATTGATGCATGTAGAATATGCATAGTAAAGAATATATGTTGCATGCAGATATGCATATTAAAGGAAATGTAGTGCATGTGAAATTGTGTGCTATGTGAAACATGATAGACTGTTAAATTTGCTGGGCTGTTGAGCTCAATCTTGCAAACACAAACTTTTTGCAGGTTAATGATGTTAGACAATATTATTTGCTATACGGATGATGAAGATTGTGCGATGCACAAAATGAATACATTTTCTTGATTTAGAAATGGTATAGATCTATGATTGATAATTTTTCAAATATAATGGTCAACTATGTACAGTTTGAAATGTTGAATAGACAAAGAAGGTTTATTTTGAAATAAGAATAGATATGATTCTTAAACAAATGAATCATCGATAGAAAAGATAATGCCAAGTTCAGCTTGGGGCAACATATGCAGCTATTTTGTAATAGAATAGTTGATAATAATGTTCTGTGTTAAACAACTTATGAATTGTGTATTAAGTTAAGATTACTCGACCTTGGGGAATAGTGTGTAATGTAATGTATAAACAATTTATGTTTATATCTTCCGCAAACAGTTATAGAAATAGTGAACCGGATCCGAGGTGATTTGGGACCCGGATTCGGGGCTACTATATATTATGTATCTAGTAGTGATGTAAAACCCTCTTTTGTATAACAAAGGGTAGTCTTTTGTAAGTCCCAATTTTTGGAAAGTAATTGCGAGATGGAAATGTAATCACCTAAGGCTGAGTAATGTAAACAATGTAGTATTATACTACAAGTTATGAATCAATATAAATCTTTTTATGGAATATGTTGAGTAATGAGTATGAGTTGTTGTTTTACTACAAACAATAACAAACCAACAAGAATAAAGTAATAATGATGTGTTGTTTTCTTAACAGCGAAATGCCGCCAAGAAGGAGACAACGAAATCAGGGCGCTAATGTTAACCAACCGAAGGGTGGTCTGATTAATCCAATGTAGGAGTTCGTTAATCTGTTAACGACTGCATTTAATAGAACGGGGGCTAATGTACCCGTAATTCCTGGAGTAGTACGAGCTACTACTTTTAAGGATTTTAAAAGTGTAGGTCCACCGGAGTTCAAGGGAACTACGGACCCTATAAAAGCCCAGACATGGGTAAAAGAAATTGAAAAAGCATTTGTAATAACAAATGTTGAGGAAGGTCAAAAGGATGCCTTTGCAACCTATTTTATGAAAGGAGAGGCCAACTTCTGGTGGGAGGCAAACCAGGCTAGGGCCGATATAGGAAACCTAATGTGGGAGAGGTTCAAGGAGATTTTCTTCGAGAAATATTTTCCCACGAGTATGCAAGGGAGGATGAAGAAGTGGTTTCTGGAATTGAGACAAGGGGATATGATAGTTCCCCAGTATGCTGCCAAGTTTAATGAACTGGCACGATTCGCTCCACATCAAGGGGACACTGAAGTGAGAAAGGCTAGAAGGTTCGAGCAGGGCTTGAAACCCTGGCTCTATAGCCGAATCTCTGTGTTCCAAAGTACTTCCTTTGGAACCATACTAGAAAAGGAAATAATTGCCGAAGGTGGGAATGAGGCTCTTAGCTAGTACCACAAAGATAAGAAGACCAAAGGCAGAGTTGATCGAGGAACCAAGACCGAGGGAGCCGGTGGGAGTGGCGACGGTCAGAAAAAGAAGGGCTTTAACTCTGGGAATACCGGAGTAAAACAAGGGAACTCTAAGAGGAGGATGGAGGTGTGACAACCCGAGGAAATTAGACAATTTATGAAAATCTCAAATGATTGATTTAAGGTCAAATATTAGACCTAGACAGAACTCATAAGTGTGGTTTTATGGACTGGGTATAGTTATGTGTGAATGGAGTATTGAGGATAATAGGAACAGATAGAATGTTAAGCAAATGATCATTAGTGGAGAATTAGGTTTTCCTAAACCCCTATCTATGCCAGATTTCAAAATTTTTGACTTCAAGCTAAATACGCACTATGTGCCTTTTAAAAAAAATTGTTTTTATTTATCACTTATGTACCATGTGACCTGGTACAGAGATGATAAAAATGATGGAGTCATCAATGCAGTATTACTTCGTGTGAATTTGACTTAAAGTCACTATTCCACTATGGTATGATGTAGCATGATAAAATCATCAAATGACGGAATCCTCAACGGACTGTAAATACAGTACGACATCATGACGTCATTCTCGAAAATGTTTTCAAAAACTCCAAGTGTTTATTGAAAGAAATTTCCTGAACCAAATTATTTTGGTGCTGAATCCTATGATAAGACTGAGGTGAACTATGTTGTTTGGATAAATAAATCCAATCTAGTAGCGTAAATATTCGCTAAAAATAAATACGTTATGCATGACGTAATCGTACGATGGGCTAATCACCCAAAGTACTAGTAATGGTAGTTTACCTTCTTTGTGATTGTAAACAGACCAAGTAATGTTTTGTTTTGCGGTATGAATACCGTCAAATCTATGTGTTCATGGTCTATATGACCCCTCAGCATAATTTTAAACCTTTTACCCTTGTGAGTGGTGTATTGGGTAGTATGTAATATGTGTGAATGGTGTAAGGTGCACGGTGTAAGGTGTAAGGTGAATTTCGGGGACGAAATTCTTATAAGGAGGGGTGAATGTGACAACCCGAGAAATTAGACAATTTATGAAAATCTCAAATGATTGATTTAAGGTCAAATATTAGACCTAGACAGAAAATAAGTGTATGCGTATGATGTTATTAGGGTGGAATTTTGAGGATTTCAAAATTTCGTGAAGGCTTTTAGGTGAATTATTCAGGATTAAGTGTTTATGTGAATATGCTCTGTGCATATGGTTAATGATGTGTTCACAATGTGGTTAAGGTTTATGGGTTGACCAGATAAATTACATCTGTGACAAACCCTATGTATATATTAAGAACGTCAACGTTCAGTTAGAAAATTCTAACGTCTGATAAGAAACCCTAGCAATCGATTTTGTAAACCTTAGTTTCAGTTTCGGGAGTCTGAAACCCTAATTCGGATATTGAAAACCCTAGATTGGGAAAGCAATGTTATGTACAAGGTTAAACGTCATTAATTAGGAAAAACCCTAATTAATTACTGGAAATTCTAATTGATTATTAGGAAACCCTAATACCAGATCTGAAAACCCTAATTTCAGATTCTGATAAAATGAAACCCTAATCTGGGAATGGAAAGGATAATTATAATGCTTTAGTGCTATTAATTAAGTACTAATTAGGGTAAAGGTTAATTAATTAACAAACCCTAATTTTCAATTTATGGAACCCTAATTGTTCCGTCAGAAACTCTAATATTCAATTGTGGAGTTAATTGCTAATATTAGCAATGTTAATTAGGAAACCCTAATCCTAAAATTTTTAGTTTATGAGTAATTAGAAAACTCAAATCTAATTACGAATAATTAATTTCTATTTTAGAAAATTATTCTATTTTAGAAACCCTAATTTGTGGGTTGAAAACCCTAATGACCATTTTGAACCCTAATTATGCAATGGTGGATTTAATTGCTATAATTGCAATGTTAATTAGGATATATAAATCCTAATTGTCAAGATATTAGAAACCCTAATCTAATTGGGAAATTTAATTTCAAAAATTGAAATATTATTTTATTTAAACCATAAAATGTGGTTTTGTAACATAATGTACAAATTTGATCCTAAGTGCTAAATTAGCAATTTTAATTAGGATAAAATAGTCCTAATTAGTAAATAATGATTCATGATTAGGAAATTACAAAATAATTAGGAAGCCCTAATTATAATTTAGAAATCAAAATTTTCTATTTTTATATTTAATTAGAAAATTTTGAAAATCCAAATTGCTAAATATTTGAGGGTTAAAACTTAAACCCTAAATTTTTCCAAACCCTAAAGGTTTCATCAATTGAGAAATCTAGAAAAAAATAGAAATGACCATAATGCTCTTTTGAGCATTATTTTAGTTTGCTTGCAAAAATGGCCATGACTTTAGTTGTTGAGCTAACCCTTGACTTTGTTTAGCCTACAAATACAGCACATCAGTCTACCTAGCCAGCCAAATCATCAAATTCATTGCACTTGTATAATATATAAGGAATCAAGAGAGAGAAAATGAATAGAATTTGCTTATTTTGCATTTTGCTCTCACCAACTCTCTCTCTTTCACAAACCCACGAAAATCAGTAGTGGATCAGTCCTAGAAAAAGCCCCAAGATCATCCATAAACAGATTGGAGAGCCAAGATCAAAATCAAAGCATAAAGAGGTATAAAACCCTAATTTTGAAATCCTTCGATTCCTTGTTAATTGATGAATTTGATTGTTCAAAGTTGTGTTATAAGGTGTCAATTGATGATCTGGGTTGATAAATCATGAACCCATAACATCAAAGTACACGAATTTAAAGTTTTTTTAAAATATGGAAATCTGGAAAACTGTGTTTTTCAGTCAAATGTCAGATCTTATAACTCCGTGTGTAGTAAGTGTTTTTGATGTTTAAAGCTGGTAACTTGTAACCTGATATGTGGTCTTTAAGATGCAAAAAGAATGAAAGCCAGATCATTTGTAGATAAAAAGTTATAGGCGGTCAAAACCCGTTGACCGAAATCTGTCAAGAACATGAACCTAGAAAATTTAAGCTTAACCTCCATGTTCAAGTTTGACCGGTCGGATCTAGCTCCTGTTTTGTTGTTTAAGTGTTGTTATGCTTTGTAGTTGTAGTATTACATGTTTTCTACAAACTGGAGGTGATAGATCACGTAAATCATGGACAGAACATAGATTAATTTAAGTTTGAAAGTGACCACTTGAATCTGTTTTGGCCTAGAATCCACTTGTCAGAAAGTTTGGAGGTTTAGATCTCTTTGTTATGATGTTGTTTAACCAAAGTGTTGGTTGGATGTTGTAGTGTGACATATTGTCTACACGTCCAAAGTTTTAGTTAGCCCAGAACTTGATCATTCCGTGAATTAAAGCCGGTCCAACCATGTCTCTCGCGACTGTCGAAAAATCTGGGCAGGCCTCAAGAACACCTATAGCGACAGAAAGCGTCGCTATAGGCCTTTAGCGACAGTTTTAATTATTATTTTTCGGAAAATGATTAAAAATTTGAAAAAATTGGTTTTTAATTATTAAAAATACATAATAAATTATGAAAAATTATTTTAAAGCATTAAAAATAGTTTTTAACTATTTTGAGTATATTTCGAAAATAATTAATATTTTTGGAATATAAATGGTATTTATTTATTTAATTGCAATATTAAATAAATTATTTAAAAATAGTTTTTAATTCATGAAAAATAATATTATGGTATAGGAAAATATTTTAAGTTATTCTTGATAACTTTTGATATTTTGTGATGAGTTTCATTAATAATTTATTATTAATGGTAATAAATTTATTTAATGAATATATTAAATAAATTATGGAAAAATAGTATTAATGATTTAAAAATCATATAAAAATGATTTACGTGTAATAAAAATATTTTAAGTTATAAAATATAACTTTTGATATTTTGACATGAAAATATTAATATTTTAATATTAATATTAATTATCGGATAATGGATTTAAGTTTTTAAAAATCATATAATTATGATTTTAAGGTATTAAAAATACTTTGATATATTATAATTATATTATAATATTATGTAATGATTTTCATTAATATTTTATATTAAATGAATATTAATGATTACGAAATATGTTGTATTTAATTCATTTAAATACAGTTTTAATGATTGAAAAATGTGGTAAATGGTCATAATTATCCGAAAATTATTACGAGCTTAGGAAAAATGTTTTGACTGATAAAGAAATTATCGGTGTTAATGGTTAAGTGTTCAAGAAGAGTTTAACTGAACTTAAACTCAAGTATAGACCGACTAGATTGTCGGGATGTTAGAATTGCGTCGATTTCAAGTCAGACTGAAATAGTTTGACCTGATGCTAAGTATTATGTGTTGTATAGACTGATAGGGTTATTTTGTGGATATAAATATAACAATAGTATACTGTGATGATACCATTCTAATATTGGAGATCTATATTGCTAATATTAGGTCTTCGAGTAAAGCGTTATAAAATGTGTTGCGGTAATCAACGGTGCAGGCAAGTTTTTCAGTTCTATTATGTTTGAGGATGGAATGTGATTATATGTTAAATTACATATCATGCTCTATGAATTGTTAAAAGTCAAAATATGACTAAGTTAATTGGGTTATGGAACTCAATCTAAATGTGATTACATGTTGTATGATGTAATTCGATAAATTAGAAATGTATAATGCATGAATGTATGTTTTGAAAGGAATCATTGATGCATGTAAGATATGCATAGTAAAGAATATATGTTGCATGTATAGATGCATATTAATGGAAAGGTAGTGCATATAGAATTGTGTGCTATGTGAAACATGATAGATTGTTAAATTTGTTGGGCTGTCGAGCTCAATCTTGCAAAAACAAACTTTTTGCAGGTTAATGATGTTAGACAATATTAATTGCTATACGGATGATGAAGATTGATCGATGCGCAAATGAATACATTTTCATGAATTAGAAATGGTATAATTTATGATTGATAGTTTTGTCAATTGTAATTGACAGCTATGTACAGTTTAAAATGTTGGATAGATAAAGAAGATTTAAATTGAATTGAGATTAGATATGATTCTTAAATAAATGAATCATCGATAGAAAAGATAATGTCAAGTTCAGCTTGGAATATAAAGTGTAGCTATTTTGTAATAAAATAGTTTGATAAATGTGTTATAAAGATTATGAATTGTATTTAAGTTAAGGTTACTCGACCTTGGGGATAAATGTGTAAAGTTTAATGTATAAACAAATTTATGTTTATATCTTCCGCAAATAATGATAGAAATAGTGTACCGAGTCCGCGGCGATTCGGAGCCCGGATTCGGGGCTACTACAGGAGGCCTGTAAAACCTATGGGAAGACTCACTTAGGAGTCTATCTCAAATGTAAGGCGGTGTGTTATAATTGTGGACAGGAAGGGCACATTTCGCCTAACTGTTCCAATCTGAAGAAGAATCACGGATGCTTTGTATGTGGATCAACTGACCACATAGGAAAGAATTGCCCGAAAAAGGGGATAGAAGGAAATAAGGGACCTAATAGCGGGAAGTTATCTATTAGTGGTCCAGCTCAGCCGGGGAAATCAATGGCTCAAACTTTTAATATGACGGTCCAAGATGTGGTGGCATCAGGGGATGTAGTTGCAGGTATTATTCCAATCAACAATATAAATGCATACATGTTATTTGATTCGGGTGCTACTTGTTCGTTTATAGCATGTGATTTTGCTAGACGATTAGAATTCAGGACTCGTTATGGTCATTACGAGTTTCTGGTGATGTCATTTGGGTTGACGAATGCACCAGCTATATTTATGGATATGATGAACAGAGTGTTCAAACTATATTTGGACAAGTTCATCATGGTGTTTATCGATGATATTCTAGTCTATTCTAAGACGCCAGAAGATCATGCCGAACACTTAAGGTTAGTGTTGGAGACACTAAGGAGTGAGAAGTTATATGCAAAATTTACCAAATGTGAATTTTGGCTGGAAAAGGTGCAGTTTTTAGGTCATGTCATTGACCAAGAGGGGATTTCAGTGGATCCAGCAAAGGTGAAAGCAATAATGAATTGGGAACAACCAAAAATGCCGACTGAGGTGCGGAATTTCCTAGGGTTAGCAGGGTACTATCGAAGATTTATCCAAGATTTTTCGAAGATAGCTACCTCGTTGACTAACTTAACAAGGAAGATGGTGAAATACGTATGGACAGATAAATGTGAAGACAGTTTTCAAGAACTGAAGAAGAGATTAAGTGAAGCTCCTATTTTGTCATTGCCAGATGACACAAGAAATTTTGTAGTGTATAGTGATGCTTCGCCTAAAGGACTTGGTTGTGTACTTATGCAGCATGGCAAAGTCATTGCGTATACTTCTCGGCAGTTGAAGGATTATGAGAAAGTTTACCCTACTCATGATCTGGAACTGGCCACGATAGTGTTTGCTCTAAAGATATGGAGACATTATCTTTATGGGGAAAGATGTGAGATATATACGGACCATAAAAGTCTAAAGTATATCGTCACTCAGAAGGAGTTGAATATGAGACAGAGAAGATGGCTGGAGTTGATAAAGGATTATGATTGTGAAATCATGTATCATCCTGGAAAGGCCAATGTAGTTGCCGACGCCTTAAGTAGGAAGGGTCGGGAAAAGTTGCCTATGTTAACAGCTCGAAATGAGTTAATAACAGAGATGGCTAGGATGGAAATAGAAGTGAAGATGCCGAGTGATTCGGGGCAATTACTCTTTGCGACGGAGATGCAATCTACCATCGTAGAAAGAGTCAAGGAGGTACAACTCAAGATGGATGAGTCTAACCAAATAAAGAAGCGGTTATCTGAGAAGGAAAATGTTAAGTATAGTCTTGATAATGAGGGATTATTAAGATTTGAGAGAAGAATTTGGGTTCCGAATGAGGCGGAATTAAAGGAGCAAGTATTACAAGAAGTTCATAGTTCAAGGTACTCGATACATCCTGGCAGTACTAAGATGTACCAAGACCTTCGACAGAGTTTTTGGTGGCCAAATATGAAGAGAGAAATAGTAGAGTATGTGAGTAGGTGCTTAACTTGTCAAAAGGTTAAAGCCGGACATCAACGACCCAGTGGTTTATTACAGTCATTGGAGATTCCAGAATGGAAGTGGGAGCATATCATGATGGACTTCATGGTGGGACTTCCGACGGCGCAAAAAGGGTACGATTCAATTTCGGTAATAGTGGACTGGTTGATGAAGTCGGCTCACTTTTTGTCAATTAGGGTCAAGTATAACTTAGACCAGTTAGCTAAACTTTATGTCAAGGAAATCATTTCCAGACATGGAGTACCGGTATCGATTGTGTCAGATCGTGATCCACGATTCACATTGAACTTTTGGAGGAGTTTGCAAGAACAGTTGGGAACACAGCTGAGGTTAAGCACAACTTATCGTCCACAAACTGATGGGCAGAGCGAAAGGACAATTCAGACGTTAGAAGACATGTTAAGGTCTTGCGTCATGGATTTCAAGGGTAGTTGGGATGATCACCTACCACTAGTAGAGTTTGCATATAACAATAGTTATCATGCAAGCATAGGCATGCAGTCGTACAAAGCTTTGTATGGAAGTGGAGAACACCTTTGTGTTGGGATGAGGTGGGAGAAAGCTGGATGCTAGGACCAGAATTGGTGCAGCAGACACCGAATATGGTAAAGTTAATTCGGATGCATCTCGTCACAGCTCAGGATAGACAGAAGAAGTATGCGGACTCACATAGACTAAGTCGAGAGTTTGAGGTGGGCTCGTATGTGTTTCTAAAGGTATCTCCCTGGAAAGGAAAGATACGCTTTGGAAAGAAGGGAAAGTTAAGTCCAAGGTTTATAGGACCTTTTGAAGTATTAAAACGGGTGGGAGAGGTAGCGTATATGATAGCATTACCTCCAGACCTAGAACGAATACATAAAGTGTTTCACGTATCTGTATTACGTCCATATAAGTCGGACTATAAGCATGTAATCGAGTATGAGCCGATTCATATCGAGGAAGACTTATCATATGAAGAGTCGCCGATGCAGATCATTGATAGAAAGGAACAAGTTCTGAGGAACAAGGTAATATCATCAGTAAAAGTATTATGGAAGAACCACGACGCTAAAGAAGCAACGTGGGAACTAGAAGAAAAGATGAAGAAAATTTTTCTCATCTATTTGATTAAAGTAAGACGAGATTCTGGGGACAGAATCTTTATAAGGGGGAAGAATGTAACGACCGAGAAATTCGGATCTTATTGTAAAATGATTTTATTAAATTAAATAATAATAAAATCATATTCCATGTGTTATTAAGATGGTTGTCATTGTATAACCTATTGATGTTAGAATATCGTAGTATTTGGGCTACATGGATGAATTAAAGTGTTTGGATTTCCAAGACGAAAATAAAAGTTTTTCGAGAAATTTTCCGAAAAATACTATTCATCGGTATTTGCTCGGGATATAATTTTGAGATTCCGAGAAATACGTAATGATGGAATAACAAGGTAAGATGGATTATGTAATAAAAATCTAGTTATGGAAAATGTAATAATTCGATTGTGGACTTAATTCCTAAACGTTAAGGAAGTTGATACAGTAATGAATGAGTAATAATGGTATGATATGTTGGTATTGTACAAAGTAATGAAAACGCGTATAGTACGAAGTATTATATGAGTTTGTATGAATGATGAAATACCGTATATAAATTCTATAAGAATTAGAATACGAAAATACATCAACAATGTGTATTAAGAAATGTTAATGGACTTGGATGATTGGTTAACAATTATATACAAGTCCAAGTGAATTAAAGAGAGAAGCCCAGCTATTAATTAATGAACCAACTAGTGTTTGTTAATTAATATAAGGCCCAAGGATTTATTAATCCAAGCCCAAGCTAGAATCCATGGATTGTATAACCCATGGGGCAAACCATATTGATATGGTTAATGTGTGGTGACCAAGTGATGTGGTGCCCAAGTGATGTGGTAATCAAGTAAGTGTGATGATCAAGTAGGAGTATTGACCAAGACTTTGAAGTACTGACCAAGTGTAGGATAAGTTTTGTGCCTTGCAAGTAATGAATAGTAAGGAGGTGCATGATGAGGTGGGATGATTTAATGACCAATCTACCCTAACCTTGGAAAGTCTATAAATAGAAGAGCTTTACAAGCCATTTGTTGGTTGATCAATTAATCCAACACATCTAAAGTGCTTAAGTGTTAGAGAGAATAAGCTACACATAAGTCATTCTATAAGTAAGAAGAAGAAGCAAGCTACTTACCAAGACTACAAAAGAGTAAGACTTCTTCTCAATTATCTTCTATCTCTACCATGATAGGATGATAAGAAAAGTTGGATTAAGAAACATGAATAAGTAGGTAATGAACTTAAGCCAATTAAGTTGGTAATAATTCATTTAAGCTAGCATAAGTTATAAACTTATGTGAAATAATATGAACTTGTAAGAAGTTTATTAAGAAAAATGATATGAATGTAAAAGAATTTATATGATCAAATGTGTCATGTATACCTAAGTAAAGTTATATGTGAAGAGCATGTAAAGTATGATGATTAAGAAACCTTAATTGTCATAAGTCATTAACAATGAAATCTTAAGTAGTTATAGTTGACAAGTTATAAACTTATGAAGAATAAGTCAAAATCCAACAATAAATCTAAGTTGTTGTATTAAGTATGTTAAAATGTTCACATGATGAATGAAGTTCATTTGTAATGTTGAACAAATCATAAGAATGTAGTGTTGATCAACATAGAGTACAATAGGCTGATCACCTAGAAGTGCTCGTAAGTGATATCGGGCTTACGGACTTGCTTCCGGGTTGTCCTTTTCCAATAAAGAATGAATACTCGAGGTCTCTGACCGGAGTGAATGTTTTACTAAATACTGTTGTTATTGTAAAACATTTTGAAAGAAAAGATGAAGTGCTATTTTGAATTATCAATAGTACTTCATAACTATTGTTCAGTTATCCAAGATATACGATTTGTATGTGTCAAGCATGTTGTTATTAAATTGTTATACTTGCTGAGCTAGTTATGCTAACTTTTGCTTGAACCATATGAATGCAGCTAAGATTGAACGTCCCGAAGGATCGAAAAAGGATAAGGGAAAAGCTAAGGCAGATTACTAAGTTGTCTTGTAATAGTATAGGTCTATTGTTGTAATTTAACTGATATTATGACAAAGAACCTTTGTAACGGGTTTAGAACTTGGGAAATGTAAATATTACTTTAAATATATAGAAGTTATATTCGTTCTTTGAGACTTTTCAAATTGAATGAATGTATGAATGTTGTACAGTATATCACCATCTGTCGGGTTGGAAGAAACTCGGATTTGGGAGCGCTACAGAGCTTGTATGAAAATGAGCCAAGTTTGGTGACTTTCTCTCTCTTAAATCTATATATATGAAGATATAATACATGCGCCTGATGATTTGAACTTATTTGCTGGATTTTTAGGTCATGCAAAGTCAAATAATAAGGTCACCAACTAAAGTTGTTGGCAATTTTACAACTTAACTAATTAAAGAATATAAAAAGGGCATTTTGGTCATTTGCAAAATAATTTTAATGGAAAGTTGGTCTTTTGATGCAACCCTTAGGGTTTAGTGTTTAACCCTTAGATTTCACAATTTGATTTTTCTAGGATTTTCTTATTAGGCTAAAATAAAAATTTTAGTTACTAAAAATATAAATTATGTTTTTCTAATTTAAATTAGGTTTCCTAATCACTAAGGACTTGTAATTAGGATAATATTTTCTAATTAAAATTAAAATTACCTAATTACCAATTAGGGTTTCTAATTTACAAATTAGGGTTTCTAATAATTAGGGTTTTTAATTAATCATTTAGGGTTATCCCTAAATAGATTTGTAATTAATACACAAAAACCTTATACATAGCATTTAAATTTCCAAATTAGGATTTTAAAAATCTGAATTAGGGTTTCAAATTTCCAGAACTAAAATTAGGGTTTTCAGGACCGGTTTTTAGGGTTTTTTATAAATCGTAAGAATTTTCTAGCTGAACGTTGACGTTCTTAATATAATTCTAGGGTTTGCCACATATATAGCTTATCTGGTCAGCCCTTAACCACATACTGTACACATATATAACCATATACATAGAACATATTCACGTATATACTTAATCCTGAATAATTCACCACAGAAATTTTAAATTCACAAAATTCCTTCTCAGAAATCTCAAATCCATTCACTTATTTTCTGTCTAGGTTTATTATTTAACCTTAATTCAATATTTTAAGATTTTATAAATATCTAAATTCTTAGGTTGTCACAACTATTCCTGAAGTACTATTTACGGGGTACTATTCACTCGGGTACTATTCACCCGGGGTACTATTCATGACAAAAATTAATTTTTTTTCTGTCCAAATCATTTTTGACACTATTATTCTTGAATTTTACTCCATAAAACAGTATCATGTTGAAAATTTGGAAATTATTGAGTTCTGGATAAATTAAATTATAAATATTTTAAAAATTTATCATTTGTTTTCTTTCAATTGAATTCTTATATCATTGTTATCATCATCATGCTTATATTATGATGAAAGTCATCTTTGGTCGTAGTGCATAGATGGACTGTTGATTGGTATGATTATGACCAGGGAACATTCGGTATAATCATGACCCGTAATATTACAAATGATGTGGTAAAAGTCCTCATTGGCCCGTAATGTACTGATGAACAGTTGCTGGTATGATCATGACCATTGGTGATTACACGAATATCCTTGGCCCGTAGTGCATGAATAATTCAGTGATGTGGATTATTTATTGAGCTAAGTCTCAGCGATAAAGTTGATGATAAAATTTTTAAATCATAGAAGATAGTAGATATTATGCTCTACTTGACTCTTCTAATGGATTACATGTTCCGCTGCAGTTAAACTTGTTGTTTATTATCAGTTTAACACTATTGAAGGCTAATGATAATTTATTCTGCATTATCTTAGTCATAATATTTTTTACTAGGCAAGTTGAACTCACCTTTTTGCTTTCATTGTTCTCTTCAGGAAATGAGAACGTAGCCGTGACTAGTCGGGGAATGGAGTGACGGTCCGAGATGGTGGTTGTAGTAGTCCTCACTATTTTATAAAATAGTGTGATAATAATTATAATGAGGACTCTATTTGAGTTTGAATACTGTCTAACAGATAATATTCATGTACAAACTCTCAGCTACGTTTTTGTCGTATTGTATAAGGAAATTTGTATTTAAATTCTGTACCATGTATTTGGCGACCCAAGATGGGTGATGTATACCTATTTTGGGGGTGTCACATGCGATTTGCGATGCAATTGACAATAATATACAATTAGCAAAAATATATAATTTGCGATGCAATCACCGTTGACAATATGGTTTCGTTAAAGACGATACCCAACGAAGGCATCAGAGACGACACCTAGTAATGGCAATGCAATAACGATTTTCCCCAGCGTTGACATCAGTTTATAATTGGCTTGCATCATTTCATCATTCCATATTGTCATACATCATTGATATACCCTATCATGCATTGGGTGCCTATTTCTTTATCATTTCATTGCATTGCATTGCATAAACATGACAAAGAGGGACATTTGTAGACACACGAAATTGTGCACTTGTTCTTTAACCTTGGCAGGAGGGCAAAAATATCATTTTACTCCAATGCCAAGATATCAGAGAAAAGATCGTAAGTGGGGAGCGAGTATATAAAGACACCTCAGCGATTCTACAACAACAGATTACTCACGTGCGAGTTGAGAACAAACATATAAAGCTATCGTAACAATTCCCAAGCAGCAGACTACTCAGGGTAAGATGGTTTACTAATCGTTGTATTCAGGAAAATACTAAGAGATGTTTTTTCTCTTTTTTCACTATCTTTCCAAACTTTGAATTGGAAAAATCTTATATCATGGCAAAGCTCTCGGAAAGAGCTTTCTGGAATGGTATAACACGTCTTCTAACTCCTCCCGAATTGGAAGTTATGGATGTTTTCAGCGCGTAGCATGAAACACTGACTTTACAATACAAAAACCGAGCAACTTGGGCCACCCTAGGCTAGCCGGAAGTATACATGCGGCCAACAGCAGGTGCAATGGAGGCTGCCTTGGCTCCCCTACAAATGGACAAATTTTCAGCATTTTTAAAAGAGGATAGCTTGGTTAGAGAGAGTGTGTGGATTTAGTGAGAGAAACACCAAAAACTCATTTTTTGTGGCAAAAGATCCAATTTTTATGTAGATTCAATATAGAACTAATATAGTTCTAGTATATATCTCATTTATTTTAGCGAAAGATTTAATTTTTATACAGTTTTATATAGATCGATTAGATCTAGTATAGATCTCTTATGTTTTGTTAACTATTGTGCTTAGATTTAGCTAAAGTTTCAAACTTTATACATATGTTTATTGTTTATCTATAGGTCTACTTATTTTACCAATTATTTTGTTTATAGTTAGTTAAAAATTTAATCTTTTAACTAATCTATACTAAATATAGTCAGATCTAGCCCTTACTCGATTCTAGAGCTTCAAAGCTTGAATCTTTATGCTAGATTGGCTTAAATCTAGTTTACATCTAGTCATTTTTTATGTTACCGATCGATTTCGGATCACTTCGTAAAACCCTAGATATAGTCTAGTAGGGAGGGGGTCTTAACTACCCGCGCTAGTGATTCTAACGAGTGAATTACCTGATAGCTGATTTAGGATATATTTTTTATATTCATTTACATTTTAAATTCTGATTGTGTCATTATATGAATCTTGGGCATCTTATATCTACGAATTTGTGTCCTAGATTCTAAGTCCCTTCCATAGATCTCGTCAATAAATATAGTCCCTCTGAATGTTGGCTTCGATATTGCAATCTAAATGATAGGGTTTTGGGGGCTCGCTTTTAGATATCTGTTTGCGTGTTTTAATATATTGATGTGAGCCTAAGAATATTGGAGTTAATATCCACAAATCGGATCTCGACTAGATTCTCACGATGGACATAATTTTGATTGTAATAATAAATGTTCAAATCATTGTACGTGTAATTTTGGGTATTAAAACGACTTCGAGAGCCTCGTCCCGAGAGAGAGGATTTAAGGCCTTGTAATATTGAAAATTGTGATTGCGTGTGCTCGGGACTTTCGAGATGGCTTTCATGCCCACGGGTGGTCTCGGCCCATTTTCGATGCTTGATTTTATATATTATCACCAAAACGATTTTACAAAAAAAATAACGAATATATTTTAAAATCAAATCTATTCAGGGCTATTAGACGAACTTAAGGCTAAAAAATTGAAAGTAACAAAGGATCTCTGTGACAGCCCCGAATCCGGGCCCCAAATCGCCGCGGATTCGGTACACTAATCATTCTATAACTGTTTGCGGAAGATATAAACATAAATTGTTTATACATTAAACTTTACACACATTTCGCCAAAATCGAGTAACCTTAACTTTTACACAATTCATAAACTATCTAAAATACAACACATTTATCAAAATACGCTATTACAAACTAGCCGCTACTTTATATCCCAAGCGGAACTTGGCATTATCTTTTTCCTGTATCTGAACGCATTCGCCTTATCTGCAATGTTTTATCATGATATAGCAAGGGTAAGCATGAAAGTTGCCCAGCAAGTTTAAATACAATAATATAATGATATATCATGATTGAAGAGTATGAATAATAAGATGGCTATAATTCATCAATATAATTGAGAACTAGCACGAACAAACTTTTGACTGAACAAGTTTTAAACATGAACAAACATTTCTGAACCAACTGGTAATGAAGGTGATCAGCCTTTCATACCTGACTTATACATGCAAGATGTACAGAGTACAATTTTTATGGCAATCAGCAATGATTAACCATAAGCTTGAATAAAACACTCTTATTAGAGTTAAGTACAAAGAAACTTGCATGAACCATTGATTACCGCAACGCAATTTATAACGCTTTACCCGAAGACCTAATATTAGTAATATAGATCTCTAATATTAGAATAATATCATCATAGTATAATACTGTTATATTTATATCCACAGAATAACCTAAACACATAGCACATAATCCTAATAGTCTATAATACACATAAGACTTAGCGCTTAAGCGCTTAATCATGCCATAGAGTCACATTTATATGATTTAACACTCGCTTTTTCATTTCATAATTATTCATTAACATCTAATAAGTCAAATACTAATCCAGCAACCTGGATTCTAAATCTAGCAACTAAATTACCAACTCAGTAACCTGGATTCCAAATCCAGCAATCTAAACTGCAATCCAGCAAACTGGATTTAACATATTTTCAATTTCAGTAAACTATTTATCAATCCAACAAACTGGAATCACAAATTATATAATCCAGCAAGCTGTATTCTAAATTCGTATCACGAAAATACCAAATTAGTTTATTATTTTTCTATCCTTAGTCCAAACATATATACACATATTTCATCCACAAAAATTATTTTTCCATAATTTTCCAACTTCCTTTGATATTTTTCAAAAATTAATTCTAGTGCGTAGCATAAGAAATTAGCTACCTCGTACTTAACTCCAAACATTCCCATCTCTTGGAATAACCTTATATATGTTAACGTGATGCTCCATTTTAAATTTCGTGCCAATCAGAGTTGTAGAACTCCGTTTATAGCTATTTCCGTCGGAAAATCACAAAAATTATAATGGTCATAACTTGGTCATTTTAACTCGGAATTAGCTCATTTTTGGACACGAGCTACATAATACCATATATTTTCATTTTCCAAAAGGCCGGAATTTATTTCACACTTTAAGTTGGCCAAAACAGTCCCTGGACAGATCTGGACAGAAACTTTTTGCCATGTTACAGTTTTGGAGTCCTTTACTAAATCTTAAATATAATGAGATCTGTAATTCCGATTAACGATCCGTCAATTTTTTTGGATTTGTATCTTTCCTGATCTTCAATTTTCATCTATCACAATCCATATTTGGACATGTTAAGCTCCCAGAAATTAGCCTGAAAGTGGCTGTTACAAACTGTCATTCTAACAGTTTTTATTACCTTTGTGTAGTTTGGGAGAAATCCTATAACTTGTTCAATATTCAACCTAATTGAGTAATTCCAAAGGGGTTTTATCCTTAACACATATATTTAGCTCAAATTGACCACACTCAAAGATTCAAAGTAGAATGAGAGATAAGGTCATTTCCATATCATGCTTGGTTTTTCCAAAAATTTTGTTTTCGCAGTTTTGATTATGCTTCTTCCGAACGTCATAACTACTTCATCCGGAGTCGAAATTAGTCCTTTCCGTAGTCTATGGAAAGCTTATACAGTGTACTACAACATATCACAAGTCCAAAATTTTTAGAGCACCCTAACAAATCCGAAATTTTCTGTTTAGGGCAGCAGTCCACTAGATTATTCTTTGAAAAACTGTTTTGGTTCTTCTTCTTCGTTCAAGCTCATCAACCTTAAAAATGGAAAGATCTAACCATAAAATATCATATATTATGTAGACCTACCCTCATATGACTCAAAATCATAAGTTCAACACTTGGTCAACCATAACATAACATAAATCACAAATATCCATCATAGATTTCAAAAATCAAAAGCTTGATCACACTTTTAAAAGTTTAAACTTTTTCGGAAAAATTCCATTTTTCTATTCCTTTGATCCCAACCAAATTAACACCCAATATGGTTAATTCTAAACATGAAACACTCATTAACATGTATATCTAAGGTTTTAAACCTCAAGATCATAACTTCATATTGTCAAAAATCAAATCAAATCAAAAACAAAATTAGACTACATAAGTGGAAATTTTGCTATACCTTTAGCTTTTCCTCCTTCTCCATCTAAAGTATGAGATAGATTTTAGATGGCATGGAAGATCAAAATCTCCCCATCTCTACCTCTTGTGGCTGCCGAACTCTCCTCTTCTTTCTCCCTTTTTGGTTTTTGTTTTGATAAGCTTTTTGGAAGAGATAGATGAAAGAGAAATGAAGATAGGTATTAATTGTTTGGTAATTGTATATAGTCACATGCTAGGGCTAGGTTAGGGCTAGGGTTAGTTCACCCACCCAAGATCATGACAAGATCTACACTCAACTTATTAGAAAATGTGACAAAATGGTATAAATGACATTTCCTTTTATTTCTAGAATTTTCCATTTCTTGCAAACCCTTAGGGTTTAGGTTTTGAGCAATCTAGGGTTTAGGGTTTGAGCCAATTTATTTTCTAAAATTTCCGATTTAGGTTTTTAAAAAAATAGAAATTAATATTTCTAACTTATAATTAGAATTTCTAATTATATTAAAATTTCTTAATCATACCTTAAATCTTGCTAATTAGGATTAGTATTTCTTAATTATAATTGCTAATTTAGCAATTGTGGTCAAAATTGATCATTAGGGTTTATAAACCACTAATTAGGGTTTTACTTCCTCAATTATAACACAAATCATTTCTCATGCACACTTATTTCCTTAACCCAATTAGACTTGCTATAATTAAGTTATAAAATTAATCATTTGAGATATATAAAATAATTCTCCTAGAATTAGTAAGTATTCTAAATACAACAATTCTCTTTTTTCATAACCCTTAAGTTATTAAATCCTTCATTCCTAATATATAATTAGGGTTACAATAGTTTCTTTTGTTTGTTTATATAATAAACAAAGATAAACCATCACATAATGTTCATATTCCTTACACACAACTTTTTAACCCTTAGAGTTTAATACTTCGCATTAGGATTCCCAAATTAGGGTTTAAATTCTCGATACTGAAATTAGAGTTTCTGAATATATCGTTAGGGTTTTCTAACTTAATCACCATATTCATATCATGAATTTAGGGTTTCGGATTCCCGAAACTGAAACTTGGGTTTCAGAACCGATTTCTACGATTTCTTATCCATTGTTAGGGTTTTCAAACAGAACGTTGACGTTCTTAAAATATGATTATGGTTTGACACATATATAATTTATCTGGTCAACCCTTGACCCTTAACCACTTTTAGTACACATACATAACCATATTCACAGAACTTAATCACATAAATCCTTAATCCTGAATAATTCACCTAAATCCTTCACAGAATTTTGAAATCCTCAAAATTCCATCCCAATAACATCAAACGCATACACTCATTTTCTGTCTAGGTCTATTATTTGACCTTAAATCAATCATTTAAGATTTTAATAAATTGTCCAAATTCTCGGGTTGTCACATTCACCCCTCCTTCTAAGAATTTCTTCCCCGAAATTCACCTTACACCTTACACCGTGCACCTTACACCATTCACACATGTCACATGCTACCCAATACACCTCTCACAAGAGTAAAAGTTTTCAAATTGTACTGAGGGGTCATATAGACCATGAACACATTTAGTTTTAACGGTAGTGTTCATACCGCAAAACAATACGTTACTTGGTATGTTTACAATCACAAAAAAGGTAAACTACCGTTGCTAGTACTTTAGGTGATCAGCCCATTGTACTCTTACGTCATGCATAACGTATTAATCATTTTTAGTGAATATTTACGCTATTAGATTGGATTATTTATCCAAACATTAACGTTCACCTCAGTCTTATCATAGGATTCCGTACCAAAGCAATTTAGTTCGGGAAATTCTTTCAATAAACACTTGGAGTTTTTATAACATTAGTCTAGCTGAATCAAATAGCATAGACTCATATCAATAACTCAATTCAATCTAATTATTTAGGTGTAGCCAAACCCCGTTGGCAAAATTAAAATTTTTGAAAACATTTTCGAGAATGACGTCATGATGTCGCACTGTATTAACAGAACGTTTGAGGATGTCGTCATTGTATGACTTTGTCATAACACATCATACAATAGTGGAACAGCGAATTTAGGTCAAATTCACATTACGTATTCCTGTATTTACAACTCCATCACATTTTTATCATCTCTGTACTAGGTTACATGGTACATGATTGATAAATAAAAACAATTTTTGATATTTCAAATCATTTGCGTCTAGCCGTTTCAAAAATGATTACGAGCCTACATATTTTTTTAAAGGGCACATAGTGCGTATTTAGCTTGATGTCAAAAATTTGAAGTTTAGCATAGCTTGGAGTTTAGGAAAACCTAAGTCTCCACTAATGATCATTTGCTTAAACATTCTATCTATTCCTATTATCCTTAACACTTCATTCACACACAACTATACCCAGTTCATAAAACCACACTTATGAGTTCATAACCTGGCCACAATTATATGAGTTTAAGAACTTACTCTAGTCTGACCTTTGGCGTCCGTTCGCTGAGGGGCTCATAAACATTTCATATAACTATGAATCAAGAATGTCACATAAGTATGAGTTCTAAGAATTCGTACTTAATCTTATATTCTCTACCTATGACCTATTTATCTGTATATAACAACTAGCGTGACACAACATTTCAATGGTTACCAATGCCACCAACTAAGTAGTTTTTACACCAAGTACAATTCCCCGCCCATACAAGAAATTATACAACTCAGTTGCTAACACGAGTCCTCATTGAAATCCCCACCTAATCTTAACCCCCTTTTTCAACACGAATTTCATTTAATCCGTACTCATAATCCATAACTCTTTTATGAGTTTTCATAGTACAACTGATACACAGCATCGTGCTATAAACTTTTAAATCATCAGATTGATTCTTTCCGGTTTTCATAACCTTAACAGATCACGGGGTGATCTCATCGTATCTATTACGATTCAATTCTATGACTTGATCGTTTTGTTTTACGATCTCCTATTCCTGCACTTTCAGTCTTTTAGACTCGATCTATTCGCCATTACTGTTCAACTTTATTATCAGAGTTAGGGAACTCTGTATCTTAACAACTTACCGAGATTCGTCTTTTAATCTTACCGACCAACTAACTCTATTTGAGTTAGCACTTATCCTAATCACTGCGGTTATTGGTCTCAGTTAATCCTACCTAAGCTTCATAACCAACAGCTTTGATACCAACTGTAACAGCCCCGAATCCGGGCCCCAAATCGTCGCGGATTCGGTACACTAATCATTCTATAACTATTTGCGAAAGATATAAACATAAATTTTTTATACATTAAACTTTACACATATTTCCCCAAAATCGAGTAACCTTAACTTTTACACAATTCATAAACTATCTAAAATACAACACATTTATCAAAATACCCTATTATAAACTAGCCGTACTTTATATCCCAAGCGGAACTTGGCATTATCTTTTTTCTGTATCCGAACGCATTCGCCTTATCTGCAATGTTTTATCATGATATAGTAAGGGTGAGCATGAAAGTTGCCCAGCAAGTTTAAATACAATAATATAACGATATATCATGATTGAAGAATATGAATAATAAGATGGCTATAATTCATCAATATAATTGAGAACTAGCACGAACAAACATTTGACTGAACAAGTTTTAAACATGAACAAACATTTCTGAACCAACTGGTAATGAAGGTGATCAGCCTTTCATACCTGACTTATACATGCAAGATGTACAGAGTACAATTTTTGTGGCAATCAGCAATGATTAACCATAAGCTTGAATAAAACACTCTTATTAGAGTTAAGTACAAAGAAACATGCATGAACCGTTGATTACCGCAACGCAATTTATAACGCTTTACCCGAAGACCTAATATTAGTAATATAGATCTCTAATATTAGAATAATATCATCATAGTATAATATTGTTATATTTATATCCACAGAATAACCTAAACACATAGCACATAATCCTATCAGTCTATAATACACATAAGACTTAGCGCTTAAGCGCTTAATCATGCCATAGAGTCACATTTATATGATTTAACACTCGCTTTTTCATTTCATAATTATTCATTAACATCTAATAAGTCAAATACTAATCCAGCAACCTGGATTCTAAATCTAGCAACTAAATTACCAACTCAGCAACCTGGATTCCAAATCCAGAAATCTAAACTGCAATCCAGCAAACTGGATTTAACATATTTTCAATTTCAGTAAACTATTTCTCAATCCAACAAACTGGAATCACAAATTATATAATCCAGCAAGCTGTATTCTAAATTCGTATCACGAAAATACCAAATCAATTTATTATTTTTCTATCCTTAGTCCAAACATATATACACATATTTCATCCACAAAAATTATTTTTCCATAATTTTCCAACTTCCTTTGATATTTTTCAAAAATTAATTCTAGTGCGTAGCTTAAGAAATTAGCGACCTCGTGCTTAACTCCAAACATTCCCATCTTTTGGGATAATCTTATATATGTTAACATGATGCTCCATTTTAAATTTCGTGGCAATCGGAGTTGTAGAACTCCGTTTATAGTGATTTCCGTCGGAAAATCACAAAAATTATAATGGTCATAACTTGGTCGTTTTAACTCGGAATTAGCAAATTTTTGGACACGAGCTACATAATACCATATATTTTCATTTTCCAAAAGGCCGGAATTTATTTCACACTTTAAGTTGCCAAAACAGGCCCTGGACAGATCTGGACAGAAACTTTTTGCCATGTTACAGTTTTGGAGTCCTTTACTAAATCTTAAATATAATGAGATCTGTAATTCCGATTAACGATCCGTCAATTTTTTTGGATTCGTATTTTCCGATCTTCAATTTTAATCTTTCACAATCCATATTTGGACATGTTAAGCTCCCAGAAATTAGCCCGGAAGTGGCTGTTACAAACTGTCATTCTAACAGTTTTTATTACCTTTGTGTAGTTTGGGAGAAATCCCATAACTTTTTCAATATTCAAACTAATTGAGTAATTCCAAAGGGGTTTTATCCTTAACACATATATTTAGCTCCAAAAATTGACCACACTCAAATATTCAAAGTAGAATGAAAGATAAGGTCATTTCCATATTATGCTTGGTTTTTCCAAAAAATTTGTTTTCGCAGTTTTGATTATGCTTCTTCCGAACGCCATAACTACTTCATCCGGAGTCAAAATTAGTCCGTTCTGGAGTCTATGGAAAGCTTATACAGTGTACTACAACATATCACATGTCCAAAATTTTTAGAGCACCCTAACAAATCCGAAATTTTCTGTTTAGGGCAGCAGTCCACTAGATTATTCTTTGAAAAACTGTTTTGGTTCTTCTTCTTCGTTCAAGCTCATCAACCTTAAAAATGGAAAGATCTAACCATAAAATATCATATATTATGTAGACTTACCCTCATATGACTCAAAATCATAAGTTCAACACTTGGTCAACCATAACATAACATAAATCACAAATATCCATCATAGATTTCAAAAATCAAAAGCTTGATCACACTTTTAAAAGTTTAAACTTTTCCGAAAAAATCCATTTTTCTATTCCTTTGATCCCAACCAAATTAACACCCAATATGGTTAATTCTAAACATGAAACACTCATTAACATGTATATATCTAAGGTTTTAAATCTCAAGATCATAACTTCATATTGTCAAAAATCAAATCAAATCAAAAACAAAATTAGACTACATAAGTGGAAATTTTGCTATACCTTTAGCTTTTCCTCCTTCTCCATCTAAAGTATGAGATAGATTTTAGATGGCATGGAAGATCAAAATCTCCCCATCTCTACCTCTTGTGGCTGCCGAACTCTCCTCTTCTTTCTCCCTTTTTGGTTTTTGTTTTGATAAGCTTTTTGGAAGAGATAGATGAAAGAGAAATGAAAATAGGTTTTAATTGTTTGGTAATTGTATATAGTCACATGCTAGGGCTAGGTTAGGGCTAGGGTTAGTTCACCCACCCAAGATCATGACAAGATCTACACTCAACTTATTAGAAAATATGACAAAATGGTATAAATGACATTTCCTTTTATTTCTAGAATTTTCCATTTCTTGCAAACCCTTAGGGTTTAGGTTTTGAGCAATCTAGAGTTTCGGGTTTGAGCCAATTTATTTTCTAAAATTTCCAATTTAGGTTTTAATAAAAATAGAAATTAATATTTCTAACTTATAATTAGAATTTCTAATTATATTAAAATTTCTTAATCATGCCTTAAATCTTGCTAATTAGGATTAGTATTTCTTAATTATAATTGCTAATTTAGCAATTATGGTCAAAATTGATCATTAGGGTTTATAAACCACCTAATTAGGGTTTTA
>JAINUV010001496.1:0-320000 GCA_020205505.1 Panax japonicus | reverse complement strand
CTTCCTCAATTATAACACAAATCCTTACTCATGTACACTTATTTCCTTAACTCAGTTAGACTTGCTATAATTAGGTTATAAAATTAATTATTTGAGATATATAAAATAATTCTCCTAGAATTAGTAAGTATTCTAAATACCACAATTCTCTTTTTTCATAACCCTTAAGTTATTAAATCCTTCATTCCTAATATATAATTAGGGTTACACTAGTTTCTTTTGTTTGTTTATATAATAAACAAAGATAAACCATCACATAATGTTCATATTCCTTACACACAACTTTTTAACCCTTAGGGTTTAATACTTCGCATTAGGATTCTCAAATTAGGGTTTAAATTCTCGATACTGAAATTAGAGTTTCTGAATATATCGTTAGGGTTTTCTAACTTAATCACCATATTCATATCATGAATTTAGGGTTTCGAATACCCGGAACTGAAACTAGGGTTTCAAAACCGATTTCTACGATTTCTTATCCATTGCTAGGGTTTTCTAACAGAACGTTGACGTTCTTAAAATATGATTAGGGTTTGACACATGTATAATTTATCTGGTCAACCCTTGACCCTTAACCACACTTAGTACACATACATAACCATATTCACAGAACTTAATCACATAAATCCTTAATCCTGAATAATTCACCTAAATCCTTCACAGAATTTTGAAATCCTCAAAATTTCATCCCAATAACATCAAACGCATACACTCATTTTCTGTCTAGGTCTATTATTTGACCTTAAATCAATCATTTAAGATTTTAATAAATTGTCCAAATTCTCAGGTTGTCACAATCTCGATTTTTATTTAACAAATAGTTTGAAAACCATTTTTTCAAAAACATCACCTTTAAAACACTTTATCAAAATTTAATCTAAAATGAAGCTTTCTTTAAATCAAACCCTCCGTGCATAGGCTCAAAGAGGTTCGACACTACTTTCAAAATAAGCACTTAAACACGATTTCGATTCAAGGCTAAAAATCCTAGACTTTCTCAAAATCACAAACTCTTCACACATAGGAAAACAAAGAAATACGGTGACCGTGCTTTCACGAAAGTCGGGGGATGCCTAACACATTTCCCTCGCTTAAGAAACCCCAAAACTCTATGTTTGAGACCAATTTTACAGAGAATATTGGGTCATATTGCGAAAATCTCAAAAATTCGAATGAGTTGATATATTCATTTAAACTTATACCAGCTGACAGTTGTCTAATTGACTCATCATTAAAATCAATCTTTCAAAATCCCGTCAATATTTATGTCAATCGTTTTCTAAAACATCACCCCTTTAAACAAACTAATTGAAGTAGTGAAACAAAAAAGGGTAGAAATTCTAACTTTAGGAAAAATTATTTTCCCGATGTCGACAGTATACGTCATCAATACATGAGATTAATAGGGTTACAAGGTTCGCTCACCATATTAAAGAGTTACTACTAATAGTTATTGACATAATTAGCGACATAAAATCTATACATAAAATCGCTAGATAACATCACTTACCTTTCAAATTTGTACCCTTAATCATAATTTTTTTGTGGCAAGAAGGAATCCATTTCCAATTGCCAAGATTACAACTTAATTATAATAAGTCGATGCAGAAACAAGTGAAGAGTTTTGCTAAACGCATATTTACTCTAGTAACATAATTAATTATTCTTCTAGCATTATGATTAGCTACAACTTAATTGTAATTATAATGAATTTTAGTTAAACATTTAAACAGTTCCCAATTTGGCAGAAAAAGGAGAAGAAAATGGATCTCAATTTGACAACTAGGGACTTTTATGCAGTCTAAAGCACTTCCTGCTCCTGGATATGCAATCATCATAACTCGGAGCAAAAGATGCCCTCAACTAAGATACGTGGTTTCTTACATTAAAAAATAAATAAATTATAAATATTAAAATCTCGAGTTTCATGCAAAGAATTAGTGCCTCAACCCAGACTGAGATTTTAGCAGAATCCACTAATTCAATTGATATTCACAATAATAAAGTAAATTTTAAGCTATTTATCTACCTCCTTTACAACAAAATATAACTAGTTATACAACATAAAGGAAAAACAAATTATCATACATTTTTGTGGGAGACAAAAACATCCCCTCCTGAAGCAAGAAATGTATGTCCATTCGAGAAACATTTTGTTTACTCGGACATTCACAGACTGAACGCGAAAGGAGACTGAAAGATCTGTCGTCAAATATTACATTGAGATTTGTTAGTCAGACCGTGGAAACAAAAAGCTAAAGCCCGAGTTCTCACGGACGAGAGGTGGAGGTTCAACGTCAGAAATGTCTATTTGTTCCATTGACTTCGATATGTCATCAACTGAAAAAGGAATGCTGCATGATTAACCCATAGGAGACATCAGTAATAGCCTCCGAACTGGTTTTGAAAATACAAAAAAACAGTTCTTTTAGTGAACATGGAAACTATACGATGCCACCTGAGAAAATAAACCTTATTAGTATTATGGTGATATCAACTCTGCCTTTATTTTCATATTGTGATTTTTCTTGTATCTAGTGAAGCATAATACCCTTTATTAGTACTCCCTCAATTCCAAAATATAAGATCATTATTGACTTTTCGAAGTCAACTTAAGACATTTTCAATATCAAAATTGACAATCTCATTTACTTTTAGTCATGATGAATACTGTAAATTATCTAAAAAGTACAACTAATTTTAATATTTATTGTTTGTAATTTTTAGTGAAATTTTATCAATTTTGAGTTTGAAAATGTTTCAAATTGCCTTTCAAAAGTCAATATCGATCCTATAATTCGGAACGGAGGAAGTATAATATAATCTGACAGAATAATTCTGTACAAGAATTTTGTCTGCATGGAAAGTACAATGTAAATCTTTAGGTTCAATCTTCCTCCAAGCTACATTGAAATACAAAGCAGATCTTAGAAGAAAGAGCACTGTTAACGCCAAGATCTTTCTCCACGTCCCAATCACGAAAGACGTCCTGATCCTGCACAGTAAACACGACAACACCACAAGCTTGACGGCCGGGGGATAGCTCAGGCGTGAGAGTAAGTATATGTGTTCACAATGTTAACTCAAGAGGATGATAAAGTCTAGTGTCATAAGAATGATAGTAATCTGTAGTTGTGTGTGTATATGAAATACGTACCTCTTTGTGAAGACTTACTCGGTAGGATATAATATCTTTGCCTGGATTATTGTGCCACCTACTTCCATCTGCAATATCCCCCCTGATCATGATGGATTCTGTCGACTGCATGGAGCTTATCCACTGTTTTTTGCTGCTGTTCACACCGCCGGCCAACTATAATCCCATCCACAATAATGCATGGCAGGTATCTTGGTCAACTGTCATACTATATCATCATTACAAGTCAAAGTAATAGATATTAAGTGACCCAATGGGTTGACCCATTGACCCAACCCGGTCTTTATAGAATTAAATGAAGTCATCATAATGATTGGGCCCAACGAACCCAATGACTTAATTAATAAATGAGCCCAATATACCCGGCCCAGAATAGGAGAAATATCATGACCCAACATTACCCCCTAGTTTTTTGGTTAAACAGGATGTTTAATGGAAAACTATAAATGGTCTATGATATCAGAATTTAATAAAGGCTCAAAAATAGGAATTAATTAAAGCATACCCACTTTATTGTGTGAAATGGGACAAGGGATGGCAGGATGCCCAGAGCAATAAGCCCATTCTGATAAAGGATTTGAATTTGAATAGGATGGGCCAAAAATTAGAAACTTAATAGCTAGGCCCAACCTGATAAGATATCCAAAGGTCATCCAAACGCGCCCCATTCAAATTCTCATCATTACTGATATTTAATGTGCCGGCCTTGTTTCCTGTGTAACCGTCAGTATAAAAAGTAAACTTTACCAATTTTGACGATTTTACTTATTGATTTGAAATTCGAACCTTTGAGCTTTCTCTTGCTTCTCAGAAACTCTCTCTCTAGCTTTCAAGATCTCAACAATGGTGAATCCAAGCCAGATTCCTTCAAGTTCCTCCCGTTCAAACCCTAATCAAGAGGGTTCGAGTGCAAACCCACCATCTCCCACCGATTTCTTTAAGGATGGGGAACAGTTTCCCCATGCTAATATCTCTTCCTCCATCTCTGAATCTGAGATATGTTTCCTCCGGACTCGCTATAGGATTCCGGAATCATATGCTATAAGGGCTCCCGCTCCTGAAGAGCGTATGTACCAGCGATCAGACGGCTGGGTCGCCATGCCTGTTACCTTCCTAGAAAAGGGGGTTCGCTTACCCCTTCACGCCTTCATTGTTACCCTCCTAGGGTTCATAGGAGTGGGTTTTGCACAACTGGTGCCCAACTCCTATATCCATATACTGGCATTCATTGTCTTCTGTCATGAGCTAGGGGTTACCCCCTCTGTTGACCTATTCTTCACCCTCTTCTCAGCTGGTAGATCCCGAGAACGAGGGTTTAAGATGCTGAGCAAACAATCTCCGCGCCCGAACTCTAAATTCAAGAAGAGGCCCCTGATGAGCACCCCCTCGAGCAACAAAGGCTGGCACGAGAAATGGTTCTTCATCAATGGACCGGAGATCTCTTCTCTTCCCGATTGGACCATCTCAGACCGGATCTCTGCTGACTTCGGTGACATTCCCAAAGAGCGGGTGAGAGAGATGACTGAGTTCCTGAAGAAGATCCCTCCACAAGAGTGGAGTTTCACTCTGCTGACCAAACAAGCTTGGCTGTACGATCATAAATGTAAGTTCTGAACAACTCTGTGATATAATTTCTTGAGATATTTACATGATAGGGATTCTAATATGTGATTATTTGCAGTGTCTCTGATCAAACCAACTTCTTCGGAAGTGAAAGATTTGGGAGACTTTTTGGCGGGAGTGACCTCGGAGGCTAACGAAGAACTTCCTACTGAAGAATCCTCCCAAGTTAACCCCCCGACCTCCGATCCCCCAACCAATCCCCTTCAAAATGATGAACCCGAAGCAGACGAGCCTTCTATTCCTGAAGAAGCCCTCCGACCTCGCCGAAGGAAGAAGATGGGCAAAAGGGCCAGAACCACTCCTCGCGTGATAGACCCTGAAAGCGACGAAGAGGTTCTTCACGAAGCGAATCCACAACCTACCCCTCCTGAAGCAATTCCACGACCCACTCCTCCAATCGAACCCACTACCATACCTTCCGAATCGGCCCCAAAAAAGAGGAGTCTACTTGACATACCTCCACAAGATAGGGCAAAAGTCCTTCGTGCCATGAAAATAAGGACGAAAATAATTCCCCTTACTGCCGAAGAACTCCGTGTCCCTCCAACTTCATCAACTGACCCTCCAACCACAACTCAAGCACCGGAAGCTGAGCTGGTCGAATCCGAACCCACAATGTCCCGAAAAAGAAAACAACCTTCGGACAACCAGCCAGAATCAACTTCTACCCCTTCTTCGACCTCTGAGCCAATATCTGCTCGATCTCCTCCCCCAGAGGCTGTATATGCGGATCCATCTCCGGTTCGCAGTCAGCCTATGCCTTCCCCTCCAAGACAAACGACTACCGAATTCCAGCATGATGCCATGGGCTCGCCAACTATGTGGCCCCAATTTAACGCTAACTTCCCCTTCCAACTGTTCGAGGCCTTCGTTCGCGAGACCGATGACCATTGATTCGGTAACAGTTCGAATGGGGATTTGCTTAATGAAGGCATGAGCTACTTGGCGAAGGTAAATGATTCTTTCCTTCCTTTTTATACTTATCTTTGTATTCGTGTATCTGGAAATGATTGAATAACACTGAACATGCACAGGCAAATGCTGTGTTCGGGCGTCTGCGTCCACGATCCCTCGAGGCCGAATCCGAAGAGGAGAGGTTGAGGAAGGAGAACGCCATCTTAAAGTCTACCTTGGCTCGGGAAAGGACCCAACGTGAAGGTATCCTTCATACAAATGAAGGGCTTCATAAAGAGTTGGCCCAAGCCAAGGAAGATGTGAAAATCTCCAAGGAATAATTGAAGTCGACTAAGGCACAGCACGCCGAGATCGTCAAGATGAACGTCGACTTGGTTCTGAGGAGTGAAATAAGGATGGATGAGATCAAGGAGCTGAAGGCCGATGCTAAGGTCTTAACCAAGACGATCCATCAGCTGGAGCGGGAAGAAAAACGTCAAATAACCATACGGCAGCAACTCGAACAAGAGATCCGAGAACTCAAGGCTCTGCGGGACCTTGGGCCTCCTTTGACTGATGCTCTTCGCAAAGAAATCTGTGAAGAGTATCGGAATTCGGATGAAATAAATGGAGAAATAATGAGGATTCATACGGAAAGCTACGAGCTCTGCCGAAGTCGTGGCAAGGATAAGTTGTTCAAAGCCAACCTAGATCCACACTTGGTCGACTCTTCGGATGATGAGGGGGCTGCTTAAAATAAGAGCTTTTGTAATTTTCTCATTTTTGTAAATAAATCAAATATTAATGAAAAGTGATCTTCTTCCTTATGACTTCAGTGTATTTTCTTTCTGTCTATATTTCAACTTGAATTAATACGGACAAATGTGCAAAAAACTCCTTCGAGGATTTAACTCAAATTGTTAATCAATGATTAAGCATTCCGAACTCAACACTTAGTAAAAATTCAAGTGATAAAGTAAAGGGATACTTATTCAGTTACAGAAGTGTGAGACAGATTTGCTTCATTGAAGGTTTGTTTACCCCGAAAGGCCTAACAGAACCAAAAGATGACACTTGTCTACCACAAAGGGCCTGACAAGGTCTAAGTGGTGACGATTGCCTACCCCGAAGGGCCTGACAATGCCAAATAGTGGCGACAATTGCCTACCCCGAAGGGCCTGACAATGCCAAATAGTGACCGCCTGCCGATGAGGCTACCATCGAATGGTCAGCAAGTCCTCCCGAACCTCCTAACACCAATGAATTGGGCAGCAACAAAGACAAAATTTGTTTGAGATAAAAGAGGATCTTTTATTGATGATGATGTAGATATTTACAGACTTCTGACGTACTGATAACAAATCTACTGAAAGTACTTTCTAAGCCTGCCAGCGTGCCAAGTATTTTTGATTATTGAGCCATCTAATGTCTTCAAACGATAAGTCCCCGGCTTCGGAACCTCAGTGACTTCATAGGGTCCTTCCCAATTTGGCATCAGCTTTCCCAGATTATGAGGTGTAGACGCTTCGACTTCTCTAAGGACAAAATCTCCTACTTCAAATCTGCGAAGCTTTACCCCCTTATTGTAATGTTTAGCCACTCTTCGCTGATAGGCCGCCAATCTGATTAAGGCTATCTCCCTGACTTCTTCCAATAAATCAAGATTGGTCTTCAGTCCTTCCTCGTTGTAGATCTCATTGAAATGACTGACTCGAAGACTCGGAGATCCAATTTCAACCGGGACTAAGGCATCAGTACCATAGGCCAATCTGAAAGGTGAATCCCCTGTTGTAGTCCTCGGAGTAGTTCGATAAGCCCATAATACATTTAGCAGCTCTTCTGGCCATCTGCCTTTAGCTTCGTCCAACCTACGCTTGATCCCATTCAACAGCGTTCTATTGGTTACTTCAACCTGTCTGTTTGACTGAGGATGAGCCACTGAAGTCTTTCTGTGCTGGATCCCCAATTCTGTCAAAAATGCTTAAAACTTCGATCCTACAAATTGACGCCCATTATCCGACACTACCACCTTAGGAATCCCGAAACGGAATACTACTGATTCTTTCATGAATTTCAAACACTCCTGTTCCGTTATTGACCTAAACGGCTTTGCTTCTACCCATTTGGTCATATAGTCTATGGCAACTATAACAAAACTGACCTGACCCTTTGCTATCGGTAGTGGACCCAATATATCAACCCCCCAGACAGCGAAGGGTATAGGAGATAAGATCGAGTATAGCTCTTCTGGTGGCTGATGCGGTATTGGACTATTGAGCTGGCACTTCTCGCACTTCTTTACATACTCGGTTGCCTCCTTGAAGATTGTAGGCCAGTAGTACCCCTGACGAAGTACTTTATAGGCTAATGACTTAGCAGCCATATGGTCGCCACAAATGCCTTCATGCACTTCTCGGAGTGCATATTCAGCTTCTGATGGAGTCAGACACTTCAATAACGGAGACGAGAAGGCTCTTCGGAAGAGATCCCTATCGATTAGAACAAAATTGGCACTCTTGTACTTGACTTTCTTAGCGAGCATCCGATCCGAAGGTAGGACGCCATCAGCTAAATATTCCAAGTAGGGAGTCAGCCAACAGTTGGTTCGGTCAATGCACATTACCACTTCATGATGAACACTAGGATGTTGTAGAATTTCTAGGTATACCGATCCTTCAAAAACATTAACATCCGTAGTAGCTAGCTTGGCAAGTGCATCAGCAATGGAATTGTCGCTACGCTCGACCCCCTGAAATTCATAGGATGAGAAATATTGAAGCCGGTCCTTTAATTCTTTCAAATACTTGATCATTCTTGGACCTCGAGCTTCGTATTCCCCAGTAAATTGTTTAACGACTAACTGAGAATCACTGAAAATAACTATTCTATGTACTTCAAGACTCTTCGCTAATCGTAAACCGGCCAATACTGCCTCATATTCAGTCTCATTATTCGTCGCTTTGAACTGAAATCGGATAGCCTGCTGCACCTTGAATCCCTCCGGACTTGTCAAAATAATCCCTGCTCCACTGACGTCCAAAGTGGAAGACCCATCTGCAAACAGCGTCCACGAACTCTCCTTCTGCTGAAGGACGACAACTGCCCTGTCAGATCTTTCAGCTTCGACCACGACTTCATCAGCTTCAGAAAATGAACACTCAACCACAAAATCAGCTAAGGCTTGCCCTTTGATGGCGGTTCGGGGATGATACTCAATGAAGAATTGAGACAATTCCATCGTCCATGCAGCTAATCTCCCCGATACCTCTGGTTTGCCCATAATCTTCTTTAAAGGTTGATCCGTGTATACTATTATCAGTCTACCCTGGAAGTATTGCCTAAGCTTTCGACTAGCAGTTATTAAAGCGAAAGCAAACTTTTCAATGTTTGGGTACCTGGTTTCAGCATCCCGAAGGACATGACTTACATAATAAACCGGGTGCTGTTTGCCCCCAGATTCACGCACCAAAACCGCTCCTATTGCCAACGGACTAGCTGCGAGGTACAAATATAGAGGCTCGGCAGGAACGGGCTTTACCAGTAAAGGTGCCGAAGATAAATAGGACTTGATGCCCTGAAAGGCGTCTTCACATTCTGAAGTCCATTGGAATGTTTTTGAATTCTTCGGCCCTTTCAATGTGTCAAAGAACGGTACACATCTTTCTGCTGACTTGGACATAAACCTCCGCAAAGCCGCAATCCTTCCAGTCAGACGTTGAACATCTTTAAATGACTGCGGAGTCTTCATGTCCAGGATCGCTTGAATCTTCTCCGGATTGGCTTCAATTCCTCTTCGACTGACAAGATAACCCAGAAATTTGCCAGCACCCAGACCGAAAGTGCATTTAGCGGGGTTCAGCCTCAAGTTGTGATGACGAATGGTCTGAAAGCATTCCTCTAAGTCATCCAAATGCTTATGTACCAACATGCTCTTAACAATCATGTCATCTACATACACCTCAATATTCCTGCCCAACTGATATCTGAAGATATGGTTCATCATTCGCTGGTAAGTGGCTCCAGCATTAATGAGGCCGAAAGTCATTTTCTTATAGGCATATACTGAACGATGCGTAATGAACGCCGTCTTCGGTATATCCTCTTTACACATGGAGATCTGATGATACCCAGAGAATGCATCCATAAAACTTAATAAAGCATACCCCGAAGTGGCATCAATTAGCTGATCAATGTGGGGCAGCGGGTAGAAATCTTTCGGACAGGCCTTGTTCAGATCAGTATAATCAATGCAGACCCGCCATTTACCATTATGCTTCTGGACCAAAACCACATTAGCCATCCACTGTGGGTAGTCTATTTCAAAGATGAAGTCCGCTGCCAATAGTTTTGCAATCTCGTCGTCTATGATCCGTTGACGCTCAGGTGCAAAGATCCTCCTTTTCTGGCGCACCGGCTTCTTTGACGGGTCTACCTCCAATCGATGCTCGGCAATATCTCTGCTTACTCCCGGCATATCCTGAGGCTCCCATGCGAAAATATCAACAAAACACCTCAGGAGCTCTATGAGGTTCGTCCGGAGAGGTTCCGGCAAGCCCGAACCTATTTTCACCGTTTTATCCTCCTTGCCCGGAATGAGCTCTATCTCTTACGTTTCTTCAGCTGGCGTGACCAACGGTTCGGAGCTGCTTTCAGTGAAGGGTTCGATCTCTATCGCCATGGTTTGCTGCTGCTTCGATACCCCCACTCCCGAAGTAATAATAGCATTTCTGTAACACCTTCTGGCCAGATCTAGATCTCCTTTCACTTCCCCGACCCCATGAGCAGTAGGAAATTTGATTTTGAAATGGGGTATTGATGTTACAGCTTGCAAAGCAATTAAAGTGGGCCTCCCCAAAATAGCATTATAAGCAGAATCCACATGCACAACATAAAATTTGCAAATAATTTCTACCTGTTGAGGGGCCGTTCCAAATATGACTGGTAGCTCAATAGTTCCTGCCACCTTAACTGGATCATTGCTGAAACCATAAAGAGGAGCTTCCTGTCCTATCTCCATCTTTTGCCCGTCCAGGTTCATTCTTTGATAAGCGTGGGCATACAGGATGTCCACAGAAGATCCATTATCCACCATCATCCTTTTCATATCCACCGAACCCACTTGTGCAGTCAGCACCAATGATCCCTCGTGAGGTTCAATGACTTCCGAAGGATAATCCTCATCAGTAAAGGAGATTACCGTATTCGGATAGGGTCTATCGGTCTTCGGGAAGGTACCCGCCACCGACATGACCGAATCCAAATAACTTCGGCGTTTCCTTCCAAGCAGCTTGCCAGAGGTACCCCCAGTGATGACATCGATCACATGCCTGGCAGGCTGTTCTGGAGCTGGCAACACTTGTTGAATTGGTTGAGCTGCCGGAACAGGTCCTCGATCTTGTTGTTGATTATTTCTGGCAGCCACGTACTGAACTAAAGCTCCACCTTGTACCATTCTTTCAATAAAGTCTTTTAAACTGGTACAATCATTCGTATCGTGACCCGAAGCTTGATGGTAATCACAATATTTGCGAGGGTTACCTTTTCCGGGCTTGATGTTATCTCGAGGTGGCTCGAAGATAGGTTGATTTTTAATCTGATCCAAGATAACAGCCCTGTCTGCATTGAGTGCAGTGTAAGTCCTGTTTACCCTCTGGGGTGGAGCGGACGAACGTCCTCCACCCTGCCTCCAATTATTATATCTCTTTGATCCGCCGTCATGACGATCTTTACTCCCTTCATTCTTCTTTTGGTCCGCATCGGTTTTATCCCAATCTGTCTTTTTAAGCCGATCTGAAGAAGGACGCTTGAGACTGCTCATGGCCTCCTCTACCACAATATAGCCTTCAGCTTTGTCAAAGGCTTCGGCGAGACTCTTCGGGTGGTTGAACATAAGCTTTTTAACCAACTTTTCCGATTTGACCAAATCCAAACCGTTCTGAAACAGTCCCACAGCTTGTAGATCGTTCAAATCTGCCACTTGGCCAACCGCTTCCCGGAATCGTTTCACATACTGGCCTAAGGACTCATTAGAAGACTGTGAAACGTTTCACATACAAGCTTTGAACGATTTCGGGAAGCGGTCGGCCAAGTGGCAGATTTGAACGATCTACAAGCTGTGGGACTGTTTCAGAACGGTTTGGATTTGGTCAAATCGGAAAAGTTGGTTAAAAAGCTTATGTTCAACCACCCGAAGAGTCTCGCCGAAGCCTTTGACAAAGCTGAAGGCTATATTGTGGTAGAGGAGGCCATGAGCAGTCTCAAGCGTCCTTCAGATCGGCTTAAAGAGACAGATTGGGATAAAACCGATGCGGACCAAAAGAAGAATGAAGGGAGTAAATACCGTCATGACGGCGGATCAAAGAGATATAATAATTGGAGGCAGGGTGGAGGACGTTCGTCCGCTCCACCCCAGAGGGTAAACAGGACTTACACTGCACTCAATGCAGACAGGGCTGTTATCTTGGATCAGATTAAAAATCAACCTATCTTCGAGCCACCTCGAGATAACATTAAGCCCGGAAAAGGTAACCCTCGCAAATATTGTGATTACCATCAACCTTCGGGTCACGATACGAATGATTGTGCCAGTTTAAAAGACTTTATTGAAAGAAAGGTACAAGGTGGAGCTTTAGTTCAGTACGTGGCTGCCAGAAATAATCAACAGCAAGATCGAGGACCTGTTCCGGCAGCTCAACCAATTCAACAAGTGTTGCCAGCTCCAGAACAGCCTGCCAGGCATGTGATCGATGTCATCACTGGGGGTACCTCTGGCAAGCTGGTTGGAAGGAAACGCCGAAGTTATTTGGATTCGGTCATGTCGGTGGCGGGTACCTTCTCGAAGACCGATAGACCCTATCCGAATACGGTAATCTCCTTTACTGATGAGGATTATCCTTCGGAAGTCATTGAACCTCACGAGGGATCATTGGTGCTGACTGCACAAATGGGTTCGGTGGATATGAAAAGGATGATGGTGGATAATGGATCTTCTGTGGACATCCTGTATGCCCACGCTTATCAAAGAATGAACCTGGACGGGCAAAAGATGGAGATAGGACAGGAATCTCCTCTTTATGGTTTCAGCAATGATCCAGTTAAGGTGGCAGGAACTATTGAGCTACCAGTCATATTTGGAACGGCCCCTCAACAGGTAGAAATTATTTGCAAATTTTATGTTGTTCATGTGGATTCTGCTTATAATGCTATTTTGGGGAGGCCCACTTTAATTGCTTTGCAAGCTGTAACATCAATACCCCATTTCAAAATCAAATTTCCTACTGCTCATGGGGTCGGGGAAGTGAAAGGAGATCTAGATCTGGCCAGAAGGTGTTACAGAAATGCTATTATTATTTCGGGAGTAGGGGTATCGAAGCAGCAGCAAACCATGGCGATAGAGATCGAACCCTTCACCGAAAGCAGCTCCGAACCGTTGGTCACGCCAGCTGAAGAAACGTAAGAGATAGAGCTCATTCCGGGGCAAGGAGGATAAAACGGTGAAAATAGGTTCGGGCTTGCCGGAACCTCTCCGGACAAACCTCATAGGGCTCCTGAGGTGTTTTGTTGATATTTTCGCATGGGAGCCTCAGGATATGCCGGGAGTAAGCAGAGATATTGCCGAGCATCGATTGGAGGTAGACCCGTCAAAGAAGCCGGTGCGCCAGAAAAGGAGGATCTTTGCACCTGAGCGTCAACGGATCATAGACGACGAGATTGCAAAACTATTGGCAGCGGACTTCATCTTTGAAATAGACTACCCACAGTGGATGGCTAATGTGGTTTTGGTCCGGAAGCATAATGGTAAATGGCGGGTCTGCATTGATTATACTGATCTGAACAAGGTCTGTCCGAAAGATTTCTACCCGCTGCCCACATTGATCAGCTAATTGATGCCACTTCGGGGTATGCTTTATTAAGTTTTATGGATGCATTCTCTGGGTATCATCAGATCTCCATGTGTAAAGAGGATATACCGAAGACGGCGTTCATTACGCATCGTTCAGTATATGCCTATAAGAAAATGACTTTCGGCCTCATTAATGCCGGAGCCACTTACCAGCGAATGATGAACCATATCTTCAGATATAAGTTGGGCAGGAATATTGAGGTGTATGTAGATGACATGATTGTTAAGAGCATGTTGGTACATAAGCATTTGGATGATTTAGAGGAATGCTTTCAGACCATTCGTCATCACAACTTGAGGCTGAACCCCGCTAAATGCACTTTCGGTCTGGGTGCTGGCAAATTTCTGGGTTATCTTGTCAGTCGAAGAGGAATTGAAGCCAATCCGGAGAAGATTCAAGCGATCCTGGACATGAAGACTCCTCAGTCATTTAAAAATGTTCAACGTCTAACTGGAAGGATTGCGGCTTTGCGGAGGTTTATGTCCAAGTCAGCAGAAAGATGTTTACCGTTCTTTGACACATTGAAAGGGCTGAAGAATTCAAAAACATTCCAATGGACTTCAGAATGTGAAGACGCCTTTCAGGGCATCAAGTCCTATTTATCTTCGGCACCTTTACTGGTAAAGCCCGTTCCTGCCGAGCCTCTATATTTGTACATCGCAGCTAGTCCGTTGGCAATAGGAGCGGTTTTGGTGCGTGAAGCTGGGGGCAAACAGCTCCCGGTTTATTATGTAAGCCATGTCCTTCGGGATGCTGAAACCAGGTACCCAAACATTGAAAAGTTTGCTTTCGCTTTAATAACTGCTAGTCGAAAGCTTAGGCAATACTTCCAGGGTAGACTGATAATAGTATACACGGATCAACCTTTAAAGAAGATTATGGGCAACCCAGAGGTATCGGGGAGATTAGCTGCATGGACGATGGAATTGTCTCAATTCTTCATTGAGTATCATCCCCGAACCGCCATCAAAGGGCAAGCCTTAGCTGATTTTGTGGTTGAGTGTTCATTTTCTGAAGCTGATGAAGTCGTGGTCGAAGCTGAAGGATCTGACAGGGCAGTTGTCGTCCTTCAGCAGAAGGAGAGTTCGTGGACGCTGTTTGCAGATGGGTCTTCCACTTCGGACGTCAGTGGAGCAGGGATTATTTTGACAAGTCCGGAGGGATTCAAGGTGCAGCAGGCTATCCGATTTTAGTTCAAAGCGACGAATAATGAGGCTGAATATGAGGCAGTATTGGCTGGTTTACGATTAGCGAAGAGTCTTGAAGTACATAGAATAGTCATTTTCAGTGATTCTCAGTTAGTCGTTAAACAATTTACTAATTTACTGGGGAATACGAAGCTCGAGGTCCAAGAATGATCAAGTATTTGAAAGAATTAAAGGACCGGCTTCAATATTTCTCATCCTACGAATTTCAGGGGGTCGAGCGTAGCGACAATTCCATTGCTGATGCACTTGCCAAGCTAGCTACTACGGATGTTAATGTTTTTGAAGGATCGGTATACCTAGAAATTCTACAACATCCTAGTGTTCATCATGAAGTGGTAATGTGCATTGACCGAACCAACTGTTGGCTGACTCCCTACTTGGAATATTTAGCTGATGGCGTCCTACCTTCAGATCGGATGCTCGCTAAGAAAGTCAAGTACAAGAGTACCAATTTTGTTCTAATCGATAGGGATCTCTTCCGAAGAGTCTTCTCGTCTCCGTTATTGAAGTGTCTGACTCCATCAGAAGCTGAATATGCTCTCCGAGAAGTGCATGAAGGCATTTGTGGCGACCATATGGCTGCTAAGTCATTAGCCTATAAAGTACTTCGTCAGGGGTACTACTGGCCTACAATCTTCAAGGAGGCAACCGAGTATGTAAAGAAGTGCGAGAAGTGCCAGCTCAATAGTCCAATACCGCATCAGCCACCAGAAGAGCTATACTCGATCTTATCTCCTATACCCTTCGCTGTCTGGGGGGTTGATATATTGGGTCCACTACCGATAGCAAAGGGTCAGGTCAGTTTTGTTATAGTTGCCATAGACTATATGACCAAATGGGTAGAAGCAAAGCCGCTTAGGTCAATAACGGAACAGGAGTGTTTGAAATTCATGAAAGAATCAGTAGTATTCCGTTTCGGGATTCCTAAGGTGGTAGTGTCGGATAATGGGCGTCAATTTGTACGATCGAAGTTTGAAGAATTTTTTACAGAATTGGGGATCCAGCACAGAAAGACTTCAGTGGCTCATCCTCAGTCAAACGGACAGGTTGAAGTAACCAATAGAACGCTGTTGAATGGGATCAAGCGTAGGTTGGACGAAGCTAAAGGCAGATGGCCAGAAGAGCTGCTAAATGTATTATGGGCTTATCGAACTACTCCGAGGACTACAACAGGGGATTCACCTTTCAGATTGGCCTATGGTACTGATGCCTTAGTCCCGGTTGAAATTGGATCTCCGAGTCTTCGAGTCAGTCATTTCAATGAGATCTACAACGAGGAAGGACTGAAGACCAATCTTGATTTATTGGAAGAAGTCAGGGAGATAGCCTTAATCAGATTGGCGGCCTATCAGCGAAGAGTGGCTAAACATTAAAATAAGGGGGTAAAGCTTTGCAGATTTGAAGTAGGAGATTTTGTCCTTAGAGAAGTCGAAGCGTCTACACCTCATAATCTGGGAAAGCTGATGCCAAATTGGGAAGGACCCTATGAAGTCACTGAGGTTCCGAAGCCAGGGACTTATCGTTTGAAGACATTAGATGGCTCAATAATCAAAAATACTTGGCACGCTGGCAGGCTTAGAAAGTACTTTCAGTAGATTTGTTATCAGTACGTCAGAAGTCTGTAAATATCTACATCATCATCAATAAAAGATCCTCTTTTATCTCAAACAAATTTTGTCTTTGTTGCTGCCCAATTCATTGGTGTTAGGAGGTTCGGGAGGACTTGCTGACCATTCGATGGTAGCCTCATCGGCAGGCGGTCACTATTTGGCATTGTCAGGCCCTTCGGGGTAGGCAATTGTCGCCACTATTTGGCATTGTCAGGCCCTTTGGGGTAGGCAATTGTCGCCACTATTTGGCATTGTCAAGCCCTTCGGGGTAGGCAATCGTCACCACTTAGACCTTGTCAGGCCCTTTATGGTAGACAAGTGTCATCTTTTGGTTCTGTTAGGCCTTTCGGGGTAAACAAACCTTCAATGAAGCAAATCTGTCTCACACTTCTGTAACTGAATAAGTATCCCTTTACTTTATCACTTGAATTTTTACTAAGTGTTGAGTTCGGAATGCTTAATCATTGATTAACAATTTGAGTTAAATCCTCGAAGGAGTTTTTTGCACATTTGTCCGTATTAATTCAAGTTGAAATATAGACAGAAAGAAAATACACTGAAGTCATAAGGAAGAAGATCACTTTTCATTAATATTTGATTTATTTACAAAAATGAGAAAATTACAAAAGCTCTTATTTTAAGCAGCCCCCTCATCATCCGAAGAGTCGAGCAAGTGTGGATCTAGGTTGGCTTTGAACAACTTATCCTTGCCACGACTTCGGCAGAGCTCGTAGCTTTCCGTATGAATCCTCATTATTTCTCCATTTATTTCATCCGAATTCCGATACTCTTCACAGATTTCTTTGCGAAGAGCATCAGTCAAAGGAGGCCCAAGGTCCCGCAGAGCCTTGAGTTCTCGGATCTCTTGTTCGAGTTGCTGCCGTATGGTTATTTGACGTTTTTCTTCCCGCTCCAGCTGATGGATCGTCTTGGTTAAGACCTTAGCATCGGCCTTCAGCTCCTTGATCTCATCCATCCTTATTTCACTCCTCAGAACCAAGTCGACGTTCATCTTGACGATCTCGGCGTGCTGTGCCTTAGTCGACTTCAATTCTTCCTTGGAGATTTTCACATCTTCCTTGTCTTGGGCCAACTCTTTATGAAGCCCTTCATTTGTATGAAGGATACCTTCACGTTGGGTCCTTTCCCGAGCCAAGGTAGACTTTAAGATGGCGTTCTCCTTCCTCAACCTCTCCTCTTCGGATTCGGCCTCGAGGGATCGTGGACGCAGATGCCCGAACACAGCATTTGCCTGTGCATGTTCAGTGTTATTCAATCATTTCCAGATACACGAATACAAAAATAAGTATAAAAAGGAAGGAAAGAATCATTTACCTTCGCCAAGTAGCTCATGCCTTCATTAAGCAAATCCCCATTCAAACTGTTACCGAATCGGTGGTCATCGGTCTCGCGAACGAAGGCCTCGAACAGTTGGAAGGGGAAGTTAGCGTTGAATTGGGGCCACATAGTTGGCGAGCCCATGGCATCATGCTGGAATTCGGTAGTCGTTTGTCTTGGAGGGGTAGGCATAGGCTGACTGCGAACCGGAGATGGATCCGCATATACAGCCTCTGGGGGAGGAGATCGAGCAGATATTGGCTCAGAGGTCGAAGAAGGGGCAAAAGTTGATTCTGGCTGGTTGTCCGAAGGTTGTTTTCTTTTTCGGGACATTGTGGGTTCGGATTCGACCAGCTCAGCTTCCGGTGCTTGAGTTGTGGTTGGAGGGTCAGTTGATGAAGTTGGAGGGACACGGAGTTCTTCAGCAGTAAGGGGAATTATTTTCGTCCTTATTTTCTTGGCACGACGGACTTTTGCCCTATCTTGTGGAGGTATGTCAAGTAGACTCCTCTTTTTTGGGGCCGATTCGGAAGGTATGGTAGTGGGTTCGATTGGAGGAGTGGGTCGTAGAATTGCTTCAGAAGGGGTAGGTTGTGGATTCGCTTCAGGAAGAACCTCTTCGTCGCTTTCAGGGTCTATCACGCGAGGAGTGGTTCTGGCCCTTTTGGCCATCTTCTTCCTTCGGCGAGGTCGGAGGGCTTCTTCAGGAATAGAAGGCTCGTCGGCTTCGGGTTCATCATTTTGAAGGGGATTGGTTAGGGGATCGGAGGTCGGGGGGTTAGCTTGGGAGGATTCTTCAGTAGGAAGTTCTTCGTTAGCCTCCGAGGTCACTCCCGCCAAAAAGTCTCCCAAATCTTTCACTTCCGAAGAAGTTGGTTTGATCAGAGACACTGCAAATAATCACATATTAGAATCCCTATCATGTAAATATCTCAAGAAATTATATCACAGAGTTGTTCAGAACTTACATTTATGATCGTACAACCAAGCTTGTTTGGTCAGCAGAGTGAAACTCCACTCTTGTGGAGGGATCTTCTTCAGGAACTCAGCCATCTCTCTCACCCGCTCTTCGGGAATGTCACCGAAGTCAGCAGAGATCCGGTCCGAGATGGTCCAATCGGGAAGAGAAGAGATCTCCGGTCCATTGATGAAAAACCATTTCTCGTGCCAGCCTTTGTTGCTCGAGGGGGTGCTCATCAGGGGCCTCTTCTCGAATTTAGAGTTCGGGCGCGGAGATTGTTTGCTCAGCATCTTAAACCCTCGTTCTCGGGATCTACCAGCTGAGAAGAGGGTGAAGAATAGGTCAACAGAGGGGGTAACCCCTAGCTCATGACAGAAGACAATGAATGCAAGTATGTGGATATAGGAGTTGGGCACCAGTTGTGCAAAACCCACTCCTATGAACCCTAGGAGGGTAACAATGAAGGCGTGAAGGGGTAAGCGAACCCCCTTTTCTAGGAAGGTAACAGGCATGGCGACCCAGCCGTCTGGTCGCTGGTACATACGCTCTTCAGGAGCGGGAGCCCTTATAGCATATGATTCCGGAATCCTATAGCGAGTCCGGAGGAAACATATCTCAGATTCAGAGATGGAGGAAGAGATATTAGCATGGGGAAACTGTTCCCCATCCTTAAAGAAATCGGTGGGAGATGGTGGGTTTGCACTCGAACCCTCTTGATTAGGGTTTGAACGGGAGGAACTTGAAGGAATCTGGCTTGGATTCACCATTGTTGAGATCTTGAAAGCTAGAGAGAGAGTTTCTGAGAAGCAAGAGAAAGCTCAAAGGTTCGAATTTCAAATCAGTAAGTAAAATCGTCAAAATTGGTAAAGTTTGCTTTTTATACTGACGGTTACACAGGAAACAAGGCCGGCACATTAAATATCAGTAATGATGAGAATTTGAATGGGGCGCGTTTGGATGACCTTTGGATATCTTATCAGGTTGGGCCTAGCTATTGAGTTTCTAATTATTGGCCCATCCTATTCAAATTCAAATCTTTTATCAGAATGGGCTTATTGCTCTGGGCATCCTGCCATCCCTTGTCCCATTTCACACAATAAAGTGGGTATGCTTTAATAAATTCCTATTTTTGAGCCTTTATTAAATTCTGATATCATAGACCATTTATAGTTTTCCATTAAACATCCTGTTTAACCAAAAAATTAGGGGGTAATGTTGGGTCATGATATTTCTCCTATTCTGGGCCGGGTATATTGGGCTCATTTATTAATTAAGTCATTGGGTTCGTTGGGCCCAATCATTATGATGACTTCATTTAATTCTATAAAGACCGGGTTGGGTCAATGGGTCAACCCATTGGGTCACTTAATATCTATTACTTTGACTTGTAATGATGATATAGTATGACAGTTGACCAAGATACCTGCCATGCATTAATGTGGATGGGATTATAGTCGGCCGGCGGTGTGAACAGCAGCAAAAAGCAGTGGATAAGCTCCATGCAGTCGACAGAATCCATCATGATCAGGGGGATATGTCAGATGGAAGTAGGTGGCACAATAATCCAGGCAAAGATATTATATCCTACCGAGTAAGTCTTCACAAAGAGGTACGTATTTCATATACACACACAACTACAGATTACTATCATTCTTATGACACTAGACTTTATCATCCTCTTGAGTTAACCTTGTGAACACATATACTTACTCTCACGCCTGAGCTATCCCCCGGCGGTCCGGTCGTCAAGCTTGTGGTGTTGTCGTGTTTACTGTGCAGAATCAGGACGTCTTTCGTGATTGGGACGTGGAGAAAGATCTTGGCGTTAACAAGCACAAAAGACAGGTCAAAAATACTAACCTTGAATCATCATCCAACAGAAAAGAGTTGCTCACTGAATTGTTTGAATCTTCAGTCATCGACACCCTCATGCTGGATATAACCTGAAATCTTACTTCAATTAGTTCTATTACAAAAGCATGTGGAACAATGAAATTTCTCTGTATGAAGAAAACTAGAAGCTAGTTTGAGGGGCAATATGCTTAAAAACTTACATCCGGAGACACACTATGCGTGCCATACTTGTCATCCCAGTACATTGTACTAATCCGATATAATTGTTGTATACTAAGCACCTGTGGAACAAAAGATAAAGCTGGTTGAGATATAAGGATGATCTGAAGGTGGCCATGCATTGGTTTCTTATAAATCAGACCAAAAAATATATTACTCACCGGGCACAAGTTACGGCTTATTTCATCCAATGTTTTCTTTGGCTTTTGATGTATAACCTGAATCAAAGTAGAAATTAAGAATGATCCACATTTATTGTTTCTCAAAGTAAAGTAATGGTTCAACCAGACAATGGTTAATAGAGAACATATGGGACTACCAGAAAACCGATGGCCTGTCTGATATGTTTCAGCTCATCCCAGGATGAACCTGCATACTGCAATTTATCTATTTGTTTAATAAAGAGAAACTATAAAAGCACAAGTGAAGTGGCAATAATTTAAAAATACCTCATCAGTTGCCTTGAAACACCAATGTTCCAGTTCAGCCAAGCCTGCTTTAACATATTCACCATTACTAAACGAACAGCATTCTCGCCGTAACAGAAGGCTGCAGTGAAAAAAAATCACAATAGAGGGTTAGAAAATACCATCTTCAGTATGATAAGTTAAGAACATTCTTACCGCAAATAGGTAATACCTGTTAAAAAGCCGAACATTGATGAAAGAAAATATTTGTGTGAACACTTTCCGGACTAAAAATGGGGGTACCTAAAAGTCAAAAGGTAATAAGGAAACAAGTAATCCAATGGAGAAAATACAATAACACTTCGGACAGGATTTACGTATATCATCGGGTAAAGTCAGTAAATTGCTAGAGGGCATACCATAGGTGGACTAAACGAAAAAGTCATCTCATGTTTGGAAGCAATACAATAGCATTCCAACTTCCTAAGTTAATGAGAAAAGAAGAAATATTATATAAAAGTTGCTAAAGTAACAGAAGCTCCACTAACATGTTTCTCTTTCAAAGTGTTCAAGAAATTCCCAAGGCTCTTCACAATCCCTTGCCAGTGAGCAATCAAAGCAAGCTGGGCTGCAGTACTAGCAACTGAACGTGAGGACCCCTTAACCAAACTTCCTCTGGAAGTTCTTGGTGCCTAATACATGCCAAAACAAGAATTTTACATGCAAGTAGCTCAGTACCAGAAAAATGTAACAGTAGTGAATATAGTGAAGTACTACATTGCAATACAGGGACAAATCCATAGCCAGTGTTGACTATGGACTATTTTAGGGTCAAAAACATCACAGTCCGTCCATCTAGATCTTGGGTAGACGCGACCCGCTAGTATGAGTAGCGGAGGACGCTACTTCTACGAGCGGACACACATGTTATGCCTAAAAAGTGAAAAATAAAGCGTACACATCTGCTAGTAATAGTAGCTGAGACTAACTGGTATGCGTCAGACTCTGTTCCACATTTATTGAGATGGCAAAATTGTCCTAATCCTAGAATTGTGAAATTTAAAATTTTAAGTACCTGAATACACAATCCAAGCAATGGAGAAATCTCTTTCTTCAGATTATCTCGAATCATTCCATAAATCTTTTCCACATAAGCTGTAAGTTGCTGCTTGAAAAGCAAAGCAGGATATTTGGCTTCTACTTGGTGCAAAGTATCTACTCCATCAGCACCATTCACAAAGGAAAGATTAACTCCTTGAGGTGTTCCGCGGAAACTCTAACAAGAAGATATTATAAATACCTCAACCAATAGAAAAACAAAAACTTTGCTGACAGAAAATCTTGGTTAAAATTAACTTCAACCTACCGATGTCATCCTCCCAAACAGCGTAGCCGAGGAGGACCGACGACGCATAGGAGTCATTCCAGCTGCACCACTCGCTTTCAAAGTGCGCTGCAGTAGCAGCAAAAGGGTCGAGGCATTGGACAACCAGTAGGCCAAGACATCGTTGTTATCCTGTGTTTTCTTCATATCCAAATGGTGAAGTTAAGAGTTATAAGAGGCCTCTGATATTAAACAAGATAACAGTGTTAGAATTTAGGATGATAGTACAAACCTCAATGGCATGACCAATTGTTTGAATGATTCGGTCAAAAACACTAGTTCGCTCAACTTCAAAAGATCTCCATTGCAGAAGACATTTGTAAATGATACAGGCTGCAATTGGTCTGTTACCCGCAAAGCCCAAAGATTGTGCAATACACTGAATGAGTAACTCGTGATTCTCCTGCTGTTTCTCATTGAGTGACTTTTGTGGTTTGTCATCTATTTCCCTTTGGTTCATTGAAGGGCTATGCAAATCCTAATTCATATTTTTTTCCAGATGAGAAACAATAGAAGAGTTTAAAAAGTTGTACAGTATATAATGTAGATTTTGGCGCCAGAAGCAACACATAAGCATTATGTTACCAGAGGTATCTTTGCATCTGCATATAAATGACCACTCTCACCACCCCTCTGCCAATCATAGAAAAAGGAAACACTAACTATAAGCACCCAGAATTTCGTATTTATTAATTTGACAGCTAAGACTTTCGTTCAGGTATACCTGAAGAATAGATTTAGAACGTCCAGAGAGGAACTTATTGGGTGCAATGGAAACAGCCTGTTGACGAAGAACTTTATTCTCTGATTCTAAATTGGTGAGCTTCTCTTCTAACCTGATTGCTTGCAAAGAAGTTATTTCAGTATATTATATCCACTACAATAAATGCAAGTGCTGTTGACTATTTTTCATTTGTGAAGATGTTTCTAAAGGCTCTTCCCTGGATAGCTCATTACTTAAATATAATGGAAGAATACCAACTTTATAATACAATGAAAATAGAATCTAATACTAGATCTGGGCAAAGGATTCAGTTAAATATACCAACAATACCATAAAAGTCAAAATTATTATGAAACTAAAACCTTAAATGCAGAAGAATTGTAACATGCTGTCTATCAATGTAAAATCAGATCTTCAAGAGCAAATCATACACTCAACTTCTGATTCTTAATCCCTATTCCCTGTAAAAAAAACTAAAAGTGTGCTGCATTCCATGTACTTTTGATCTCGTGTCACTAAAAGTGATTTATAAAAGTTATCCAGAATAAATTAATGTCAGTGTTTGTCTTAGTAAAAGCCCTGAGCATATCAAATTTCTGACCATATAAACCAAATGTGCAGTTACTCGTAAACTAAATGACCTTAGGCCAACTAACTTACAATTTTTCTTTCCACTTTGCTGACCAACAATTAATTTAAAATGCTTGCCCTTTATCATGTGCTAGTTTTGGCACATAAGAGTTAATTTCAACCTGGGAAATTGAGTGATTCGACGTGCCCCCCCCCCCCCCCTGCTAGAAGCAGAAATAGGGGAAGGGCTCCAAACCTTTTTTTGGCTTTAGTGATGCTTGCCTTAATTTTTGTTTATTCTTTTAACCAGAACGTTACAAGTTAATAGCAAAGTTGACATTGTACATTTTTCTAAATAATTTGTTTTTTTTAGCTCAAGTAACGTCAGTTAGTGCTCAATATTTTATGGTCCCAATTGCTGAATTTATAAAAGTGTAAACAACAATTTGGTTTGCAAAAATGGAAAAATAAATAAATAATTAAAAAAGAGGAATAAGTTAGTTGATATTTTTCCGGGTCATTTAGCTACCCTCACATTACATTCTCAGAATTTTGTTCTCAGACTACTAATGGTGACCAACCAAGCTGAGTGCACAATCACATGCATCATTTCATGGAATTTGAAGTGTAGTATCCGGTTGTATGTGCAATTTATCTAACCTACTTCTGAGAAACAAATATTTATATAGGGAAGCCAGTATACTAAAATAATAAAATATTTAAGCATGGCATGTGTTTTGTAAACAAGAAATTAAGAAAATCATGGGAAACCATTCATGATGGATACATTACCCTCTCATAGATTCCTGGAATTGATTAACTTTCTTTTCTGTTTCTTCTAACTTCTTACGCCTTTCTTCGCTGCATTCTTCAGATTCAGCATATTTGCTCCCCAAACCCTCAGAATTTTGCTTTTCTGACTGCAACAAGGCCTGGAGACCACAACATGGATATAAAATTTATCAAAAATAAGAATTTCACCAGGTTAACAGAAGAGACAAAGTATAAATAACTCAATAAGCTGGAGATCTTTGGCAAACTCAAAACCCATGAAAGTACTCTTAAAAATGGAGTCTAATTCAATAAATAATTGACATGGGGACATATAAATAATATCAGTACAAATGACACTTGGTCAACTCAGTTCTGTATTAATATTCTTGCTCTCATCAACTTTAGCCATTATAGAAATTTCATGGGTAATATGTCATAATAATTTAGATCCAGTAATGCAACAATGAAATCTAGGTGATAATTTTTTTGGGGCAGGTGGTGTTATTTTTTCACTGTTAACTGACCACTTAAGAACTGATACGTGTGCAGATGAAGAGTACTATTATTCATCACAGTTTTTCAGCCAAAGCATCACTACCCAAAAAGGCTAAGTAATCACTAAATGGCCTAAATATTGTCTATCTGAATGTTTCATCTCCATGCATCTCACTTGTGTCCCAAATGGAAAGTTAACACAATAACCATAATAAAGACAATGAACAGAGGAACAAACAGAAATAAAGGGACTTCAACAAAAGACTTCCAAAAATCAACCTTTTGATATCATGTCAGACAACCAATTTCTCCAAACGATTATTCAGGGAATACCCCACATGCTGTAGTGTATGCTAAGCTTTCACAGTTTTTGGCATGCAAGCCTCTCTTCCAATTGAGAGCAAATAAACAGCGAGAATACTAAACTTGTAAAAACCAAAGCTCTAATACCTTATTAAACAATTAGTTCCTTAAAAGCTTAAGCTATATCAAAAGATGTCAAATCATGTATATAAAGCTCATACAACACCCTCCTTTGTTAAAGATCCCTTCCACCACATTTAGATGAATTCTAATAATGATGGAATATAGTAGCACAGCCGGGAAACAGATGCAATAGGGAAACATAAACCAGAAACTCCAAAAAAATAAAGCTTTGATACAATGTTAGACATCAACTTCCACCAAAAATCTTATAGGACCTAATGTACATCAAGATCTTTTATTAGAAACATTATATGGACTAACCAGGTCACTGGGGTCATGTCAAAATGCAGAAAATAAAGCTAATTTTGTTTTTTTAACAATTTCCTAAGAAGAATTATTGTCAACAATAACTTGGGGTAAAAAAAGTCATGCAACAAATGCTCTATTGTAGCCTTGTGTTAGAAATAATCTAGCACAAGATCAACTTCTTTCTTGGTGTATAAAAGGCAAAATGTCCTGAAATAACTATGTTTAACATTCCATTTGATAATCAACAAGAATTTCAAAATTCACTAGGTGCAATAGTTGTAAATGTATCATATTCCATTAATAATAATAGTAATAATAATAATAATAATAGTAATTATTATTATTATTATTCTTTTGAATCCAAGGTCGATGAACTTAAATTTTATTCGAGGTTACCTTTAATTTATCAATTTCTGCAGTTAAAGATTCAATCTTTTTGGTATCTTCAACAATAACCTGGGTTTCCTTGATAACAGGAGGAGCTTCTTCAATTGCCTTCCTTGCAGCTTCTTTTTCCTTGACAAGCAATGCGTTTGTTTCATCTACTTTCTTTTGCAAATTTTCAACAGAATTCTGTAACTTAGCGATCTCTTGAGCTTTTGCTTCTTCCAAGTCGGTCTGCATAAATGATTAAAGGTTTTGGTATGAGGATGCATACATCAAACTAGATAATTAAGAATTAATTTTATATTGTCAGGAACGAGGTACTAAGTAACAGTTAAACAATCCTATATATAGTCATTCTGCTGCAAACGTGATTGAAGAATATCACGGGAATCCTGTTGCAATGCAATTGAGGCATATAATTGAGCTTCATATAAAACAAATAGATAAGATTTTGGCAATATCTGCAATTAACTTGATGTTGGATAACATTACCCTTAAACGTTTTTCCAGTTGTAGACGCCATGTGAGTTCCTCCAATTGCTTTTCAAGCTTATCCTTTGCCTCTTTTAGCGCACCCGTGTCCCTTGCAGCCTGAAAAGAGGTGAAGTTAAAGATCATGTTAAAATTTTATTCAAGATATTGATGAGAAACATTTCAAACCTCAAACAGAGAAGGTAAAGTTACTGACTATCTACATGTTATGACCAAACTTAGAAGCAATATATCCTTTACATGTCACTATTTCAGATCAATTCATGAGGCTCAACAGTATATATCAGTTAGGTTTGTCAAGTTAAAATAGATATATAGCATACGCTGCTAGAGAATGGGCTCAATCATGTAAATTGTAACGATCGAGAAATTCCACTTAGCTTAATAATTAAATTTTGTGGAATACAATCGAATAAAATAATATTTTATGGATATTATTTGTATTATGTGTTTAAAGGTCGATTCTATGACCTAGAAAGTGTTTACATGTTAGAATTTACGAATTTGAGTTCGTATAAGAAAATGAAATTTTTCCAAGAAAAAGACGTAAAAACACTATTCATCCGATGAAACCTGAGGGTTAAATCCTAAAAGTTTGAATAACCTAAGCCCTTTAGAGATTGGTATATCGTAATGGCATTCCGTTTCAAGATCTACCGGTAATGTCATGAAAAGTCGTATTATCCAATAAATGTTTTTCTCGAAAAACGTGTAGAAATCGGACGAAATAAAGACGAAAAATATTTTTATTGACATTTTGAACGTTTAACCATTTTCTGGGAAAACGTCGCCGAAAACATTATTCACCGAAAACGCTTTCGGCTTTTCGTGTTTTTCAATTTTTCGACGAATGTGTAAATGTTAAGATAAAGAGGAAAGACGGAATATCCAATAAAATTTGGAAAACGATAAGCGCAGTTTTTTAGCCTGTGTAATGAATTTCAGAAAGCTAAAGGAAAATAATATGATTATAATATGAAATATTATACGAGAATAATACAGCGAATAATACGAGAATAATACGACGTATAATACGAAACACAATACGCGTATAAGACGAAAATTATACGGTAGGAATACGAAAGTTAAAGCCAACAAAAGTGGCTAGCTTATCATCACCTTTCCCACCAACTAACCACACTAGTTAATACATTTAACCATGGTTAGTTAGGTGTGGTTAGGTTAAGAAGACTAAGGAGTTGAGAAAGGCATATTCCAAGAATATGCTAGGGTAAAAGGGTAAAAAGCCAATATATTATATGGCAAATGACCAAAATATCCCAACTCTTGCAATTTTATATATACAAGCTATTTCTCTTCATTTCTTCACAATTCATCAAATCAAATAGTGAAAACTCTAGACAATTAAAGAGAGGAAGTGAGAGACTCGGATCTTAGTCTCGAAGGAAGAAAACGCAAGATTTATTCAACCGTTAATCAAGAACGAGAAGAATCATAAGGTAGGAACTACAACTCAAACTCTTCATCCCTTAAATCGCTTTGTAGATTTGTTATGAAGTGTTTTGTTAGTGGTTGGACAATTCGTATGAATCGCACGAGTGTTTGGGAGAAATAAGAAAGAATTAGCGGACTCAAAACACTAATTTATGTATGCAAAGTGAATTGTAATAAAAAAAAACGGTTTAAAATGAAGAACGTAGTAAAAGTTGTTGATGGACAAATTTAAAACCATCTTTAGGATGTTGATGGACAAATTGAAAACCATCTTTAGTAGGTTGTTGATGGACAAGTTTAAAACCATCATCCGTAAACGGATTAAAATCTTTATGGCAAAATTTAAGTAAAAAACATTGAACGTTGTAATCCTAGTTTGGTAGGATTTCCGGACGAGTAGAGGACGTAAGTTAATGAATCTGAATAACTAAGGTTTCATGAGAATGGGGTAAAACGTAGAAAACATGGTCATAGGCTCAAGAACAATCTCATTCTGGGTTTGGATGAGTAAGTTACGAAGAAATGAAAAATAAATGCCAAGTTAGGGAACTAAGCATCAAAGGGACTTTTGAGCGAGTTGAGACTTGTTAGAGAGTTCAAAAAACTATTCTATCAAGGGGATTGGCAGAGGATGTTACAAGCTTTTCAACGGCTCAAAAATAGACTCATTCTGATATCAAATGACGAAGTTATGGAGCATGGAAGTAGAGGCGACGAGACGAACATTTTTGGGACATGGCCAAAATGGTCGAGCACCATATTGTCCTCCAGCTAGGAGTGAGGAAAAACAGATAAAACCGAATTACCGAACCGAATTTTTTCGGTATTTTTTGTAATTCGGTTATATCGGATTTTATTTCCGATTTTTTGGGTTTGGGTTTAAATTTTTGGTTATTCGATTTACCGAATAACCGAATTGGAAAAAATAAAATTTAAGCGTAAATTAAAATAGTAATCTGATAATCTCATCTCACTCTCTGTCGACTGTCTTTGTCTCTCAGACTTTCACTCTCACAGTTTCACTGCTCAAAACCCGAATCGATCTCCTCATCTCTCAGATCTCTCTCATCTAACATCTCTCACCACTCAAAAGAAAAAATCCAAATCCATCTCCTCATCTCTCAGATCTCGATCTCAATACCCTCATCCCTCAAATCTCTCACTCTCTGCCCTAGTGTCCTAAGCCCCTAACCCAAAAGCCAAAACCCAGTCCAGCAGTCCCCAAATGACTCCGCTCCGCCTCCAAACGGCGAACAGACGTCAAATCCGGTACCAAAAAAGTTGACGGTCTCTATCTCCAATGTATCTATTATCTACTTATATTTTCCTAATTCCCTCCCCTGTTTGGCTATTTGGTGTAGCATTTAGTGAGCAGAAATTGCATAGAATACTCATTGAACTAACTTTTCCTTAATTTTGTGTTGGCTTTGACTACTTTTATTTATGCTTTTTGCATGATGCTTACAAATTATTTGAAATAGATTATGTCTGTTTTGTTTATTATATTTGTATAGACTCCTATTTGTGAAAGGATTAACCAAAAAATCTATAATTGTTTGTTTGAAATTATACTTCTTTCTTATGGGTATTATAATGACAATTTGATATAAAGGGATTTTTAATGTTTGTGAAGCATTAGCATGACTTTTTAATTATAAATTGAGAAATCCTATTTGTAAATTTTCTTGGACTGTTGATTTCAGACTTGCAGTTAAAAGTGAAGTTTAAACGTGATTTAAATGTATCCTTCAAAGCATATGAATGGAAAGAATTAATGTCTTTCATGAGATAGATATTATTGATCATCTTACTACAAACTTGTTGCTTTCCTTTTGTGATCATACATCAATCTACTTCCCAAGAATATAAGAATGTTTGTGAAGCATTAGCATGACTTTCAAATGTTTTTATGCATATTGACTTCAAGCCTGTTTTAATTTTTATGCATGATGTACTATTCTGTTTACTAAATGACTTCAAGCTGTTTACAAGGGAACTATATTTATAATTTCCTTTTAATTACATGTGTTGTAATCTGTTTACTAAATGTTTTGTAATTTGTTTGGACTATCTACTTCCATAGTGATGATTTTGATGAAATCTGCACTTTTAACCTTAGGCTAATGCTTTTGTTGGGGGCTCACTTGATTGTTGAACATTTCGTGTGCTGTTTTTACTGACCTGCTTCTGGGTTTTGGCCTTAAGCTCATCTGTTGACTGACCGTTGTGCTGCTGTGAAGCCTGTGCTGCTGTGCTACTTAGTGCCTGACTGCCTACTGGTTGCTGCACTGCTTGAGCTTCTGGCTTCTGTTGTTACTTTTTACTTATTACTTGTTAGCCTGTTATGGTCTTAGACTCATGGATTATGCATTGCTAATTTTAATCATGTTAAGGTTTTGAATTATTATGTATTGTTAATTTTAATTGGGCATTGGTTGCTTCAGCTGTTTAGTGTTGACTGTTGTAAATTGTAATGTTGTAACCTCTTAAATACTTAAATGTTAATTACGAAAGCCTTCATTTCGGTTATTAACCGAATTTACTATTCGGTAATTCGGTTATCTCAAAATTCGGTTACATGTTCGGATATCACAAATGTATATATTTCGGTTTTCGGTTATAACCGAATAGCCTATTTGGTTCGATTATAACCGAATAAGCCTAGGAGCAGCGCCGGAGCGCTAGGCCCCTGGTGAAAAAAGTCAGTTTTGACGTCCTTAAGAAAATTGAGCATAACTTTTTCGTCCGAACTCCGATTGAGATGATTTAAGATGATCCGGAAAGATAAGGAGTAGACCTACAACTTTCATTCTTTGAGTTTTGAGATTTGAGGTCGGAATCAAGATCTAAAATGAGCATCTTTAGGACTGTTATGTAATAGTAGGCAAACCGTGGTGGTTTCTTCGAAACGCCACGGTGTCAAGCCATGTTGGACTAGTATTTACGAGTTCTAATCATTGAACTTTGAAAATATGGTCTAGGAGAATATAACCCAAGTAATGGTAGATGAATTGGATGTGTCAGTCGTACGCAAGGGCGTGTCGATTGGGCGTTCGGGTTAGACGAGTCGGGCATTTGCGTTCATGATCGTGTAATGTCTTTGACGACTTAAAACATTGTTTAAGCTATAAAAGACGAACATTAGTAAACATAAAACACTTAACCTAAATCAAAGAGTGTTATGAAAGATTATAGGATCGTGTTAAGCATATGCAAAGGCATATAGCTTGAGCGTTCGCGAAGGTTATGATGGGCATACGGCGAACGAACACCAAAACGCTATAACAAATAATGATAAGCTTGAGAAGCTTTCCGAGTCTAATGACACGGACATGAAATGTAATAAATAGAGTTAATTTAAACCAATATTTGACATCAATTATGTGCCTAATTGGTATGTGTATGTAAATGTAATTGTGTAGGGCATTTGACGGGTAAATTAGCGTAAACTTATAGAAAAACACTTAAGGCAAGTTTCATAAACTTACTCTGATTTATTTGAGCAAGTTTTATAACTTCATCTGAATGTATTCTTATGAAGTCTATGTGATGTTTTAAAATAAAATGAACACAATTCTTCTATGATTGTGCGAATTTCATGCTTATGCAATTCTTTCAGTGTTTGTATAAGTATTCAAGCAAAGTTATGACATGAATTGTTTAAGGAAGTGTCGATGCCATTTATTTCGGCTAGACAACTGTTTAAATGTTTTATCAATTTGATAATAAATTTTTTAAATATTATTGATGTTAAGTAGCGCTGTCCAAACCAAATTGTTTTGATGCGGATTCAAAGGTAAGTTTAAAATTGAACAAACAAATGTATTTAGTCGAGTTTTCGACTGACACGCATGGTGTCAAAACTAAACGTAAATACGTTTAATGGATGAGTGTTGATTAACATAGGGTACTATAGGATGATCCCTAGATGTACTCGTAAGTAATATCGAATTAGCGGTTTTATTAACCGGGTAGTCCTTTTCAATGAAAATGAAAGAAAGTTATTGGTACTATGACTATCTTATTACAAATGACTATTATGTTGTTTCAAAAATGTTTTAGAGAGATGAAAAGTTTTATTCTGGTTTATTCTGTGTATTATTCAAGTTTATTCGAAGTAGTTCACAACTATAATTCAGTTGTTGAATGAAATTATATGATTCTTGATTTTGTTATTGAAATGTTATACTTGCTAGGCAATTTAATAATCATCCTTGCTTAAACTGTATGATTTCAGCCAAGGACGAACGTATCGAAAAATTCAGTAGGATAAAGGCAGGATAAAGAGGAAGAACTAGAAGATCTGGTAGTAGCTTAATATTACTATGTAATGTGTAATATTATGATATGATGAACATGTAATGGTTACAGAATCTGGGATTGAACGGATATGATGTCATAATATAGAAGTTACATTTGTGTCATTAAGCTTGTATAGCTAGATATGTGTGGATGTTGTAGTACCGTGTAGCACCGGACTCGGGTTTAAAGATACCCGAATTTGGGGGTCACATAAATTATGCATTAACACTCCCTCTCAATTGCCAATCCTGCTTATCAAACCATGGTGCATTACAGACTGCAACTACACTAACAACATAAGGGGGGTACCATATGCAACCAAGAAGGAAGACTTGAACGCAAGACCTTGCGAAACTAGAGCGTAGATACCATCTCCACTTACCATTTGCTCTAAAGTCTAAACACTTAAAACAGTTAAGAGAATGCACTTAACCATGTATATCATACTTAAAACAAGGTTTCCAAGGTAAATCTGAAGCTATATGCCCTTTCAATTCAAGTATGCAAAAAGAGACGCTTACCATTTTAAGCTTCCGTAGCTCTCTCTTGGCAATTATTCCCCTCCATCTACATTGTGTAATTATTGATCCCATCTTGAGCTTATTATAGTGTGAGGAAGCTTTATGACAACGCCACAGGGCCTAAGTAACCAAATCATTTAATAAACTACAAAACAAATTATTTTCAATTGTATAACTGTGTGAATACATCAACCTGAATTACAGTTGCAGCTTTAGTTTGCTTCTTGCTTCTGAATCTTTTACGAGCATCCATGGTGCGTAAACCTGTTTGCAGAACAAGCACCGCGACCCGGAGTTTGTTAAAGGTTTTTCTGTCTTGGTATCTACGTATATTCTTCTGAACCTTTATGGAAGCTGCATCCCTTATCATTCCCTTGAAATGCTTGCAAGCCAGTTTACCTAAAAGTCAACCAAAACACAAGTAATCAGCAGAAGAAACAAAATACACAAAATCATGGTTTATACCAACATCATAGCCTTTAAAGTAGGAAAGACCAATATTAAGGGTTGAAGATTATACTTTCTTCAAAAATTGAAAACATATAGTACTACATTATTCAAAGCATTGAGATAATTCATATGTCTCACCTCTACATATTGATTGTAGAATAATGCTAGCTCCTCGCAATGATATAAACTGTTTCCGAGCAATATGAGTTCTTGCTCGCCGTTGTATAGTATTTGCTGCACTACTAAGCACCTCAGCTCTTCGTGCATCTAATTCAGCCATCTGACCAGCTCTTAGGAATACTTTTGTTTTACCTATCTGTAAAACCATTTAAGGTTCAGTCAAATTTCAACGCCTGTACCAAATATTTCGTGGCTAAAACCTTTATCCAATGAATAAACATTTTGAAATTGTATATAGCACGAAACATTTTAAAGTTCATGAGATCCTACTGATTTTAAAAATGTTTAGAGGTAATTATAGCATACGAATCGTTATGTTATCAGTATTAGCTATGCATACCCATTTTGTACTACCTGGATAAAGCCAGCATCTAGTCACAAATACATAGAACTAATATCACAAAAGATAGATACTATGACCACTACTTATAACTATTAGCCATTACAACCAGAAAGATAAAAACTGCTGTTATTACCTGGAAGCCTAAAAGCCCCTTCTTTTCTAAAATCTTTTTGCATGCAACCTTTTCATCATAGCTGTGCTCATAAATGCATTAGTTTCAGAAAAACTTCATAATAATCACACTACAGATTGGCGAAGCAGTTGAATGTAAATGTGTTTCAGTAAATTCCATCTTGAGCAGCAAGTTAAGAGTAAGATACTTACTTTACTTCCAAGGCCTCAGGTGCAAGAAGTCCAAATCTGTTTATGAACTCAAAGAAAGGGCGGCGAGTAGGGTATCCAGCACAACTTATTCTGATTGCCTCTAAAACGCCCTAAAAGAACAAGAATTAGTTACACTTAATAGCAAAAAATGTAAAACAAAATCTATACATCTAGAAAAGAGAGAGAGAGGCGGCGAGAGAGAGAGAGAGAGATGAATGAACCAGCATAATAATAAAAAGCTGCTAACATCTAATGTACTTACGCCGCATCGCAATTGCTGCATGATGTTGGCATTCTCAAAAATCCCAGGTTTGAGAAAATTATTCGGTTTTACACATCTAATATAGTGAGGCTCTGTAGCGTTTAATGTCTCCATCAAATGATGCAGTTGTAGCTGTATCAATAGATTTAGAGAGTAAAATAGCAATAAAGTTTCTAAGTTTGTATTAGTTTCCGATTCTTCAATGCAGTAGTGCATTATTTTTTCAAGAATTGGTAGTTCAGCTTTAACTAATATTGACACCACAGCCATTAAAGTAAAATATACCTTGAAACGTGTACCAATTGAAGAAAATTTGGAAGATTTGTTGGTCTCTTCAGGTACTGGATGGAAAAGCCCTTGAACAAAAGAACATTTGGAAGCAGTCAAGAGATCTTGATGTTCAGGAACCACATAATCTTTGTTTTTGTCCAGAAATTGGTCAGATTGGTATTGGACCTGAGAAAATTGATGAAGGAAAATACTAAAAATGCTGAAACTAATAACAAATTGAGTGATGTTTTCGCACCTGAACATACCTCTCCGGCATAATGTGCAATTATGAAATCTGTGCGAGACAATTTTGGCTTGACAAAGCGCTTGTGATTCTTGAAAGTTTGATAAAGCTTGTTTGCAAATGTTTCATGTGTTGACTTGGGGAACATGCTGAAAATGTCAGTAAATGGGATTAAAATTTTAGCTTCAACTACACCCTTAAATCTGAAAATGTGCATGCTAATAGAACAACAGTATTTTTAAGTTTTGCTATGTGAAAAGGGGAGATGATATTTCAATTGGATGGAAAAATAAGAGTAAAAAGTTCTAAATGTATTTCTTTAAATCCATGAACATTTTTAAAATTTATGAACCAAAAAAATGCATAGCAGAGTGGAGGGGAGATGGTTATACCAAGCTTCATCAAGTAGAGCAACAATTCCCCCAGGTTTCTGCAGGAGAAAAAAAGAAGAAAGAAAACAGTATTAGATAGAAATTAGAATTACAAAGTAAGACTAATTATGACAATGAAATTTAATTGGATGAAGAAACAATGTACCCATGAATGTATGCAATAGATTTAGGGAAACATTTTGATTTGTGAATGAGGCCAGCACAAAAGTAAGTAAGAAAATACCCTTGTAAGTGAAAATATATGCAGGAGGGCTTTATTTAAATTCATTTCAAGATAAGAAAAATTTATGTGTCCATCTAGTTTTGAGACTATTGTATGGACCTTTTAAAGAGTGAGATTGTGTAACGACCGAGAAATTCAACTTAGCTTGTAACTAAGGTTTTTGAGTATTATTTAATTAAATAAAGTTTAAATGAATATTATTCTTAGTTATGTGTTTGAAGGTCGTTCTATGACCTAGGATGATTGTTTAATGTTAGTATTTTGGATATGTGCAAGAATTAAAGAGTATGAATATCCAAGACGAAAATAAAAAAATCCCGAGAAATTTACGTAAAAACATTATTCATCCGAAACTTCTTTTGCGTTTTTTTTAAATTCTGGGAAATACGTAAATGTTAGAATTCTGAGAAAAGACGTAATATCCAATAAAATTCAGAAACGAAAAATGCAATTTTCAGCCTGTGTGTTGAATCGGGAAAGTCAATCAAAGTCTTGGTCAACAAAAGTCAAAGTTGACTTTCTAAACCATTGGGCTTTATTCTTGGAGGCCCAATATGAAATGTTAGGAGGCCCAATCGAAATTAATTCAAGGCCCAAAGAATTATTAATTTAAGCCCAAAAGGAAGCCCAAAGTGAATTTTAATTTAGCCCAAACCAAGATCCAAACACATGGGTCGAACCATTAATCAAATGGGTGGGTTAAATGAAGAACCAAACCCGTGAGGGGCCCACCAAGGGGCACATGGCCGGCCACCTTGCAAGCAAAGGAGGTTTGCTCCTTTAAATATCCCACAACACTTGAATGCTTCATTTAATTTTTGGACCAAAAGTCTTTATTTGGTTAATTAACTTAACTATGGTTGAAATAGTAAGGAGATGGAGTAGGGGTGGTTTAGAAGATTTGAAACTTAAGGGAGTTGACTACATGAGACCTTAAGTAAAGTGACCAATTAATGACCTAATTAAAGTGTCCTAATGACCTTTATACCCTAACCTTGCCTCTCCTATAAATAGAAATTTATATGTTAGTTTTCTTCACACAAGAGCCTCTCCTATAAATAGAAAGCTATATGTTAGTTTTCTTCACACAAGATAATCTAACACATCAAATTGAGAGAGAAGCATAGTTGTTACGACGCCACGGCGAGTCATGGCGGTAGCCGACTGCCTGGACGTCTAGGCGACAAGGAGACCGCCATGGCGTCCATATGGCGACAAGTCGTTTACAATGTGCAATTTATATATTATTTATTTTACATAACTATATTAGCAATAAAATTTCATATACATTAAAACTGAAAACATAACACTATGAAATAACATTAAATATATTTTTAAATCCCATTGATAGTGTTATATAATATATATATATATAGTGTATTATTAAATTAATAATTAAGTGTATATACTATATGGTATTTATTTTCAAATTATTTCATGCAACTAACCTACATATTAAATATATTTATTTTTTAAAATTAAAATATACATAGTTAATTAAATATTATATTTTATTTAAAATATTATATATAGTTAATAGTTAAGTGTATATAGTATTTATTTTTAGTTAATATCATAGTTATTTTTTATGTATTTATTTCATTATCATTAAATTATTTTTTAGTATTTATTTTATTTTTATTATTTTTGTTTATTTAAATATATGTATATAATATTATTTTATTTTATCTTATTTTTTATGGTATCGTAATTATTTAATTAATACCTATACAAATTTAATTATTTTTAACATATTATTTGTTGTTTATTTAAATATATATTAATTTCTTTTTAATATATATGATATATATTAAATATAATATTTTATATTTTTATTTATTTTATTATATATATAATATATAAATAAATTTATACATATATAAATATATATATATATAAATTTATATATATATATATATATATATTTATATATGTATAAATTTATACATATATAAATTTATATTATATATAGTCATATAGAGACCCAGTAGAGTAGTATACGACCCAGCAACAAAGCAAAAAAAATACATCAGAGACGTCCAGAAACAGAGAAAAACTAGGGAAAAGAAAGAAATAGAGAAGAGAAGAGAAGAGAATCAGTCGATAAAAAGGAGAAGTCCAGAAACAGAGGAGAAGAGAAGAGAAGAGAAGAATCTCGTCGCCGAACTTGGAGCTGGTCGGAGGAGGCGTCGCCGTCGTCGTCGCCTCTCGCTGCGATGGGCTGCGAAGACGAAGGCGATAGCTGGTCGGAGGTTCGCAATGGGAGTGGGTCTGCAGAGGATGGAGTTGGTCAGTACTGGTTCGCGATGGGTCTTCTTCTATCTTCTTCGCGATCGATTTCAGCAGATAAGGGTTTTGTCTTATTTTTTATTTGATGGGTCATGGGTTAGCCCATGGGTAAAATCAGTTGGGTCAGTGCTTCCAAGGCGGCCGCCTAGGCGACGCCGTGAGACGCCGAGCTGCCTAGGCGGCCGCCTTGGAAGCACTAACTTAAGTCGTCGTACGCCTTGGACACTTTTTATCGTAGGGACGCCAAGGCGTCGCCTAGGCGACGCCATAACAATTATGGAGAGAAGTGAGAGCAAGTTTGGAGAAGGAAGTAAAGAAGTTATTTTAATCATCAAAGTGCTCAAGTAATCAAGAACTCGAGAGGTAAATAATCATAACTCATCTATCTACTTCATCTCAAATCTATAAAAGCTTTCTAGAGATGTTATGAAGTGCTTGTTGGTGGATGGTTAGGAGATTCTTACGAATCATTAGTATACCGGTGGAATAAAGATTGATTTAGTGGACTAAAATCACTAAACTATGCATGATAAGTAAAATCATAATTCTAAAATGAAGAACGTAAGAAACTATGTTAAAAGTTGTTGATGAACAAATTTAAAACCATCATATAGACGTTGATGGACAAATTGAAAACCATCATTTGTTAGTGTAAGAATTGTGTAAATGTTCCCTTTGGAACGCGGTAAAAATATACTATAACAAAGTTATGGCGAAAATTTCAATAAAAGATGTCAATCGATGAAAAACCTAAGTTTAAATGATTTTCGTTTGGAGTTGGTCAATTTCGGGAATTTAGTTTTCCTAAGAGTTGAGTAATTCACTAGAAATATGAGTTATAGGCTCAAAATTCGGATGAGTGAATTACGTGAATTTGAATATTCGAGATAAAAGCGTAATTTAATTAAGGAAAAACAGTCCAACGAATGACTTTTGAGTCAAAATTTTGGCTTGTTAGATGATTAGAAATGATAATCCGTCTGGGAGAAGTTTTAGTGTATGTTGCGAGCTAGTATATGGCTCAAGAACGGACCTATTTCGTTAACGAAAGGTCAAGTTATGATTCTGCGAAGTAAGTACGACGCGCACAAAAAATTCTTTGTGACTGCTTCAAGGGTTAGTAAGTTTTGTACTAAAGCAGACACTTCGTGTTGTCTAGATTAGTATGACGTCACTTACAGTAATTTTTGAACTAAAGCAGACACTTCGTGTTGTCTGGATTAACAGTGAGTTTAAAGCAAAAACAAACAGTTTAAACCGTCTGCTTTATACCTAAACCGTACAATGCAAAGCAAAACTGTGATGAATTGATTAAATCATAAATGCGAACAAGCGTAAACTAAGAAATGGAGTAAATGTAAGCTATAAATGTCGTCTTTACATAACTAAATGGTATGTTTATGTACACTAAATGTGTAGGATTTTCAAAATGCGATTAATGTCAAAGGATAGTAACGAATGATAATGAACTTAATGTATAATTTAAGTCTAATGAATTGAACGAATATTGTAATAAGAGAAGTAGATGTAAACCAATAATTGGACATGATTGTGTGTCTAATTAGAATGTACATATAATTATGTGTGTAGGCTGTTAAAGAAACAAATTAGCGTAAACTATAATAGAAGACGCTTGAGGCAAGTCTTTCTAAACCTTGCTCTTGTTAAGCTTATGTGAATTTTTATACTTAAACAAATCTTTCAAATATTTGTTCACGTATTCAACATATGTTATGCCATGAACTGTTTAAGAAAGTGTTGATGTCATTGTTCGGCTCAACAAATGCCAAGTGTTTTACTGATTTATTAGAAAATCTTTTAAAAATGTTATTTATGAAAAAATTAAGCTATCTAACGCCAATTGCTTTGGCATTGATACAAAGGTAAGCCTGAGAATGAACAAACAAATGTTTTAGTCGGCTTTCGACTGACCCGTAAGGTGTCAAAATTAAACGTAAATACGTTTAATGGATGAGTGTTGATCAACATAGAGTACTATAAGCTGATCACCTAGACGTGCTCGTAAGCTATATCGGATTTACGGTTTTATTACCGGGAAGTCCCTTTTTAATGAAAGAAAATGGAAAGTTCTCGTGTCTTTTGACCAACTCCGTTACAATATTCTATTTGTGGTTTCAAAAATGTTTTAAAGGAAACGTACCAGTTTCGATTATTCTTATTGATTCTCAACTATTTGTGCAGTTGTTGAACAATGAACATATGTTTCTTGATTTTGTTGTTAAATTGTTATATTTACTGAGCAATTGAATGCTCATCCTTGCTTGAATTATATGATTTTTAGCTAAGGTCGAAAAAGGTGAAGTATCCGGTAAGGACAAGGGAAAAGCCAAATGGAGAAATAGAACCTTGTTGTAATAATTGTAATAAGCTATATTATGACATAATGAACATGTAATGGATATAGAAAACCTGAGAATGGACGGATATGATGTAATAGTGTAGTAATTACATTCATGTCAATCAAATATATAGTTATATGTTTTGTATGTCGTAGTACCGTGTAGCACCATATTCAGGTTTAAAGATACCGGATTTAGAGGCGTCACAGATTGTTTATGTTGTACCGCGTACAACTCAACTCCCATGATTCGAACTAATATTTTGTAGATGAATCCTTAAGTTTTTCGCATTCATAAGCAATATTCAATTAAATACAAGCGAATATTGTCACTACCTTCCCAGCATGCAATCATAATTTTCTATTTTGAAAACTTTAGCAAGTTGTACATTCTAATAGACTGATTTCTCCATAGAAAATCCACAAAAAAGTTGCATAACCCAACATAATAAAAGATGATAAATGAATACCAAAATAAACCAAGTAAATTTCTTTAAATATAAGTTCTCAAACCATCTTGATAGTTGCAAACTTCTTGCCATAGACTTGTAAACCATGAAAATAAAATACAAACTACAAAAAAAAATTCATTCTTCTTCAGTAAGTTCTGTAAAAGCACATTTATAACTAGTTATACTTTGTAAACGATTATTTCTAGCTTAATATTAGCACAAGAGGCATGAGATTCACTTTTTTGACACCCCATCTTACTCCTGATTCCTTTTATTTCTCCCTTTGTGTGTGATGAATATTATTTGATCACGTTTCTCCCCAAACTTCCGGTGAGGGAATAAAAACTTTTCGACTCTCCATTTCAACTTTCTACACTGCACCAATTTAATTAAGGCTTTCCATCGATAGCAATTGGATACAATAAAAACACTGAAATACAAACTCGCACACATGAAAAACAAGAGACTAATTGGAGTAGAGTCAGTAGAACACAAGATATATATAATGTACATGCATATAAACACCGTACATTCACGTTATTAAATACAATGATCAAAATGAGATGATATGTATTTGTTTTTTCAAGTATTTAGTGTTGTAAGCATAACCAGCCTAACTTCTTGCACTCTGGAACCAGTATTCATCCTTTAGTCATTGGATCATCCACAAAAGTGAAGAGTTTTAAACATCAAAATTCATAAAGTACAGATGAACTCTAAAAAATCTAATTTACATCTTACGTGACAGAGTTATAGACCTTCAATCTAAACTTGTAACTTGTGAAGAATTGAATCAGATCCATGTTACGAGCTACCCTTTTCATAATATTAGATGATAAATATATTAATAATAAAATAAACTAAAGAATAATTTTAATTCACACATGCAGATATGTTAGAAAAGTAACAAGAAAAATATGATACCATTGTAAAAATCACATAATAAAATGACAACACTCAAACGCTGGTGATTGATCCCAATATAAGTAACTGAAAAATAACTATAATACTTGTAAGGCTTTTTATCTTAAAGCAGGAGCTATAAATGCAAAGTGAAATAACCTTTTCAATGAGATCCAAAACATCTTGGTTATCAACAAATTCAATGTAGCTCCAATCAATTGCCTCTTTTGTATATTCTTCTTGCTCCATCTTAAAAACGTGCTGGAAGTTATCATAGGATAGTTAAGTAGCATGGAAACAACTGAACACACTTAAATGCCCAAAACAATCTGGTAGCTACCTGGTTAAAGTGTTGCTGCAGTTTCTCATTTGTGAAGTTAATGCAGAACTGTTCAAAGCTGCAAAACAAATGACAACATTCAGACGCAAAAACTGCCAAACCCATAAACATTCCAGAATGAATATATTGAAAATACCACTATACGCGTATTCCTTATAGGGGTTAAATGGGTCATCAATTATCAGTTCCCACCTGTTATGTTTGAAGCTTTCAAAACCATAAATGTCAAGGACTCCAATCAAAGATTTTGACGTAGGATCTTGTCCAATTGAGACATTTATCTTGTCAACCAGCCTGCATAAATATTAGCAATGGAGAACCTCAGTTTTATATGAGTTTCCCCTCTAGATCTCACATGAGAAATGCAGAATATTTTAGTGAATAATTTGTTCTTGAAATAGAGGAGCTTACCAATCAAATAATTTAGAATATATTGTCTTAGCCAAACCATCCCTGCTAACAGTTGCACTGAGAGGATCAAGACTTCTCTTTATAACTTCTTCCGGGGTGATCATCACTCGTTTACATAATGCATCTTCTAAGCCCACAGGGTCACACCTGAAATAAAGATCAAATAAGAAAATATCACCATATCAAGTAACAGAGGAAGACAAATAGGTCACATTTTTTTAAGGAGATGTCAGTATGACGACCAACAAAGGTGTAAGCACTGTGCATACATAAGAAGTTTTGCTGTCATTTTAAGATGGAATTTGGATTTGTCATCTTTAGGGACTGATGAATCAATTTCTTTTCCCTTGGCAAAGTCAATGTTCCCAAGATGAAGAATTGCAGCAATAACTCTAAAAATTGCTTCCTGAGAGAGAGAGAGAGAGAGAGGAAATTAGTAGATCCTAGTTGAATTCTACGAAGAAGTTCAGGAAGTCAAGTCAAGGTAGTTCTGAAGATGCTATACCTGATCCTTTTCACCTATTCCAACAATATCCATTGCTCTCCTAGTAGCAATATAGTCACGGGCATCATTTACACCAACCAGCTCATAGCATTTTGACTGGTTAAGATAGTGAAATGATTTGGGGTTTGCCAACTTATACTTCTCAATTTCCTATTCGTGTAAAGAATATTAGCCACAACTTAAAAATAAAACCAAATTAATCAAAGTCACACAGTGAAAAACAGGGAAACACAGCAGGAAGGCACCTCTTGTGGTGCTGCACAAAGAAGGTAAAAGCAGTGGTAGTTGCGCTCAGGATCACTGACTTGGCAAACACGAGATCTCTCCAAAAGATAAGTCCTGATGGCTGCGCCAGATATTCTCCCATAATTATCAAACTGGATCTCAACAAATTTACCAAAACGGCTGCATCATAATCAAATTCCGAAGAAATGCAATTTTTAGTTACAAGTTACAACGTATATTAACAGCAGGAAGTAGTAGTAATGCAATAAAATTTCTCTGCACCACAAGACATTCAACATGGTTTCTGAGTAGCCATCGATTATATACTCTCTTGTATTAAAACAGAGTCAGTTGTGCAAGACTGTTTGGAGAACATTTTAACAACTCAATTTTTTAAATACAATCAAATAATAATAGGTTAATAAACTACAGTATTTCATTCAAGAACTATAAGCGAGTCTCACCTGGAGTTGTTATTTCTAACAGTTTTAGCATTCCCAAATGCTTCAAGAACTGGATTGGACTGCATTCAAATCAATTGGTGTTAAAGTTTTGTGAGAAAGGAAAATGAATGTGTAATTGCAGAAGATATCAAATCGTTCAGATACTCTAATAAGCCAAGTATCATACTTCAAGGACTTGTTGTTCAACTGTCCGTCCTTCAGTAGCTGCCCGGCCACCCAAAAAGGCAAGGTACCGCATAAGCATTTTTGTTGTCTCAGTTTTACCTGCTCCACTTTCACCACTGACCAGAATCGAGTTGCTTTTTCCCTCATTAATCATCGCCCTATTTCAGTGTACAAGTTATTAATTGGTCCAAAAGAACAAAATTATCAGTTGTAATTAGCTGGCAACGGAAAGTAGATAACCTGTAAGCGACATCAGCAACTGCAAAAACATGAGGGCTTAGTTCTCCAAATGGTGCTCCCTTGTATTGTTGCATCATGTGACTGTCATATATATGAGGCAATCTTTGGAATGGATTAATTGCAATTAGAATATTTCCAGTGTACGTCTGTCATGTTAAAAAATTTACAGATATTATTGCAGGTTACAGTGCAGAAACTAAGGAGTGCCCAAGGAATTAGCAAGTAAGATGAAAGCTTACATATATTTCATTGAGTTCATATCTAATTTTCAGATTCTGTAGGACTCCAGGTTCATGCAAATAAGATAACTTTGTCATGTCATCGACACCACCAGCAGGAGCTTCCATATCCTTGGGATATAGTTTTGATAACTTAACAACAACCTGAGAGATAAAAGCAAAAAAAAGGTTTATCAGGATGCTATATATATTAAATTAAATTGAGGCAAACTTAGACTTCGATCAGAGGTGCCTAGCTCTCAGTTACAAATACTTTATAATCAGAAAATATTTTGATCATTATACAGCTAATAAGAATGACTAATAATTAGGGGTTACCGAAATAAAAAAGACTTGCCACAGGGTTTTCAAAAATGATCGTCGATCTTTAGGGAAAACATGTAACTAGTTATTGGTATACTTAGGTGGTGTAATTAAACTATAAAGTCTAAGCAGCAGATTATTCTTTTTTCGTGTTTTCCGTGCCGTTGCTATAATATAAAGTTCCCTTTAAAGGTCAAACCAAGAGTTCATAGAGTTATCCATAAAACTAAGTCCTGGAGTGGGAACCTCTTTTTGAATGTGATAGTTGCAACTCTAATTATTAATTTTTTCTTTAGGTCATGTGTGGTGGGCAACTAAGTTTACCGTTTTTTTTAAGATAAAACATTTTATCTTATAAATTTACAAGTACTTGGGGATTACGATGGGTTTTGGGGGTGGTATTGGCGGAACATTGGCGCTTCATAGGAAGTGCCTCGTGAGAAAATAAGGTAAAATCATAGGTAGTGGTGTTAGAATGCTTCAGCAAATGTTTATCTAGCCTTTCTATGATCCTTATTTGCAATTCAAGTGAGCTAAAGGAGAAAAAAAAACTTCATCCAAAAAGAGCACTTTTGATCTATGAAACTTGAAATAGAGTTTCAAGGTCTTACAAAAATGTTCCCTTACTAAGAAATCCATTCAGTTCTTTTTCGATTTAGGATGTAGGAGATGACAAGCAAACTTCTTTACAATATAAATATATGGTTATCACAAGGTTCCACAATCAAGGATTCCTTGATAGATTAATCTATCCACACTGTTTCCTGTCTATGAATGCTTTGATGAAGTTTAGCTGGTTGTTCAAAATCTGGAAGTTCATATTTTCTCAGCATGGAAAGCATTTTTACAGAGACTATAACCAGTTGATTTGATTCATTGAATTTGATTTTAAAGCATATCCCATGCATAGTTTCACTTTTGTTGGCAATAAGACAGAGGCTTCAAACAACTGAAATGTTTTACTAAATTTGGTATTCATCCCAATTCAATTGCATGTCTAAACACTCTTTACCAAACATATGAGTTATGATCGCCTCTGCTTGGCTATTTGTAGTGTTCAAGTTTTGGGAATCTTTGGAGAGGAAAAATGGTATCATGGCAGGAAAAGATTTGGACGAGAATAATTGTCTGAGCTGTTCATTGCAAAGGTAAGTCTTTTAAAAGTATTTAGATCTGGTTATTATTGCAAAGGTAAATCGTGAATAAATACAAGCATGACCAGTCCCAATTCAGGAATTCAGGTATATTATGAACCTGTACTTCTCAGAAAAATAATAATAATGAAACTGTAATCTGCAAACTCAGAGAAGAGAAAGCCTGCAAGGCTGAATCACTAGTATGGTTTGGTGTCTCAACTTAATACGGTATTGATTCCATGGTAAAGTCTATAAACATCAAATAAAATGGTATCCTTTTATGGTGATTATAGATGATGGGTTTGCTCCAACTCTATTTTTGCTTTGGGTTCCAACTCTATTCTTGTTTTGGGTTCCTTTTCTGTTTGTGTAGTTTTGAGCTGTAAATATTAATGTTAATGATTTTGCAATTGTGTCAATCCATTTAAGCTTGACAAAGGGATGTGCCCTCTTGGATCTGTGCAGAATCTTGTTGCAGTTCTTTCTAAAACTTTTACAGATTTTGACAAATCTTATTCCAGATTGCTCTCCAACTATAATGTAAGAAAATTTAACTAGAATGAAAGGAGCACGTAAGTAGGGAGCAAACTCAATATTATATTTTTAGACCATAAAAAACAAGGCGAAGGTTAGCAGGGATACTGGAATCTTAGAAAAGGAATGGGAAATAATAATATTAATGGATAGTTGAGGGAGAACCAATTGTTTCTCCTATCCTCTTAGATATTTTTTTATGATAAAAGAAGATGATTTTATTAGAGATGAAGAAAGAAGTTACAATGCATAGCTGGACTAGAAGTCAATAAAAGGAATTAAAACGGATTTTACACATGGAAACAACCCCAACACCCACGATGGAGAACACTCCTCCAATCTCTATGTAAATCAGACAAAGCAACGAATGAAATTCCCGTATTGCTGATCCCCATGATGAGGCGTAAAAAGAAACTTTCTCCAAAAGCATGTGGACATTTATTGAACGGTCGGTGAAGATTCTAGCATTCCACTTTGTCCATACACTCCATAAAATTGCAAAGCACATGCGTCTTCAAAAGATCTTAGTATCTTACTGTTAGATTTGTAAAATGGGCCCAAAGTCTAGTATATAAAGACATCAAGCTCTCTAACTCAAAACCAATTGGCAAGGAAAAGAGTTGGCCCAAGTCATTATATACTAGACATATTTTCTCAAGGTATTCAATGTGGGATAAGAAATATCTCTAACACTCCCCCTCACATGTAACCCGGTGTATTGAGGATTACATGTGGACCTGAAGAATATGAAAACCCACACAAGATAAGCAAGCCCAGAAAAAGCTAGTCACAAGACAAGCCTAGAAAAAATCTAGTAAACCACGGACAACTATTGGCCCAAATGATTAGTGGTACTATATTAGTTAAGAAATGGGTAACGTTTGACCCTTAAGAAATGGACTATAAGTGGGTAAGAATGAAGGCTAAGAAGAGTGTTCAATTAGGTCCAATGATAGTCCACTCTGATACCATATTAGATTTATAAAATGGGCCCAAAATCTAGTATATAAAAGCATCAAACTCTCTAACTCAAAACCAATTGGCAACGAGAAGAGTTGGCCCAAGTCATTACATAGTAGACATATTTTATCAAAGTGTTCAATGTGGGACAAGATATATCTCTAACACTTACCAACCTCATTGCCAACAAACCCCCCAAAATTTGCAAAGAAGGCTATTCCCACTCGAAGCAGAGAAAACCAACACTTCCACAAAAAACCAAACAAAAATCATCAAAGCGCCTAGCCACTGGGCAAATCAGAAAAAGGTGACAATGAGACGCACTAATCAACAAATCCATCATACACACGCCAGAAGATAAGAGCTTGAAGGGTCACTACCTCTACCACAAGATATTAGTATTTAACCTAAAATGAACGGAAGATCACATAAAAGCTTTAATATTAGATGGAGCTCCTGCCTTCCATACGTAAGATGCTAATGGAAAGTAAAGAGTAGGACAGTACCCAAAAGATTAGAGAAGAAAGACTAAAAAGCAAAGTGCCTGGACAGGTCTAGAGGCCCAGTGCGTCTATCCAAAGAATGAGATATGGAGGAAGAATCAAGCAGCTGAATAAAGGGCACGACCTCCATCCTCTTAGAGAATAACAAAATGTTAGAAGTACACTTCTGTTGCAGAGTACAGAAAAAAATGTAAATTTGTTTTGCTATCAAAAGATGGATAGTAACTGTATGACCTTGATAGTTTTAAACATGTTTGTGAGACATATCATTTCATCTTGGAAAACATTTTCAATGCGCTTAAACTATCTAGAAATTGACCAAATCAGAATAAAATAAACTGCAATCGTATTTAAAGCCACTCACCTTCTTCCCATCAGTAGTCTGGATCTCAGCTTCTTGTCCATTGATTTTTGTTACCTGCCCATCCGTCCAAGCTGCTTCATGGTCCTCAACCCAAACATGAGTCCCAACGATAATGTTCACCAATGTTCCCTGTAGCATTTATTCATACATGAGATTGCAGCATCATAACTCTAAAATGGACACATTAGCCACATAACATATAGGTTTGCAATTGAGTTTGAGCATGTAGGTTCACAAAAGCACGACTTTTGAGTTATTAATTTATTATCCATGCTTACCGAGGCAAACATTTATTTGGAAAAAAACTAGTCTGGCAAGGAGAAAATTCAAAGTTTACTAAAGCACATTTAGAGGACAGATATTCATTCCATTTTATCTAAACTAATAATGAGAGTATAGCAGAATAGCAATGTTCAAGCACCAATTTTATATACTATAGAGTTATCTTATGTTTTAGAACATTTTCCATCTTAATAGGCTGAATATGGAATTTCCAAGAGAAGTTGATCGCCTCCAGCATGTGCAAGAGCCACATTTCTAGCTCCTCACAACCTTCTGAAACTTATTTAATAAGTGTATTATTAGTGTGTTGGTTCATCTGCAAAATACTAACAAGAATAACAGAAGAATACATCATTGGTATTATTCATTCTTCTTCTCCCATGCATTAGTATCCATGCCCTGTCTTGAAAACCTCAAAAGTCAGCTACATGTGGATAAGCTTAACAAATTCTTTGTTGTTCTAATGTAGGCAATTTTTTTCTAGAATCATATTCAGCTTTGTACACAGGAATCAACACCAAAAAAAAAAGCTAGTAGACCAACTTAGTTTTTTTATTAAGTAACTAGACCAACTTACTTTTTCCAGTGAAGCAGATAAGAAAATGACGTCAAACATAGAGTAAGATAACAAAATGAGGTTTTACTCTCTCTTTGTTTCACCCTGTGGTGGGGTTGATAAGTTTCTTGATAGGATTTGCAGTGTATCTTAGGGGTTGGGACTTGATCGCTTGTCCTCCCCAGTGGGTTGGGGTTGAATCTAGGGAATATGATCTTTAAGAAACATCATCTACTTGGTAAATGGTTGTTGTGCTTCCTTTGCAACATAATTCTCTTTGGCACAACGTGATCAAAAGAAAGACAGGCTTTCAGTAGAATGGGTAGGATCTTTCTTCTCACGGGTTTTTTTATATTTTATTTTTATTTTTAAAATTAATTATTTTATAGCTAATTTTCTATTTTATGATAATTTGTATTGTTTGGAAAAAAGATAAAAGAAAAAGAAAAAAGCCAACTAAGCTTTCTCCTGCCCAGTCAGTAAAGACACATAATTTTTTATTTTTTTTCAAAAAGCCACGTAAGCAAATTGTTAACGTCTGTTACTCAAAATGGACGGAATGGGTTAATTGCACATTTTTAAAAAGTTCAGTGGGCTAATTGAATATTTTAAAAGCACAGTGGCTAATTCGTTAAATCACTATAACCACAGTGGCCAAAAGGTGCTTTTTGCCATACATAAATATATGAGCTATCCCACATTCTTAAATTTGTTTTGACAAATATGAACTACTACTCTCTTTTAATCGAAACAGAGCAATAATTATGAATAGTAGTAAAAGGTCATGACAGCAGCCTAATAAAAGTAGTATACAATTATAACACAGATTCATCAAAAAAGAAAATAACAAGATGAGCATAAATTGAAGAAAGCCACATACCATTTTTACAATTCAATCAAATTCTTAGCTTTAATTTCTACCCTTTTTTCATGAGGAATTGATTTCTGAATAAACTACTACTCTTTTTCAGTAGCTTGAATAATAGTAAAAGATCTTAATTGCAGCATAATAAAAAGCAGTAACACAGATTCATCAAAAAATAATAAATAAATAAATAAATAAGAGAGCATTAATTGACTTAAGCGCATATGCCATTTTTACAATTCAATCAAATCCTTAGGTTTACTACTTAATATTATGAATAATAGTAAAAGATCTTAATTGCAGCGTAATAAAAGTACCATACAATTATAATACAGATTCATCAACAAAATAACAAAATGAGCAAAAACTGAATTAAGCCCACATACCATTTTTACAATTCAGTCAAATATCATTAGCTTTAATTTCTACCCTTTTTTACGAGGAATTGCTTTTCTTCGAATCCATAGTCTCTGAAACAAAAAGTGACCATTTACAGGAGAGAAAATGGCTTTTCTTCGAATCCATAGTCTCTGAAACAATAAGTGACCATTTACAGGAGAGAAAATGGTTGCGATTTGCACTGTGTTTTGGAGTGTCAGATGAATTTTCTCTTTCTTCTTTTGCTGTATTGACATTGTTCAAACCAAAGCACTCTGCAAAATTTTCGGATCCTCACCCTTTCTCTCTCCCAAACCAAATTGTCGGAGATTCGTGGCTTGAAGCTTTCTCTGCCAACTTGGGCACAGCTTTTTGCGGAGCGAGCAATTTTCTTTATTCGTAATATATATATACTATCCCGTGCCTCCGGCATTGTATGGACAATATGATTTATCTCAAATTTTGAACGACCAAAATAATTTATTGAGTGAGCGGGAAATTTAAAGTCATTTGTATTTTATTAAATTATTATTAGATTATTAGATAGATAGATGTATTTTATTAGATAGATGTATGAACGGTGTGATTTATCCCAAACTTTGGACGGCCCAGATGATTTATTGAGTGAGCGGAAAATTCAAAATCATTTGTATTTTATTAGATAGATTATTAGATTATTAGATAGATAGATGTATTTTATTAGATAGATGTATGAACGGTGGGATTTATCCCAAACTTTGGACGGCCCAGATGATTTATTGAGTGAGCGAAAAATTCAAAATCATTTATATTTTATTAGATAGATATATATACGGAAAGCTTCAAGAGCATAATGCCTTAAATAGCATAATTTTATCAAAACGATGTAGTTTTGGAGGGACGCGGTGGCATTTTTATAAATACGCAGTGGCATGGTATTTACAAAAATGTCACCGCGTCCTTATAAAACTACGTCGTTTTGATAAAATTATGCTATTTAAGGCATTATGCTATTTAAGAATTATGCTCTTGAAGCTTCCCGTATATATATCGGAAAGCTTTAAGAGCATAATTCTTAAATAGCATAATGCCTTAAATAGCATAATTTTATCAAAACGACGTAGTTTTGGAGGGATGCGGTGGCATTTTTGTAAACGCGGCTCCTTTACTTTGTTAAAATGCGGATTTTTTTTTTAAAACAACTAAAAAAAATATTATTTAATATTTTATGGAACTAAAATTTTTTTATAATACAATATTTTGGAGGTGATTTGGATATCTATACCAAAAAATGGTGGTACAGTCTGCACAAACTGTACATACCTGTTTTGTTATATATATCGAAATCACATCCAAAATACGGTATTATGAAAAAAATTCAGTTCCATAAAATATTAAACTCTTTTTTTAGTTATTTAAAAAAAAAAAAAAAGTTCGCATTTTAACAAAGTAAGGGAGCCCTTACAAGAACCGGACCCATATATATATACATATATATATATATATATTCAAAATTTTAAAGACTTGTTGAGGTTACGAACTTCGGCTTGGAAATTGATATTTTCCGAAAATAAATATACCCTTATCTATATTTAAAAATTAATTTTAATATTCATATTTGTATCTGTATTTGTAGTTGACAAATATGAATATGAAATATCCTTACAAGTTCTAATATAATTACCTACTTAGAAGGCAACTCCTCCCCCCCCCCCCTCTTTCCCTTAATGCGAGGGAATCTTACGTGCTCTCCCTCTCTTTTCTGTAATAGCCCCGAATCCAGGTCCCAAATCACCTCGGATCCGGTATACTAATTCTATAACTGTTTGCGGAAGATATAAACATAAATTGTTTATACAATACATTACACACTATTCCCCAAGGTCGAGTAACCTTAACTTAATACACAATTCATAAAGTATCTATTACACAACAATACTTATCAAAATACGCTATTACAAACTAGCTGCACTTTATATCCCAAGCTAAATTTGGCATTGTTTTTTTCCTGTATCCGAACACATTCGCCTTATCTGCAATGTTTTATCATGATATAGCAAGGGTGAGCATGAAAGTTGCCCAGCAAATTTATATACAATAATATAACGATATATCATGATTGAAGAGTATGAATAATGGGCTTGCTATAATTCATCAATATAATTGAGAACTAGCACGAACAAATTTTTGACTGAACAAGTATTATACATGAACAAATATTTCTGAACCAACTGGTAATGAAGGTGATCAGCCTTTCATACCTGACTTATACATGTAAGATGTACAGAGTACAAATTTTATGGCAATCAACAATGATTAACCATAAGCTTGAAGAAACTACTCTTATTAGATTTAAGTAAAAGAAAACTTGCCTGAACCGTTGATTACCGCAACGCAATTTTTAACGCTTTACCCGAAGACCTAATATTAGTAATATAGATCTCCAATATTAGAATAATATCATCATAGTATAATAATGTTATATATATACACAGAATAACCTAAACACATAACACAAAAGCCTATCAGTCTATAACACACATAAGACTAGGTATCAAGTCAAACTATTGCAGTTTAAGTTGAACCCGACACAATTCTAACATCCCGACGGTCTAGTCGGATTTTTATCGAGTTTAAGTTCAATTAAACTCTGTCTAACCACTTAACAATTATCACAGATAATTTCTAATCAGACAAAATATTTTTCCTAGGCTCGTAATAATTTTCGGATAATTATTACCATTTATCAACATTTTTCAATCCTTAAAACCGTATTTAAATGAATTAAATACCACATAATACCTTAATCATTAATATTTATTTAATATAAAATATTAATAAAAATTATTACATAATATTATAATATAATTATAATATCACAAAGTATTTTTAATACTTTAAAATCATAATTATATGATTTTTAAACACTTAATTCCATTATCCGATAATTGCTATTAATATTAAAATATTAATATTTTCATGCCAAAATATCAAAAGTTATATTTTATAACTTAAAATATTTTTATAACACTTAAATCATTTTTATATAATTTATAAAGCATTAATTCTATTTTTCCATAATTTATTTAATATATCTATTTAATAAACTAATTACCATTAATATTGATTAATTAATGAATTTCATCACAAAATATTAAAAGTCATCAAAAATAACTTAAAATATTTTCTTATACCATAATATTATTTTTCAGGATTTTTCATGAATTAAAATCATTTTTAAATAATTTATTTAATATTATAATTAAATAAATAAATACCTTTTATATTCCAAAAATATTAAATATTTTTGAAATATACCCAAAATAATTAAAAACTATTTTTCAGAATTTAAAATAGTTTTTCAGAATTTATTATGTATTTTTTAATAATTAAAAACCATTTTTTCTAATTTTTAATTATTTTCTGCATTTTCTGAAAATAAGTGTCGCTAAAGGGGCCCTATAGCGACAGAACCGTCGCTATAGGTGTTCTTCACCCTCAAGAACACTAACAAGGCTGCGTGCGAGGGGGCTGGTTTGACCGGCTATATCTTTGTGTGTAATCAGTTTCTGAACCTTCTTAAACCGGGAATGTATTGCTGAAATGTAATACTACAACTAGAAATCATCAACTTGGTCATAACACAAACACACAAGGAGATCTGATCTCCCAAAGTTTCTGTCAGACGTCACCTGGGTTTTCCAGAAACCCAGGCAGTTCGAGGGTCCAGTTTCATGCTCGATTATTTTAATGTTACGATCATCAAACCAGTGGTTTCGTGGTTTATATCTTTAGTACACGTACCAAGGAACAATTTCATAACAACAACTCAGTCTATAAACAACTAAATCACCAGATATGATCTGGTCAAACCCTGTCAGAATTCATGCAAAAACCATTTCTGGAATTTTCCAGAATTTCAAGTTATGGTCGAGAGGTCTACTTTGACCTATTGTATTAATCATCCTGTTAACTGTTTATGGAATATTATGGCATGCAATTAGTGTATATATAACATACTATAATCTAGTTACAACAACATTAACAAACATCAACGTATCTGACAAACCCAGACCTTCAAAATTCTTGTCAGACGCTCGTTACAACTTTCTGGGTTTACCCAGAAAGTTCATGGTCATGCCCGGTCAACGGGTTTTGACTCATAATAACTCCCGATCTACAACAGATATGGACTTGATTCTTTTTGCATCTTAAAGACCACATAGCAGACTACATGTTAAAAGCTTTAAACATCAAAAACACTTAATACACACGGATCTATGGTGTCTGACATATAGCTGTCAGACGAAATTTTTCCCATTTTCCAGATTTCAATAATCACCAAAATCGTGCATCTAGATGTTATAGATCCTTGATCTATCAACCCAGATCACTTATAAACACCATATTACATAACTTTAACGAATCAATTTCATCAATTAACAAAGAATCATATGATTTCTAGATTTTGAGATTTTATATCTTTTGAGCTTTGATTTTCGATTCTGACTTTTTGATCTATTTCTGGTACACGTGGGGCTTGAATTTAGACTGAAATAATATTGGAATTTCGTGGGTTTGGTGAGAGCAAAATTTGTAAAATAACTAAGTTACTGATTTATTTCTCTCTCTAAACTATTATATAATGCTTGATTCATTGCATGTTGCTTAGCTAGCTACTATCATAGGCTGATTTGCTGTCACAAGGAGTAGTTGTAGTTGTTGAACAACCAAAGATTTAGCAAGATTTGCAAGCAACCTAATATAAAATGTGACATAAGGGCATTTTGGTCATTTTGCTTTCAATTCAATTCTAAAATTGTCATTTCCTTAATTTCTAGAATTTATATTTGATGAAACCCTTAGGGTTTAGGGTTTGGATATTTTAGGGTTTAGGGTTTAACCCTTTAATATTTAGCAACTTGGATTTTCAAAATTTTTTTAATTAAATTTAAAATAGAAAATTTTGATTTCTAAATTATAATTAGGGCTTCCTAATTATATCATAATTTCCTAATCATGTATCAATCTTGCTAATTAGGACCAATTTATCCTAATTAAAATTGCTAATTTAGCACTTAGGGCCACAATTGCACATTAGTTTTCAAAATCGTCATTAAGGTTTTCAAATAGAAAAATAATATTTCAATTTTAGAAATTAGATTTCCTAATTAGATTAGGGTTTCTAATAACTTGTCAATTAGGATTTATATTTCCTAATTAACATTGCTAATTACGCAACTAGGGTCAAAATCACATATTAGAGTTTATAACCCACTAATTAGGGTTTCTAATAGAAAATAAATTTTCTAATTTTAGAAATTAAATCTCGTAATTAGATTAGAGTTTTCTAATTACTCATAAATTAAAATAATTAGGATTAGGGTTTCTTAATTAGCATTGCTAATTTTAGCAATTAAATTCACAATTGAGCATTAGGGTTTCTGACGGAACAATCTGGATTCCAAAAATTGGAAATTAGGGTTTGCTAATTAATTAAGCTTTACCCTAATTAGACTTATAATTAATACCACTTAAGCATTATAATTCTCCGTTATATTCCCAGATTAGGGCTTCATTTCATCAGAATCTGAAATTAGGGTTTTCAGATCTGGTATTAGGGTTTTCAAATAATCAATTAGAATTTCCAGTACCTCATTAGGTTTTCCCTAATTAATTTAATATTAATGACGTTTAACCTTGTACATACATTGCATTCCCAATCTAGGGTTTTCAATATCCGATTTAGGATTTCAGATTTTCCGGAACTGAAACTAGGGTTTCCAGAATCGATTTCTAGGGTTTCTTGTTAAACGCTAGGATTTTCTAACCGAACGTTAAAGTTCTTAATATACGATTAGGGTTTAACACAGATATAATTTATCTGGTCAACCCATGACCCTTAACCACATTCTGAACACATCATTAACCATATACACAGAGCATATTTACATAAATCCTTAATCCTGAATAATTCACCTATATCATTCACCGAATTTTGAAATCCTCAAAATTCAATCTCAATAACATCAAACGCATACACTTATTTTCTGTCTAGGTCTATTATTTAACCTTAAATCAATCATTTAAGATTTTCATAAATTGTCTAATTTCTCAGGTTGTCACATTTTCTCTCCTCCTCCTTCCATGAACCATTCCTCAGCATTTTCTATTTAAGATATAAGATAATGATACTGAAGGAAATAATAAAAATTTCTCTGAATGGTTTCTCTCTTTATCTCTTACTTATTCTCTCTAAATTTATGCAATTATAAGAGTATCTTTCTACATTTTGCTAAAGTTTTATAACATGTTATCAGCACGAAGCTCTAACAAACTGAGACGGTAAAATTAAATTCTTGCAATTTATTATTATATTACCGGTTTGGCTATGCCACCAATAATATAATTTTGTTCTTATAATTGGCTTTAAATTCTTGCAATTTATTATTATACTACCGGTTTGGCTATGCCACTAATAGTGTAATGTTATTCTTACAATTGGATTGGCTTTGCAGTCTATTATATTCTTTAACTGTCAAGTTTATTTATGTTTTATTGTCCATTTTTAAATTCTGTTATTTACAGTGGTACCATCTATCATTGTTGATCTTACAAGACTTGGTAGGAACCTTTTTACCACTTATTAAATTGTGGAAATAACCTATATATGCGGAATACCGCATACCTGGTGAATAATCATTTGTATTCATTTCTTATTAAATTGTGAGAATAACATGTCTATGCGAAATACCGCATGCATGGTGAAATTCTTTTGTTATTCCATTCTTTATTATTCTGTTGGAATAACCAGTCTACGCGGACTACCGTGTGCATGGTGAAATTCTTTTGTTATTCCATTCTTTATTATTCTGTTGGAATAACATGTCTATGCGAACTACCGCATGCTGGGTGAAGATCCATTTGCATTTTTGTATATATATATTTTTTGTTGAACTATAATACTTGTATATACATTAACGATTGCATATTCTTTTTGCTAAATTAATATTGATAATAACTGCATTTTATCACCACTTGAGGTTGTGACTTAGTTTATTTTTTCTATATCATACATGTAATTATTTATTATTTTAATAAATAATAAAATTGTGTTTTAACCCAGAATAGATGGCAAACTTGGCAAAAATAGATTTTTCTATTTTGAAAATCTCTGGAGACAACTATTTGGCTTGGGCACTTGATGCAGAATTGCACCTTAGTGCAAATGAGTTAGAAAAGACTATTGACTCAGGAAATACAGCAACTTCGGCACAAAATACAAAAGCCATAATTTTTCTTCGTTACCATATTGATGAAGGATTAAAGACTGAGTATTTAACAGTCAAAGATTCTTTGTCTTTATGGATACAACTGAAGGAAAGATTTGACCACCAAAAATTAGTTGTTCTCCCTAATGCCAAATTTGAGTGACTTAATTTAAGGCTACAAGATTACAAATCAATTATGGAATATAGTTTCAATATTTATAGAATAACCTCTACTTTGGCTTTGTGCGGAGATCTAGTTTCTGAAACCCAAAAGTTAGAAAAAACACTCTCAACTTTTCATCCCACCAACATGATTCTGTCGCAACAATATAGACAGAGTAAGTTCACAAAATTTAGTGACTTATTGTCTATCCTCCTTGTTGCATAAAAGAACAATGAATTGTTGTTGAAAAACCATCAAGTACGGCCAACGGGTGCTACCCCATTGCCAGATATTAACAACACGACATTCCAGCATAATAAACATGACAATAGATGGCCATATAATAAGAAGTCTTGGGGACGAAAGAATAAACGAGGCCATCATAACAACAAATTTCAGAACCGCGACAATTCAGGCCACCAGAAGTGACAAGTGTCTGGGTTGGGTAAAAATAAAGAAAATGCAACACAGATAAAGAACAAACCAGATGTTTGTTTTAGGTGTGGGATGAAAGAGCATTGGTCGCGTACCTGTCGTACGCCGAGGCATCTGGTTAATTTATTCTAGGAGTCTCAAAAGAACAAAGTAATGGAAGTAGAAACAAACTTTGTTAATCATCAATTGGATATTGTTGATGTTCCACCAATGACCAATAATGAGGAAACGGTTGTTGATATTACTGATCCTTCTGAAAGTATCTTTTGGGGTATCGTTTAATTTTTGTTTTAATTAAACACCATGCATGTATAATATTATTAGTTTTCATTCTATACGTGGTATGTGTTTATCATGAATAAATTATAATGAAATGTAACTTTTCTTATTTATGTTTTTACATGTGTCAGACCATCTTTAATGAATATCTTCTCCTCACTTCTACTATTTCTGGAAAAAAAGAATATCCTAAAAAAACTTCATTCAATTTCTTCTGAATTATATACTATGAAAATTAGAGCAATTGAGTCTCATAATGTTATGCTTCCAAAAATCATAGATTCCAAATCCTTTATGCTTTGACATGAAAGACTCGATCATCTAGGTACTTCTATGATGCGTCGTATTATTGAAAATTCTATTGGTCATCCTCTCAAACATAAGAAGGTTTTTCCTAGTAGTGAATTTCCTTGTCCTGCGTGTTCTCGAGGAAAATTAATTGTTCGACCATCACCAATAAAAGTTTATAAAGAAGCCCCAAAATTCCTAGAGAGAATTTAAGGAGACATTTGTGGACCTATTCACCCATTATCTGACCCATTTCGATATTTTATGGTTTTAATAGATGCTTCAACTAAATGGTCTCATGTTTGTCTACTGTCTTCTCAAAATTTTGCCTTCTCAAAAATTCTTGCTCAAATAATCAAGTTACGGACTCAGTTCTCAGATCATCAAATCAAGTCAATTCGACTTGATAACGCAGCTGAATTTTCATCAATGACTTTTAATGATTTTTGTATGACTATTGAAATTTCTATTGAGCATTTCGTTTCTCATATTCATACACAAAATGGTTTAGCTGAATCTTTAATAAAAAGACTTCAACCAATTGCACGACTATTAATGTTAAGGGCTAACTTACCTACCTTAGTTTGGGGTCATACAATTCTTCATGTTGCAGCTGTAAGACCCCAACTTCTTGAATAAAGATTAAATTTTCTCAAAATATATTTTTGAATATTATGGTGTGGATTTGATATAATATTATAGTTGTGGGTAATATTTACAAATTTTGTAAAGTACGTAAGTTGTTATATAATATTCGATTGGTCAGGGAATATTCATTTTAACGGGGAATATTCGTACAACGGCACAATCATTGGTGGACCCCCACAACGGAATTATTGCAGGATTGAGAAAACGACAAAAATACTTTATGAAAATAACGGCGAAAGTTTTACCGTTAACTGTTGAACTACCCGGTAGTAAAAGTACAGTAATACGCGTGGTTATATAGTAGCACACGATATTGATTATTGATGCTTACATGAGAAGTCACTCAGTTATACGTAATTATTGCTACCGTAATTGTTGCATCATATCTCTCATATTATTGATTCGATTATTGTCATAGTATCATCTGCATAATATGTTATTTTATTAAATCAATAATTGAGACGACAAAGTTATTCATATTATTAAATTGCAATAGTTATAATGTCTAGAAGTTCTGTCAAGGAGAGGTTTGGTCACCTAATTACGTCCCAATAGGGAGAAATCCTTATTGGAAAGCCCTCTCTTTCCTGGGAACGACCAGGTTGATAAATATTGTGAGTTATAATATTAATGATGAATGTTATTAAAAATAAAGTTGTGTTTGGAGTTGAATTTGGAGACGCGGGCGTGATATTTGAGTCCGGAACGATGAAATTAATACAAATAGTCTATAAACACAAAATTTTCTAGAATTTACTATTTGGTCAAAAAGTCAACAGTTGACTTTTTCAGGAAAAGTCAAACTTCAAAATTTTAAAATTTATATTTTTGATAAAAATGGTTTCATTGTGTTGGAATTATTTGTGTTAGTGAAAATCGACAATTATTTCGATAATAATTGATGTCTGGAGGTTATATTGACCAATCGGGTATTTAACTAGATAAATGAGCAATTGATTGCTATTATTTCACATGATTATAACTATTTGTTCACATATGTATACTATTGTTTCACATTCTTGTTACTATTAGGGAAGTTGGTGCAAGATTAATAATACTTGCATGACTAAGTTAAAAATGGAGGTATAGATGGAGGTACTATACTGTAATTCGTATTTTCACATGTCTAGAACTATTGATTCACATAATTTACTATTGAATCACATTATTTAGTATTAGGGAAGGTGGTGCAAGTTTAATAATACTTCCATGACTAAATTAAAAATAAAGGAACAGTTGGAGGTATTGTACTGTAATTTTTTGAGCCCCAAAATGTGCAATTATCGAAACTATATTTTTCTATAAATAGAAGCTCATTGTTCCTTCATTTTTCACTAATTCACAAAAGCTTTAGAGCGATTATTATAGAGAAAAATTCTAGAAAGAAGAAGAGAAGTCTGCTACTCACTATTCCAGTATCTAGTTTTTCTAAGGTGGGGAGTATTATTTCTTTTTATCCATGAAGAGAACTTCTATTATTCCATTCTTTATTATTCCGTTGGAATAACCTGTATACGCGGGCTTCCCTATACTTGGTGAAATTCTTCTGTTATTCCATTCTTTATCATTCTGTCGTACTTAGGGGGATCAGCCCTTCGTACAATGTATTGTGCACAACCATTTCAACGCTAAACGTAAACCCCTAATAATAGGGTTGTTCATCTCAGTATTTAGATAACAAGTCCACATCAAAGTAAGTTTGGTTTGTATACATTTCAATATAATTTGGAATTCAACGAACATCAACTAAGGATTAGTTGAATAAAAGGGCAATCACATTATGCTATAGAATACATCACAAGTGAATTAATCATTGTTTATAAAATTTATGCTTTAGGAATAATCTAAGAGCATAAATATTGAATAACTATAACACACCTCGCTTTGAACGATATTAAGCCAAGGTTAATTAGAATTGAATATTAAACATGCATAATGAATAGAAATTTGAACAATAAAAGCTATTCGACATAATATATCAGATTATATAAACTTGCAAGCTAATTAACAAGTTAAAGACAAAAATAACTTGCTCAACATCAAAAATAAGTTTTAGAAAACTTGTGTAATTGAAATTGAATTAGAAGCAATAACTTGCTCAACGAAATTAAACTTGCACGACGAAGTTTAAGGGTTAGAAGAACTTGCCTTGTGTATAAGCTATACCGAATTAACTTGAATCACAATACCCTATATATTTATATGTCATCATGACATAATTAGTTATTACCACATTATATATATAACTAATTACATTCATCATGTAATATTTGATTTTTAATCATATAATCAAATTACATTAGTCATAAAACTAGTCAATCGTTAATAACATGTTCATTCTTAGTATAGAAATATTGAAATCATAATTAAACAGTCCTACCATTAATACATAACAACTTTTTCAGACTTTTGTGTAAATAATTCACACTGTCTGACTATTCTGCTAACTCACGTTGCGGCGCCACAGTTTACACTGTGGGCCGGCGCTGCGCTGGCACTGCGGCGCGAGACACAGGCCAACGATAGGAACTGCGGCATGGCGTCGGCACTGCGGCACGAAACTTACACTGATGGGCCGAGCTGCGGCGCCGAACTCTAGACTTCGGCGACCAGCCTCGACAACAGCATGAACAAAAAGCCAATTTGGCCTACAAGCTCCTTTCTAACAACCTAATTAACATGTAATACATACAGAGACTTCATGTAAACATAATTTAAAGAATCTTAACATGTTTTTACCCATATAACAACATAAACACTGAATTTAAAACAACTAATTTTACTATTTTTGATAAAACTCCATTTTTGACATTTTCAGTGAAACTCATCACCGTAACTTTGTTTTTCAACCAAAACAATTAATTAAAAATGCTTTGTTTATGTTTATTCATCTTTTTTTCAATTCAATAGTTAAAGTTATAATTTAACAACTACTAAAACCTTAATTTTACTTTTATACTAAGCCATATTCATATAAACTCACTATAATATGGGTTTCTTCCCAAACTACAAACATACATGAATTAATTGACTATTCACATATATAACTTATGAAAAACAGTTTTATAGCAACCAATTTATCATATAAAATCATAAACCACACACAATTTATCCTTCACAAAGATTTTATAGAGAATTCTTAGAAGAGAAAAACAACTAAGGCTTTAAAGACATTTAAAAGGGTTTAAATGATACATTGTGTTCTTAGAAGATGATAGATTTCTTCCTTTGATCAACAAGACTTCTTTTCTCCAATTCTTCTTACAAAACTCTCTAGGATTCTCTCAACTTCTCTCTCAATTTTTCTCTTCTTCTCTTCTTTTTCTCTTCTTCTGAGTCTTTATCCTAACTCTATTATAACTTACGTATTAACAAAAAGATAATGTATGATAATAATATATATTAATTATATAATATTAATATAGATATAACTGATATCAGTTATCTAAGTTTTGAAAATCAAAAGCTATAAGGCTTGTTTGGCTAACATAATAAAATTAATCAATTAATCCTTATACATTGTTTGGTAAAGCACAATTAGAATAACGACTTAATATGCATTAAGCTTTGTTTGGCAAAACTAAATTAAACTCTTTTAATTTATTTTAATAACTCCTTTATAGTAAGGTTATTTGTCACACTTTTATTTAATTAAATTTTAATAATCAATTTAATTATTTCTAATAACAATTTATTAAATTACATCAACACATAAATCAATACAACATAATTATAATTTCTTTTATAATTATAATTTTATTTAACCAACTAACACATCATTTTAATTACAAATTCAAACTAAAATATAATAATTCATTTAATCATTATAAATTCTCTAACTTAATTATTAAATTAAATTAGTATATTACCTCATAACATTTAATTTTCTTAACTCCTTAATTATTTACTTAACAAATAATTAACTAAATCAAATCAAATTAAATTAAACAATTATTTATCCAATAATAAACATATCCATTAAATACTTATATAATTCAATAAATATTTAATATTATAATTTAAATTCTGGAATGTTACAATTATTTCATACGAATATTGAATGAAGATAATATACATACGAATACGAAAAATAATATCTCTTCTGAATATGAAATAAATAATACTCCTTATCTCAGAAGAAGACTGGATACTAGAATAGTGAACTATCAGACTTCTCTTCTTCTTTCTTTCTATAATTTCTCTCTATAATTGCTCTTGTGAGTCTTAGTAAATTGGTGAGAATGAAAGAAGAATGAACTTCTATTTATAGGAAAATATAGTTTTGATAATTGCACGTTTTGGGGCTCAAAATATTACAGTATAATACCTTCATTTTTTTCTTCATTTTTAATTTAGTCCTGCAAGTATTATCAAACTTGCACCATCTCCCCTAATAGTATATCATGTGAATCAATAGTACAATCACGTGACTCAATAGTTATATACATGTGAAAAAATAATTACAGTATAGTACCTTCATCTATTCCTCCATTTTTAATTTAGTCATGCAAGTATTATCAATCTTGCACCACCTCCCCTAATAGTAAATTAATGTGAATCAATAGTACACACATGTGAACAAATAGTTATAATCATGCGAATTAATAGCAATTAATTGCTCATTTATCTGATTAATTACCCGATTGGTCAATATAACCTCCAGACATCAATTACTATCAGAATAAATGTCGATTTCCACTAACACTAATAATCCCAACACAATAAAAATATCAATTTCATCTTTAATCAACATGAACTTATTCATCATTAATATTATAACTCACAATATTTAACAACCAGATCATTCCCACGAATGAGGGGCTTTCCGATAAGGATTTCTCCCTATTAGCTTGCAATTAGGCGACTAACCCATTTCCTCAATAGAACTTTCTAGACATCGTCAATAATGAAAATAATAATTTGAATAACTTTGTCATCTGAATTATTGATTTAATAATATAAAATATTATGCAGATGATACTATGATAATAATTGAATCAATAATATGAGAGATATTATGCAGCAATTACTGTAGCAATAATTGAGTATAACTGAGTGACTTCTCAAATAAGCATCAATAATCAATACCGTATGCTACTATGCAACCACACGTATTACTGTACTTTTATCACCGAGTATTTCAATAGTTTAATAGTAACACTTTCGTCGTTATTTTAATAAAAAGATAATTCTGTTGTTTTCATCTACGACAATACTTCTGTTGCAGGTCCACCAAAGACTGTGTCGTCGTACGAATATTCTCCGACTAAATGAATATTTTATGACAACTTGCTTACTTTGAAAAACTTTCACATATCACCTTTAACTTTAACCTTTTATTAAACCTTGTTTTGTGGTAGTATTTGAAAATAACATCCGAGAATGTTGAGAATAACAATGGAGCACATGAGATCGTTGAATCACCAATGATCAATACCCAGGATAATGTGAATCAGGAAGGTAATAATCCTCAGGAAAACAACAACACTGACAAAATGATGAACGATGGGATGTTGAGAGGCTTTTTGCAATTCATGCAACATTAGGCGAGAGCAACTCCTGTTCAAAATGCAGGTGGAAACACTGGCAGCTCTTGGATGGTCACCGCTAAACAGTTCAAGGAGCTTGGACCACTAGAGTTTATTGGAGAGCCAAAAACTACTTAAGGCAGAGACGTGGATAAAGCAGATCACCAAGATATTTGATTTCTTGGGATGCTCCGAGGAGTAAAAGGTTTCCTTTGCCACCTTAATGTTGCAAGGATATGAAGATTACTAGTGGGAATCGGGAAAGCATACTCAACCTGCCGCACTAAAGATGTCTTGGGAGAAGTTCCAAGAACTATTCAACGACAAGTACTTTCTCGAAAGTATTCATCACATGAAGGTGGTAGAGTTCATCAAGCTAGAGCAGAACAATATGACCTCGTCGTAGTACGAAGGTAAGTTTGTTGAGTTGTCTCGGTTTACATCCCGCTTGGTTGATAATGAGGAGAGAATGACGCGGATGTTTCTAAGAGGTTTGAAACCCGAGATACGTTAATATCTAATTTCTTATAAATTGTGTTTGTATTCAGATGTTGTAAATAGGGCTCAGTTATTGGAGCGCGATAGCGAGTCAATCCAACCAAGAGAAAGCAGCCAACAAAATGATAATACCAGTGGTAGTAGATATCGAAGCGGTGACAACAAACGTGGAGGGAATCAGAATGCCAGAAATGGTAACCACTTCGGTGGTAATCATGGTCAAGACAATAAAAGTGCACATTTCAAGAAGAGGAGATTCAACAATGATGGAAAGACGTCAACACTAACACCCGTTGTTAGGGAAAGAGAACAACCACCTATCATATGCTTCAAATGTGGAGGGGAGGGACACATCAGTCCAAACTGTGCGCAACAGTCCAAAACGTGCTACACTTGTGGAAGAGAAGGTCACCTAGCTAGATTTTGTCATATAGGGAAGCCAAGTCCAGTTGGAAAGATGACACCAAATGTCGTCCCTGACAAGTCAAAACCAGTAGTTCAAGGGAGAGCGTTTGTTGTGACCTCCCAGAAAGCAAGGAACCCGAACGAGGTCATCACGGGTAGGCTTATCATAAACTCTAGTGAAGTATATACCTTATTTGATACCGGTTCTTCCCATTCTTTTATTTCACCTACTTGCGCTCAACGTTTAAATTTGACTCCGGAGAAATTAGACTTTGACTTATCTATTGAAACTCCGTTGGGAGAAACCTTCATTACATCCACAATTTATAAGTCTTGTTTGGTTCAAATCGGTACCCTCACATTACCTGTCGATCTTATTTCCTTATAAATACTTGCATTTGACGTGATTCTAGGGATTGATTTGTTAACTATTCATCATGCTAAAATCAATTACTTTCGTAAGGTTGTTAGCTTTTATATTCCTAACCAACTTATTAGGCGAATTCAAGCGGCCAAACCATTAAAATCAATCATTGTCATCTCAAGCCATAAAGCTATTCGTTTATTGAAAAATGGATGTCAAGCTTTCTTAGCTCATGTCACGGATTTAAACTAAAATACGTCAGTTTTGAATGATATTTCTATTGTTAATAAATTTCCTGACGTATTCCCTGAAGAACTTCCTGGCTTACCCCCAGAGCGTGAAATTGAATTTTGTATTGACCTTGAACCCAGTACAAAACCCATTTCCAAAGCCTCATATTGAATGGCTCCTATTAAACTTCAAAAGTTAAAGACCCAACTATAGGAATTGTTAGACATCGGTTTCATTCGTCCTAGTAAGTCTCCTTGGGGTGCTCCTGTTCTATTCGTGAAGAAGAAAGATGGGAGTATGCGACTTTGTATTGATTATCGGGAGATGAATCATGCCACCATAAAAAATAGGTACCCTTTGCCTCACATTGAAGACCTGTTTGACCAGTTGCAAGGCGCCAAATTCTTTTCAAAGATCGATCTTCGTTCTAGATATCATCAGTTAAAGATTAAAATCGATGACATTCTAAAGACGGCTTTCAGAACTCGGTACGTGCATTGTGAATTTCAAGTCACATCCTTTGGATTAACTAATGCTCCTGCTGCCTTAATGGATATGATAAACTGAGTATTCAAGAAATATTTAGATAATTTCGTGGTTGTCTTTATTGATGACATCCTCATATACTCCAAAAGCCGTGAAGATCATGAGCAACACTTGAGGCTGATACTCCAAAAAGCTTCGTGAAAACAAGCTTTATGCCAAGTTTAAGAAATGCGAGTTCTGGCTTGAGGAAGTAGCATTCCTTTGGCAAGTAGTATGAAGTCATGGAATATCTTTTTACCCAGCAAAGATTGAAGCAATACAAAGCAGGGAGCAACCTAAATTAGTGACCGAAGTACGTAGCTTTCTTGGATTAGCCGGTTATTATCGGAGATTCATAGAAGAGTTTTTTTGAATCGCTACTCCATTAACTCAGCTGACTCGAAAAGATACAAAATTTGGTTGGAGTGAGGAATATGAGAAGATTTTTAAAAACTCATGAGGAGACTCATTTCAGCACGTTTTCTGACAATACCATCTGGCTCGTAGGGATTTGTCATCTACAGTGATGCTTCGGGTAAAGGGTTAGGATGTGTTCTCATGCAACATGGGAAAGTCATAGCCTATGCCTCTCGACAACTCAAAGAATATAAGAGTAATTATCCTACTCATGATCTAGAGTTGGCAGTTGTTGTCTTCGCACTTAAAATTTGGAGGCATTACCTGTATGGGGAGAAAGTGGAGATCTATACGGATCATAAAAGCCTCAAATATTTCTTCACTCAAAAGGAACTCAACATGCGGGAACGACGTTGGCTCGAACTATTGAAAGATTATGATCATACTATTCAATACCATCTTGGAAAAGCGAACGTAGTAGCTGACGCATTGAGTAAAAGATCATATGCGAGTACGAGTACGATATTGTCAACGCAAAGTCACATTTTGTATGACTTGCAAAGGATGGAGATAGAGTTAAAGACTCCAGGGACCCACGTGATGATGGAGAATATAAGAGTTAAACAGAGTTTAATCAACAAAGTTAAAGTTACTCAGGATATAGACGTGGAGCTGATGCGTATGAAGAAGAAAGTGCAAGAAGGTGCTATCCCGAAAACAAGAATCATTGAAGAAGGAATACTTAGAGTCAACTCTAGACTTTGTGTTCCTATCGACCCTGATTTAAAGTATAAAATCATGATGGAGGCGCACAACACACCATTTGCAATCCATCTTGGGAGTACCAAAATGTATCGTGATCTTAGACATACATTTTGGTGGAGCAATATGAAGAGAGAGATCGCGGAGTTTATCTCAAAGTGTTTAACTTGTTAACGTGTCAAGGCGGAGCATCAAGTGCCAAAAGGTTCATTGCAACCACTTGAAATTCTAGAATGGAAGTGGGAGCACATTTCCATGGATTTCTTTACTGTTCTTCCTACGGTTTCTCAAGGCATAGATGCAATTTGGGTCATTGTTGATAGATTGACCAAGTCTACTGATTTCTTACCTATACGAGAAACTTATTAACTTGAACTTCTTGCTCGTATGTACATAAATGAGATTGTAAGACTGCATGGTTTACCAGTATCCATAGTTTCTGATCGAAACCCAAGATTCACTTCACGATTTTGGGTTAGTTTGCAAAAAGCTATAGGCACAGATTTGCGATTTAGTTCGGCGTATAACCCTCAGACGGACAGGAAGTCGGAGAGGACTATTCAAACTCTATAGGATCTATTAAGACTCTGTGTCCTTGACTTCAAAGAAAGTTGGGACAAGTTCTTTCCATTAGTGAAATTCTTCTACAACAATAGTTATCAAGCAAGTATCGACATGGCTCCATTTGAGGCGTTGTATGGAAGAAAGTGTCATTCTCCAATATGCTGGGACGAGGTGGGTGAAGCAACATTGTTGGGACCGAAATTGGTACGTATGACTAAGGAAAAGATTCAAATGATCTGGCAACGTATAAAGACCTCACAAGATCGATAAAAGAGTTATGCTGATCTTCATCGAAAAGACATGGAATTCAATGTTGGAGAGCATGTGTTGTTACGTGTGGCAACATGGAAAGGAGTTACGAGATTTGGAAAGAGAGGAAAGCTCAATCCTCGATTCATTGGCCCATTCGAAATACTTGACCGAGTAGGAACTATGGCTTATAGACTCTCCTTACCGCCAAGTATGTCTCGTGTTCATAACGTTTTTCACATATCAATGTTACATAAATATGTGGAAGACCCGAACCACATTATTGAGTTACAACCGGATGAAATAGTGGAAGATTTATCGTATGAAGAGGTACCTATTAAAATCTTGGATAAGAAGGAACATATTCTACGCTCTAAGGTTATACATCAAGTCAAAGTTTTGTGGTGAAACCATGATGTTGAGGAAATGACCTGGGAATTAGAATCTGAAATAAAATCAAGGTATCCTCACCTCTTCGACATACCAGGTACGTACCCTAATTTTGAGGACGAAATTTCATAAGAAGGGGATGTTGTAAGCCCCCAATTTTCATAAATAAAGATTAATTTTTCTCGAAATATATTTTTGAATATTATGGTGTGGATTTGATATAATGTTATAATTGTGGGTAATATTTATAAATTTTGCAAAGTATGCAAGTTGTTATATAATATTCGATTGGTCGAGAAATATTCGTTTTAACAGAAAATATTCGTACAACGACATGATCATTGGTAGACCCCACATCGAAATTATTGTCAGAGTTAGAAAACGACAGAAATATCTTTTTATAAAAATAACGGCGGAAGTTTTACCGTTAAACTGTTGAAATCTCCGGCGGTAAAAGTACAGTAATACGCATGGTTGCATAGTAGCACACATTATTGATTATTGATGCTTACGTGAGAAGTCACTCAGTTTTGTTCAATTATTGCTACAGTAATTGCTGCATAGTATCTCATGTTATTTGATTCAATTATTGTCAATATTTTATATATTATTAAATCAGTAATTGAGATGACAATTTATTCTAATTATTATATGCATAATTCACAATGTCTAGAAAGTTCTATCGAGAAAAGGGGTTTGGTTACCTAATTGCGCGCCAATAGGGAGAAATCCTTATCGGAAAGCCCCCTCTTTCTTGGGAACGATCTGGTTGTTAATAGTGCGAGTTATAATAATGATGAATAAATATTGTTAAAATATTTAGGAGATTTTTATGAAGTATTTGTTATAAATTTTTGCTTATTTTATGGACCTCCATTTACCCAATTTTCAAAATAATCAGTAGAAATTTTTTTAATATAATAAAAGTGGGCCCACATGTGGGGCCCACATGTGGGGCCCACATATGACTTTTGAAATATGAAAATGGGGGGGGGGGGGAAACTCGAATGGTTACGGGAAGGAGTATTGCAAGAATGTGTTATATATATATTGTATACATATATGTTGGATGCATTCATAGGGGAAATAAGGGGGGGGGGAGTATATAACGTATGATGAAGGTTGTTAATATATTTATTATATATATATATTATAATAAGTTTTATTTTTTATGAAAAATATAATATATTATATTTTATTAATATTTTAAAAAAAATGGACGACTGAGGAAAATAAATTCGCATCCATGATTCTGTAATTTGTTTCGTCCGAATTTACTATGCGTCCTTGATTTCTAAAATTCAAATTGTATCGTTTCCATTCTCCTATAAATAGGATGCTTAGTTAGACTTGAAAATCACACCAGAATTAGAGAATTCTTCTGCTATAATATTGAGCGTATTTCTTTTGAGTTTTAGAAAGCTTTGAGCGTAGAAAATAGTGAAAGTTTTCTTCAAGAATATTCACGATATACCAGTTGGAATACTCTTCTTTTCAAGGTAAGGGATATTATTTTTGTTCATTATTCATATGAAATAATATTTTCTTCCATACTCTGTAGTATGTAAGTAATATTATTTCGTTTCAGATTCTGAATTCTATACTCATTCTGTTAAAGTTTTGGCTTCTATACTCCATGAAATTAGTAGAATATCCTTGATATTTGCGCTTCATCCAATATGCAAGTTGTTGTATAATATTCGATTGGTCGGGAAATATTCATTTTAATAGGGAATATTCGTACAACGACACAATCATTGGTGGATCCCATAACGGAATTATTGTCGGATTGAGAAAACAACAAAAATACTTTATGAAAATAACGACAGAAGTTTTACTGTTAACTGTTGAAACACCTGGTGTTAAAAGTACAGTAATACGCGTGGTTTCATAGTAGCACACGGTATTGATTATTGATGCTTATGTGAGAAGTCACTCAGTTTTGTTCAATTATTGCTACAATAATTGCTGCACAGTAACTCACGTTATTTGATTCAATTATGGTTAATATTTTATATATTATTAAATCAATAATTGAGATGACAAAGTTATTAATATTATTATTTACAATATTAACGATGTCTAGAAGTTCTACCAAGGAGAAGTTTGGTCACCTAATTGCGCGCCAATAGGGAGAAATCCTTATTGGAAAGCCCCCTCTTTCTTGGGAACGACCTGGTCGATTAATAGTGTGAATTATAATAAAGGTGATAAGTTTTGTTTTATTATTATTATAAATGTAATAAAACAAAAAACTTTTTATATAAAACAGAATACTTTTATAAAGTTATTTGTTTTATTAGACTAGAACTAGAATATATGATATTCTATTATGCATAGTAAAATCTTTTTATATAAAACTGAATACTTTTATAAAGTTATTTGTTTTATTAGACTATAAATAAAATATATAATATTCTATTATGCATAGTGTTTGTATAGTGCCAGCATAGTGTTTGTATAGTAAAATCTTTTTATATAAAACAGAATACTTTTATAAAGTTATTCGTTTTATTAGATTATAAATAGAATATATTATATTTTATTTAAAAGATTTTATTTTATTAGAATATTTTATTAATACTGCATAGTAAATCAATATGGACCGTCCATTTAAAAGTAAATCAATCTGGACCGTTCATAAATTAGTTACTATTCAGTCTATTCTCCTATAAATAGAAGCTCATTCCTTCATTATTTCTTACGAATTCACTGAAACTCTAGAGAGAGAAACTATAGAGAGAAAGAAGAAAAGTATTCTGATACTTCACTACTCCTATATCTAGTTTCTTCTAAGGAAATGGATATTATTTATTGTACTCGTAAGGGGTATTATTTCTTTCGTTTTCATGAAGAGAACTTTTGTTATTCCATTCTTTATCATTATGTTGGAATAACCTGTTTATGCGAAGTACCGCATACATGGTGAAATTCTTCTGTTATTCCATTCTTTATGATTCTGTTGGAATATCCTGTCTGTGCATTTACGCATGGCCTGGTTCCGTTCTTTATGATTTTGTTGGAACATCTTGTCTGTGCGGTTTACACATGACCTGGTTTCGTTCTTTATTATTCTGTTGGAACATCCTATCTGTGCCGATTACGCATTACCTAGTTCCATTCTTTATTATTCTATTGGAATAACCTATCTATACGGTCTATCGCATGCATGGTGATTTCTTCTGTTATTCCATTCTTTATTAATATGTTGGAATAACCTGTCTATGTGGATTATCACATGCATAGTGAAATGATCCTTTGTACCTCAGTTGGTTAAAGCTTTGACTTCTATACTCCATGAAATTAGTGGAATATCCTTGATATTTGCGCTTCATCCAGTATCTTTTCATGGAAATATTCTTCTGAGCATTCTTGAATTTTACTCCACAAAGAAGTATCATGTTGACAATTTGGACGTTATTGGTTCCTGGATAAATTAATTCTTGAACTTATTTTATTGAATTATTATATCATTGTCATCATCCTCATATTTATATTATGTTGAAAGTCATCTGTGGTCTGTAGTGCATAGATGGACTTGGTATGATTATGACCAGGGATTAATCGGTATAATCATGACCGTAATGTTACAAATGATGTGGTAAAAGTCCTCATTGGCCCGTAGTGCATTAATGGACAGTTGTTGGCATGATCATGACCATTGATGAATACACGAATATCCTTGGCCCGTAGTGCATGAATAATTTGTGGTCGTGATACTAATGAATATAATTGGTCGTAGTGCAGGTATGATGTGGATTATTTTTTAGCTGAGTCTCAGCGATAAAAGTAATGAAAAACCTTTTAAATCATAGAAGATAGTAGATTTTATTCTCTACTTGACTCTTCTAATGGATTGCTTGTTCCGCTGCAGTTAAACTTGATGCTTGTTATATTTTATCAGTTTAACACTATTGAAGACTAATGATAATTTATTCTGCCTTATCTTAGTCATAATATTTCTTACTAGGCTAGTTGAGCTAACCCTTTTGCTTTCATTGTTCTCTTCAGGAAATGAGAACGTAGCGGGGACTAGTCGGGGAACGGAGTGACGGTTCAGATGATATAATTAGTAGTCCTCACTATTCTGTGAAATAGTGTGATAATAAATGTAATGAGGACCCCATTGAGTGTGGATATTGTCTAGATGAAAATATTTTTATTAAAACTCACAGCATATGTTTAGTCGTATTTTACACGACTGTTGTATAATTAAGTTATATTTGAATTTTGTACCATGTATTTGGCGACTCAAGATGGGCGATGTATGCCTATTTTGGGGGCGTCACAGTTGGTATCAAAGCTTAAGGATATGATCCCTGGCTAAGATGTGAGACTAGAACTAGGAGGGGAGAGACGGGGAATTCCTTCACTAGTGTGACCTACCTAAGTTTATTTGGTATTTAATTGGTCGATCAGAGTATACGGATAATATGTTACATGTCAATTAACCCTTGTTTTATGGCAGTATCTAAAAATGACATCCGAGAATGTTAAGAATAGCAATGGAGCACAGGATACCGTTGAGTCACCACAGATCAACACCATGGATAATGTGCATCAGGAGGTTACTCTCACGGTTTTTTGGCATTAAGGTTTCCAAATTATTGCAATGTACTAGACGGGAAGTTAATTCGGTCTTTCAACCGGAGCGAATTTGGGCGGTGTCTTTCCTGAGCCTTGTTGGAATTAGTCTTCCTACGAGTTCAGTAATCAAACACCAACAGGATAGCCTCCTGGTGGAGGAACCACACAACATACATTCACATACATCGCGTCTCACCGTATGGAAATGATGACATGTGCGAATCACTAATATCACGAGCAGATATGGTGCGAAGAACTAAGTACAATAAGCAAATGCATTCGTACACATTCATTCAAATGTAAATGCAACATCCACACACAAGCAGATAACAGTTTTGAAAAGATTGTGATAACGGCTTAAGCCCTCTTACTGGAGTCCCCAGCAGAGTCGCCACCTGCCAACGTTGGGATTTTTATTTGTCCCTTTCCGTTACTTGTTCTTCGGTGTTCTCATGTTAGGTAAGATTTGTTTGAAAGAACTAGTGAAAAAGGTCCGACATGTATAATGTCGACGATGGACTGTTAAGAGTCGCCAGTTGGTTTTTTATATGGTTGTACCAACACAACCGAGAAAAGGTTTGCACATTGACCCAGTGATGTGACATTGTTAAACGGGTCGGTGAAACCAAGATTCATTAGGGTCCGGGGACTTGCTTATGTGAAGGAAAGGTGTTAGGCACCCCCGACATCCGTGTTACCACAGTGACCACCACTTTTCAAGAAATTGTTATATAAACGTGTGTGTGTAGGTCAATGTGCTATTATTTGGAAGTAATGCGAGGCCTCGTTCGCACCTATATACACAGGGTTTGAATTTGTTTAAAAATTCAGTTTTAAACAAGATATAACAGTGATGTTTTAGAAAAGAGGTTTTTGAAACCCATGTGCTCAATAGTAATTGAGACCTTTTACCCTCCAATTTTTTATTAAGTGTTCGGCTTGATTGTTTTTAATTTTTCGAGATGTGAAGCATCTTCGATAAAATAATGTACAAAATAGTGTCGAACTCCTCGTGGGTATGAAAACCATATAAGGAAATCCAAACACCGTGAATAATTTACAAGCTGCTTACAGTTGAAAATGTCCATCAGGGAACCGAATCTAGATCCAGTAAACTGAATCCGTTATCACGTGATTCCTAGGCTCACATGATGCCGCAATTAATAAAAAATCAGTAAGCAAGTATATATATAAAAGTTGTAAATATATATATACAGACATGATTAGCCACCACGAAGCACCTCCATGGGGGATCAGAAATGTAAATAAAGCTTTAAAAGTAATCAACCGCCACGAAGTAAACTCCAGGCGGGACGAAAAATAAATAAAGTTGTAAAGACGGTCAACCGCCACGAAGTGAACTCGAGGCGGGACTAAATGTAAGACCCCAACTTATTATAAATACAATTAAATTTCCTCTATTTATTATTTTAAAATAGAAAGGGTTGATTTGATTAATGTGGTTAGTTATGGGTAAAATGCACAAATATTTTAAATAAGCAAGTGGTTATAAAATATTCATTTTTATCGGAGAATATTCGTTTGGTCGTGGAATATTCTTACTGTCGGGTAATATTCATACGACGGCGCAGCCTTGTGTGAGCCCCATAACAGAAAGCGATTAGATGAAGAAAACGACAAGTATAAGTTGTTTATAAATAACGGCGTAGTTGTTACCGTTAATACTGTTGGAATACCCGATGGTTAAAACACAGTAATACACGTTGTTGCACAGTAGCACACGGTATTGCACCAATTATTGATTCTTACGTAAGAAGGCACTACTCAATAATTGTTACAGTAATTACTGTTCAGTATTTTTATTATATTTATTCAATAATTGCTACATTGATATTTAATGTTACTGTTGTTCAATAATTGTCACTACACAGTATTTTTTATTATCAAAGCAATAATTCGTATTATCTGAATAATATTATTAGATAACATTATTGGCAATGTCTAAAAAGTTCTGTCTAAGGAGAGGTTTGGTCACCTAATTGCGCGCCAGTAAGGAGAAATCCTTATTAGAAAGCTCCCTATTTCCTAGGAACGGCCTGGTTGTCAGTATTGTGATTCTGTAATATTATTTGTGAATAATTAATTATTAATTTATCTGATGAGAAAAATATTCATTTTATGTGGATATAGATGGAGAAAATTTTTTAAAGTGACAATTCTTGAAAATCGATATTTTATCTTTTCTGATAAAATAATATTTTATTATATTATTATAATATAAAAATGATGATATTTTTTTACAATGAATGTGGGATATATGAGTATATGAGGAGAAAGAGTATTTTTGTTGCAAAAGTTGTTTAAAACATGTTAAACATGTCTGTGGGCCCATTTCTTGACTGAAATTTAATTATAGCCTGTAAAATCGTCCGTTTGTAGATTTCGGTCAATTTCTATTTAGAATTTGAAAAAATTTCTTCTTGCAAAGTTGTAGATAATAAAATTTCCTATGGAAAAGACATGTGGTTCGAATCTTTCTGACAAAAGGGCTATTTATTATGAATTATTGAAGTTCTGAAGTTTCGAAATAATTGATTTTTGGAAGTTTTATTTATTTTTATTAATAAAAACGTTTTTTACATTTTGAGAGCATCATTAACATGTGCTTGGGGCTGAATTCAGTTTCCAAAGGTGTACGTAGGAAATTTGTATATATATATATATATATATATATATATATATATATATATTTATATTGTATTCAATTTTTTACTTTGGTGTTCTAAGCATTTTTCTATAAATAGGGTGCTTAGGTTAGAATTGAAAATCACACCAGAAACTGAAGTTTTCTCTCTCTTTCTCTCTCGATATATTGAGCATATTCTTGTGAGTATTTTAATACTTTGAGTGTTGCTATACGGTGCAAGTTCAAGTCATAGCTTATATCCGGTGTTTCAACTAGAAGTACTGTCTTTACGAGGTAAGGGATATTTTTTTTTAAAAAAAATGATATTATTTCTTCCAATACCATTATATCGGAATATTGTGAGTATTTTTCTTGTGAAATTCTTGTCTTTTAGTATCGGGGTTACTATTCACGTATACAGCACTATTCACGTATACGACACTATTCATGAATACAGCATTATTCACAGAAAAATTAAATTTTTATTTTTCGTCCAAAATATCTATTATGGATACTATCTTTGATTGTATCCATGTTTTGATCATTCTTGAATTTTACTCCACTATGATTATTTATGAGGTATTTTTGGACATGGAATAGTTGAAATACGAATCCTTAATATTTATTTTTTTTGTTTCACTGGATTCGTTTTCTTTAAAATATTTTTCATCATACTCAGTCCTAAATGATGATATTACTGAATATCTTTGGCATGTAGTGCAAAGATGAATGATTTTCTAATGAATATCTTTGGCCCGTAGTGCAAAGATGAACATGTGTTTAGATGAACATGACCAACTGATGAATATCTTTGGCCTATAGTGTAAATATATATATTTAATTCCAGATATATATTGATTGATATTACAGGGATAAAATATCGACGATGAACTTTTAAATTCATATATAGAAGATAGTAGTTTGCATTCTCTACTTAACTCTTCTAATAAATTATTATTTTCGCTGTGAATATTGATTTAAAATTGGTTATCTATTGTATTCTATTAGATTTTTCCCTATTGAAAACTAACGATAATTTGTTCTATGTTATCTTAGTCATAATATTCTTTAATGGGCTAGTTGAGCTCACCCTTTTCCTTTTGTTCCATTTTTCTTCTCAGGAGGCGAGAATGTAGCGAGTACTAGTCGGGGTATGGAATGAAGGTTCTAGAAAGTCGTTCAGTAGTCCTCACCATTTTTGTAAAATAATGTATCAATAATTGTAATGAGGACTTAATTGAGTGTGGATATTGTATAGATGACAATATTTGTATTTAAACTCACTGTTTTTATGTTGTATTAATAAAGTTGTAGTTGTATCTGTACCATGTATTTTGACGACTCAGAATGGGTGTTGTATACCTATTTTAGGGGCGTCACACTAAATATATATATATATACGGAGAGGCTCTAAAGCGAACCTTAAAAAGCTAGCCAAAGACGAACCGTCGTCTTTGGTGTCTATGGCGACGGTTCGACCTGTCGCCAAAGACTACATGGCTATGGCGACGTATCGAACCGTCGCCATAGACACCGAAGACGACGGTTCGTCTCTGGTTCTCTCTAGAGACGGACCGTATATATATATATATATAGGGTCCGGATCCTGTCCGGAATCCCGGACAGGTTTAAAATCCGGACTTTTTTTTTTTTTTTTTTGCTTTTTTTTTTTGAAACAACTAAAAATTTTTTTTTTATGGAATTGGAATTTTTATATTATACAGTGTTTTGGGCGTGATTTGGATGCCTATAACAAAACATGTCTGTACAGTCTGGGCAGACTGTACATACATTGGTTGGTGTAGGTATTAAAAACACACCCAAAACACTGTATTATTGAAAAATTTCAGTTCCATAATTTTTTTTTTAGTTGTTCTACAAAAAAAAATAAAAAAATATCAGGTCTGGATTTTCTCCCGTCCGGGAGTCCGGACCTGATCCTTATCCTATATATATATATATATATATATATATATATATATATATATATATATATATATATATATATATTAAAGCAGTAAACGCACCAGATATAAAATTCAGGCTCATCAAACAAAGTCCAACAACAATTGATATATATATATATATATATATATATATATATATATATATATATATATATATATATATATATATATATATATATATAAGAAAGCAAATAAACGCTCCAGACGTAAGTCTAGGCTCATCGAACAGAGTTCGACACACATCTCATATATATAAATATATATATACAAAAGTAAATAAACGCTCTAGACGTAAGTCTAGGCTCAATCGAGGCATAACTCGATAATGTTAGTCCATATATATATATATATTTATATATTCAAACTTAAATGAAACCACGGACCGAAGTTCGGGCATACACACGCAACACGACTCTCAACGTGAAGAATAGTGTGTGCAAAGATGAAGAGAAAGGCTTTAAAGTGTATGAGAAGGTTATAATGGGCTGCCAAAGAAGACTTCTATAACTTTAAGTGGATGAACACTCGGCTCCTGCCGGTAAAAATATGACAGAATATAAGCTCACAAGTGTTTAAAATGAGAAAGCACTCAGTTTATAGTGTGTAAAGAACAAATTGGACAGGGCTTCCTCGCCGTTTCTCCCTCAATTATGGCCACCCCAAGCCCTCTATTTATAGAGGGGGGTGGGGGTGGGGGTGGGGGAGCCGTAGGTCTACCTGTGGCTGCCCGGGATGCCCAGGATGTGGGTCCCACCGTGTCGAAGTACGTACACTCGGACAACGCGTTGTTCGCTCAGTCGTTAATAACTTTTAATTCGGGAGTCCGATGGAAGCGTGCCATACCATTCCGAAAAGCTCTTTCCGAGAGATACATTATGAAATAGGATTTTCCCTTTTTTGAATCCAAGAAGATGGGTCCATGACCGAAATGGCATTTCCGGGTTTCCTTCAGGCAGTCCGTTGAGTCGTTTTGCGTAGTTTGCACTCAGAAGTTAAGATATGGTTCTTGTGGGACTTCTATTTAAGATTTTTGAGTTGAAATGAGTTGATTTGATGTGAGTTGAAGTTGATTTGGAAAAATGACCATTTTGCCCCTCCCGAAGTTATCTCTGGTTTTCGCACAGTTGTAGTAGTATTTTCTCAGGGTTATCTCTGAGATTGACTTGATGTTAACTTTGACTGTCCTCAGGGTTATCTCTGAGGTTGGATTGACCTCCTGGGGTTATCTCCAGGCTTTGAACTTGATCCTTCGGGGTTATCTTTGAGGTTGGAACTGATTTTCCCAGGGTTATCTCCAGGGTTGGAAACTGATTTCCTGGGGTTATGTCAGGGGTTGGAAACTGGATCTCCCGGGGCTATCTTCGGGGTTGATATTGATGTTGTGGTCTTCCAGGGTTATCTCCGGAGTGTGAAAAAGATGCTTTTGTCCTCTTTCATAGTTAGTAACATGAAAACGAAATTTTGAGTGTCTACAGTGGCCAAACATGAAAAGAGATGTTGCAGAATGTGTCGTAAAATGCTTGACATGTCAAAGAGTCAAGGCTAAGCATCAAAGATCAAGCTGATTACTTCAACCGTTGGGAATACCAGAATGGAAGTGGGAACGCATCACAATGGATTTTGTGGTGGGTCTTCCAACTATTCAGAGAGGATGCGATGCAATTTGGGTGATAGTGGATAGACTGACAAAATTAGCACACTTTTTGCCCATAAAGATTAGGTTTAATCTTGATCAGTTGGCAAGGTTGTACGTTAAGGGGATCGTTTTGAGTTATGGAGTGCCAGTGTCAATTGTGTCAGATAGAGATTCGTGATTCACATCAAACTTCTGGAAGAGATTACAAGAATGTATGGTAACACAATTGTGAATGAGTATGGCATACCATCCGCAAACAGATGGCCATAGCGAACGAACAATCCAAATGTTGGAAGATATGCTGAGAGCATGCATCATTAATTTCAAAGGGAGCTGGGATGAACATTTTTCATTGGTGGAATTTTCCTACAACAACAATTACCACGCAAGCATTGACATGCCGCCATTTGAAACATTATATGGCAGGAAGTGCAGAACTCCTGTAAGACCCCAACTTTTATGAATAAAGAATAATTTTTTTCGAATTATATTTTTGAATGGAATTGATTGATATAATGTTATAGTTGTGGGTAATATTTATAAATTTTGCAAAGTACGCAAGTTGTTATATAACATTCGATTGGTCGGGGAATATTCGTTTTAACAAGGAATATTCGTACAACGGCACAATCATTGGTGGACCTCACAACGGAATTATTGTCGGATTGAGAAAACGACAAAAATACTTTATGAAAATAACGGTGGAGGTGTTATCGTTAAAACTGTTGAACTACCCGGTAGTAAAAGTATAGTAATACACGTAGTTACACAGTAGCACACGGTATTGATTATTGATGCTTATGTGAGAAGTCACTCAGTTATACTCAATTATTGATACAGTAATTGATGCATCATATTTCTCATATTATTGATTCAATTATTGTTACAGTATCATCTGCATTATATGATATATTATTAAATCAATAATTGAGACGGCAAAGTTATTCATATTATTATTTATAATATTGACAATGTCTAGAAGTTCTGTCAAGGAGAGGTTTGGTCACCTAATTGCGCGCCAATAAGGAGAAATCCTTATCGGAAAGCCCCCTCTTTCCTGGGAACGACCTGGTTGTTAAATATTGTGAATTATAATAATAATGATGAATAAGTTCGTGTTGATTAAAGATGGATTTTATAGTTCCATTGTGTTGGACTTATTTGTGTTAGTATAATTGATGTCTGGAGGATATATTGTTCAATTGGGTATTCAGAACACTTTTTATGTCAGAGTTACTATTCACGAGTTACTATTCATGAGTTACTATTCACGAGTTACTATTTATGAGAACATAGCAGGGACTAGTCGGGGAACGGAGTGACGGTCCAGAGGATAGCATTAGTAGTCCTCACTATTCTGTGAAATAGTGTGTTAATAATTGTAATGAGGACTCCTTTTGAGTTTGTATAATCTCTAGTAGACAATAATTATATTCAAACTCACAGTTATGTTTTGTCATATTGTACACGACAGTTGTATTAGTAAATTGTATTTGAATTCTGTACCATGTATCTGGCGACCCAAGATGGGTGCTGTATACCTAATTTTGGGTGCGTCAAAGTTGGTATCAAAGCTTAGGGATATGATCCCTGGCTAAGATGCGAGGATAGAACTAGGAGGGGAGAGACGAGGAATTCCTTCGCTAGTATAACCTACCTAAGTTTTTTTTTTTGTATTTAATTGGTCGGTCAGAATATAGGGATAATATGTCACATGTCAATTAACCATTTGTTTTTTGGTAGTATCTGAAAATGACATCCGAGAATGTTGAGAATAGCAATGGAGCACAGGCGACCGTTGACTCACCACATAATCAGGATAATATGCATCAAGAAGGCGACAATCCTCATGCAAACAACAACATTGACCAAATGATGAATGACAAAGTGTTTAGAGGCTTTATGAAATTCATGCAACAACAGATGAGAGCGGCTCCTGTCCACAATGTAGGTGGGAATACTAGAAACTCTCGAACAGTCACCGCTAAACAGTTCAAGGAGCTGGGACCACCGAAGTTTATTGGAGAGCCAAAAACACTAAAGGCGGAAGCATGAATAAAGCAGATCACCAATATATTTGATGTCTTGGGATGCTCCGATAAGCAAAAGGTTCCCTTTGCCGCCTTTATGTTGCGAAGAGAGGTATATTACTGGTGGGAATCGGTAAAGCGTACTCAACCTGCCGCACTGAAGATGTTTTGGGAGAAGTTTCAAGAACTATTCAACGACAAGTACTTTCCCGAAAGTATTCGTCACATAAAAGAAGTGGAGTTTATCAAGCTGGAGCAAAATAATATGATCGTGTCGCAGTATGAGGCTAAATTTAAAGAGTTGTCCCGGTTTGCATCCCATTTGGTGGATAATGAGGACCGAATGACACGAATATTTTTGCGAGGTTTGAAACCTGAGATATGTCAACATCTTATTTCTCATAAACTGTGTTTGTATTCAGATGTTGTAAATAGGGCTCAGTTAGTGGAGCGCGATAACGAGTCAACGCAACCAAAGTAGAGCAGTCATTGAAGCAGTGATAACAAGCGTGGAGGGAATCAACAGGCCAGAAATGGTAACCACTTCGGTGGTAATCAGGGCCAAAACAATAAGAATGGACATTTCAAGAAGAGGAGATTGAACAATGATGGAAAGACGTCAGCACCAGCACCCGTTGTTAAGGAAGGAGAACGACCACCTATCATATTCTTCAAATGCAGAGGGGATGGACACATCAGTCCAAACTGCGTGATGCCGTCCAAAGCATGTTATAATTGTGGAAGAGAAGGTCACTTAGCCCGATTTTGTCGTTCACCGAAGACAAGTTCAACTTGGATGGAGGTAGCAAAGGCCGTCCCAGAAAAGTCGAAGCCGGTAGTGCAATGAAGAGCATTTGTTATGACCTCCCAGAAAGCAAGGAACCCGAATGAGGTCATCACGGGTAAGTTTATTGCTACAGTAATTGCTGCATCATATTTCTCATATTATTGATTCAATTATTGTTATAGTATCATCTGTATTATATGATATATTATTAAATCAATAATTGAGATAACAAAGTTATTCATATTATTATTTATAAAATTGACAATGTCTAGAAGTTCTGTCAAGAAGAGATTTGGTCACCTAATTGCGCGCCAATAAGGAGAAAACCTTATCGGAAAGCCCCCTCTTTCATGGGAATGACCTGGTTGTTAAATATTGTGAATTATAATATTAATGATGAATAAGTTCGTGTTGATTAAAGATGAATTTTATAGTTCCATTGTGTTGGACTTATTTGTGTTAGTATATTGTTCAATTGGGTATTCGGGACACTTTTCGTGTTGGAGTTACTATTCATGAGTTACTATTCATGAGTTACTATTCACGAGTTACTATTTACAAGTTACTATTCACGAGTTACTATTCACAAGTTACTATTCACGAGTTACTACTCACCTGATTACTATTCACTCTAGTATTGTGCATTCGGGTATTTGGGTACAAAATTATTCCATGAGGAGATGTGCTAATTTTTCAGACCGTTGGTTGAAGATATAATAGTAAATCAATATGGATCGCTGGTTTAAAGTTTTAATAGTAAATCAGTATGGACCGTTGTTTTAAGTTTTAATAGTAAACCAATTTGGATCGTCCGTATAAAAGTAAATTAGTCTGGACCGTTCATGGATTAGTTACTATGCAATCCATTCTTTTATAAATAGAAGTTCATTCCTTCATTATTTCTTACGAATTCACTGAAACTCTAAAGAGAGAATTACAAGAGAACCTATAGAAAAGTATTCTGCTACTTCCCTACTCTTATATTCAGTTTTTTTTACTGTAAGGAATGTTATTTGTTTTACTCATGAAGAGAACTTCTGTTATTCCATTATTTATTATTCTGTTGGAATAACTTGTATACGCGGGCTACCCTATACATGGTAACATTCTTCTAATATTCTGTTCTTTATTATTCTGTCAGAATATCATGTCTGTGCGTTTACGCCGGACCTGGTTCCATTATTTATTATTCTATCAGAATATTCTGTCTGTGCGTTTACGCCGGACCTGGTTCTATTATTTATTATTCTGTCGGAATATCCTATCTGTGCTTTTACGCCGAGCCTGGTTCCATCCTTTATTATTCTGTTAAAATAACCTGCCTGTGCGGTCTATCGCATGCTTGGTGATTTCTTTTGTTATTCCATTCTTTATTATACTCAGTTGGTTAAAACTTTGATTTCTATACCCAGGAAATTAGTGGAATATCTTTGATATTTGCGCTTCATCCAGTATCTTTTCATGAAAATATTCTTCTGAGTATTCTTGAATTTTACTCTACAAAGCAGTATCATGTTGACAATTTGGTCGTTATCAGTTCCTAGATAAATTAATTCTTGAACTTGTTTTTTTGAATTCTTATATCATTGTCATCATCCTCATGTTTATATTTTGTTGAAAGTCATCTATGACCTGTAGTGCATAGATGGACTTGGTATGATTATGACCAGGGATTGTTCGGTTGAATCATGACCGTAATGTTACAAATGATGTGATAAAAGTCCTCATTGGCATGTAGTGCATTGATGGACAGTTGTTGGCATGATCATGACCATTAATGAATACACGAATGTCCTTGGCCGTAGTGCATGGATAATTTGTGGTCGTGAAACTAAAGAATATCCTTGGCCATAGTGCAGGGGTGATTCGATGATGTGGATTATTTATTAAGCTGAGTCCCAACGATAAAAGTGATGAAAAACCTTTTAAATCATAAAAGATAGTAGATTTTATTCTCTACTTGACTCTTTTAATGGATTGTTTGTTTCGCTGCAGTTAAACTTGATGTTGTTTTATTTTATGAGTTTAACACTGTTGAAGGCTAACGATAATTTATTCTGCATTATCTTAGTCATAATATTTCTTACTGGGCTAGTTGAGCTCAGCCTTTCTTTCGATGTTCTCTTCAGGAAATGAGAACATAGCAGGGACTAGTCGGGGAATGGAGTGACGGTCCAGAGGATAACATTAGTAGTCCTCACTATTCTGTGAAATAGTGTGTTAATAATTGTAATGAGGACTCTTTTTGAGTTTGTATAATCTCTAGTAGATAATAATTGTATTCAAACTCACAGTTATGTTTTGTCGTATTGTACATGACAGTTGTATTAGTAAATTGTATTTGAATTCTGTACCATGTATCTGGCGACCCAAGATGGGTGATGTATACCTAATTTTGGGGGCGTCACAACTCCACTGTTTTGGGATGAAGTCGGTGAATGCCAACTATTAGGACCAAAACTGGTTCAACAAACTACTGAGGTTGTCAAACTCATCAGAACAAGATTTGTAGCTGCACAAGACAAACAAAAGTAATATGCTGATCAACACAGACAAGATCGTGCATTCGACGTAGGAAATTACGTGTTTTTAAAAGTTTCTCCTTGAAAGGTGAAAATTCGTTTCGGTAAAAAGGGAAAGCTAAGATCGAGGTTTATTGGACCCTTCGAAGTGCTGCAAAGAGTAGGAGAAGTGGCTTACGAGGTAGCTTTACCTCCAGAGTTGGAAAACGTTCATAATATTTTTCATGTTTAGGTGTTACGACCGTATAAATCCGATTACAAGCACGTGATTAAGTACGAACCATTGCAGTTTGATAAGGACTTGTCCTATGAAGAGATTCCTATCCAGATAGTTGACAGGAAATAACAGGTGCTCACGAATAAAGTGATACCTTTCGTGAAGGTGATATGGAGGAACCACAATGCTGAAGAAGCTATGTGGGAACTCAAAGATAAAATGATGAAAGATTACCCTGAGTTATTTGTTTAATCTGTGTCAGTGATTCTGGGGACAAAATCTTTGTAAGTAGAGAAGAATGTGAAGAATGATTTGTTTGAGTTGTGATTCTGGGGACATAATCCTTGTAAGGAGGGAAGGATGTAACAATCCATAATTTTAATTGTAATTTTTAAATATTTTTTGAGTTATATAAATATTTTAATTGATGTTTTTATTAATCGAATAAATATTTATTTAAATTGATTTGATTTGATTGATTAATTATTTGTTAAATAAATAATTAAGGAGTTAAGAAAATTGATCATCGTGAGATATTATTCTAATTTAAATTATAATTAAGTTAGAGAGTTTGTAATTATTAAATAAATTATTATAATCGTAAAGCCCCCAAATCTGAGTACTTGAAACCTGAACTCGGTGCTTCACGATACCATTTCTATGAGCGAAATAATACTAATAATAATAACAATAATATAAATATCAAACTTAATTTACACGATTATCAGAGTCTAGCTCCCAAGTACGTAACCTTTAATACATTCTGTTAGTTCCTAGAGGGCACAATAGATCTAGAAGGGGGGGGGGGATGAAAATATCGTTTTTATTTTAAATACTTTTTTGGTTTATATTTATTGTTCATAATTAGCATATGACAAACATAAGAATCTTTTCAAGCACAGTGGAATAAGTAAAAGTTCCTCTTCATTGATATATTCATAATCATACATACATTGTTCATAGATTAAGTTTAGTTGTAAGCAGTTAACACATACATAGCAGTTATAGTACATTTAGCCCCTCTGGACAAGGACCCTTCTGGCCCTGGCTTTGTTGGGTTGTTTGTTTGTTATTGTTGGAGTCGGTGCTGAGCTGCTAAGATGTCTTCATGCTCTGAACATCTTCTATACTTAGTAGCTTGGCTTGATCATCCTTGAAGTGCAGCTGAGTGTTGCATGATGCTCAGCTACTTTGGTTACTCAACCACTTCGGATGACCCCTTGTTGAACTGCCTTGAAGATCATTCTCCTTGGTACTTGATGTCTGCACAAGAGAGGCTTCCAAGCTGACTGTAGGCTCTTCTATTAGGTACTTAGAAGCTTTCTCATGCTTGACACCAAGATGGCTTTTGTGATCTCCCTTTTGCTACTTGATGCCTTCTCATGATGGACTTGCTAAGATGACTATAGGTTCTTCTCTATTGTACTTAGAGTCTTCCCATGATAGACATCAAGATGTCATGATGCTCTTCTTTCTCTCGACAGTTCTGAACACTCTTCATATAGTAGAACTCTCACTTCTACATAGTAGAACTCACACTTCTACTTCTTTCTTTATCTGACTTCTGAGTGTTTTTGGTGGATCATAGAGTGAGACTTCAGACTCACTATTTCACATGGTTTAGATCAGTCCACCTTCTCTCCAAACTCAGCAACTCCAACAGCCTTTGATCTTTGAAGCTCTTCCTTATTTATACTTCTTCCCAATACATCCGTTGGAAAGTATCCGTAGAAGGCTATTCAAATATCTTCACAGATATCAAGTTGCTTGATGTAGACTGCTTGATGTGACTTGTCATACTTTTTCTAGCGCTGCAGTCTACTATTTCACCTACCCTGTCAGATGTATCACTTTAATGTCTTGGGCAGGTCGAAGACTTTATTACCTTTTTCTGATTCCTCGATCAGAGGTTGTCCTATTGCATCGATGCTCTCAATAAGTACTTGTCCAAATATTAACCTTCAGATTGAACCTTTGCCAATGCTTTAGTCTTCAGTTTATTCGGACTCTACGATTTTGATGCACGTCTTCAAGGACTTGATCGTAGTGTCTTGTTGAATGTTGCTCATTGACTGGTATGTTTAACACTACGATCTTGAAGAGTGTTGATTGGATCTTCAATGTAGAACACCTCTTCCTTGTATTGTGCGGTGCTTCAATACTTCTGTTTGCTTCGACTGTTCTCAGAGACTGATGGCCTAATTCCTTGCTCTGGTCCCCTTCTGAATATCAAGACACTTCAGATTTGTGGTGCGTCCAGCTTACTTTCTCCTTGTGATCTCCGAATCACTTATCATTAATGATCTGACCTTGCACTTAATCACTTTATCCTTGCTATTCAGAGGCTGACCAATATCTCGGTTCACCTTCCATCAGTTCCTTCTTTGTTTGTCAAACACTACGATCTTGGTTGCTTCCAAGATCTTTGTCTTCTGTTCACTTGATAGCTACTGCGTAAGCTGACTTTCCTTGGTCAACTTCTGAAGTCTTCTTTGGATCTCCTTATGGAAGACTTCATCACGAATGGCCTTACACCTTAATCTTGATGCTGATTGGGTTGGTACTGAGATCTTCTGTTAGCCTGCATGCCATTCATTGATTCCTTTGGATATTCTAGGAGTGCTCATATGTTGAGAACCGTATATGCTTTACGATTCTTCCTTGGCACTGTGAGAACTTCTGTTGAAGTCGTAGTTCTGCACTCTACGATTCAGCTTCGGCTGGTGCATACACTACGATCCCGAGATCAGATCTTGACACTCTACGATTTCTGCCTTGTGCTTGTTGTCTTCATCTGATCTTGCTTGACTACGATCTCTGCATGTAATCAATAGACTCTACCAACTCAGAGTGTGATCTACGATCCTTGACTTGGCTTTAACATCAGTAGACTCTACGACTCTGAGTGTAGTCTACATTTCTGTCTTGGCTTCGGCAGATGACCGGTCGGCTCGTAGGCAGGCTGTCTCTACGATTCTGAACATGAATTCCTCAGCACACTATGATCCCGAGGAAGCTCTACTCGATACACTACGATCCTACTTCATTTCCATTGGCAGTCTACGAACTCCGAGATCTACTATCTTGCATACTCCTATTCTGCCTCGATAGCTCTCGAGTTAACCTTGACTCACCTGGCAGACTACGAATTTTGGTGCGGTGCTCGACGATCAGACTAGCCTATCTATTACATCATAAGATCAACCTAACAAGCTTGATCTTTCTATAATTTTAGTCTTTGTACATCATTTCTTTTTAAGGACTTTACAAAGCTATTTTACTTATGTAGGATCAACCTAACATATTTGATTAATTCATTCTAAGTCCTTGTACATATACTTCTATTATCTATCAAAGGACTTTACAGCTTTTCTTAATGCAAGCATACTTGAATATTATTCATATATATATATATATCATAATCAAATTATATATAAATAGGAATCGTATTCACATACTTATTCCTGACAATCTCCCCCTATTTGATTATGACAAAAACAATAAGTGCATATGCATGTTATGAATGAATCTTATATACAGTGAGAAGCTATATTTCTAAAACTGTTAATCATGAATGTCATTTATATTGATATGGAAATTTATACATTAAGACATTCTACATCCTAGATCCAGAACATTCCTAACAGGTTAGAGATGTACCTTCTTGGCTCCATGTGTGTTTCTAGGATGCTTGTTGATCAGCTACTCATCTGATTGGTCTTCTTTCTCTTTCTCCCCTTTAGCATCCTTCTGATCATGCTCCCCTTCAGACTTTGCAATCTTGTTAACATCTTCTGGCTCCTCCTCAGATGATGAATCTTTATCTACAGCTGCTTTCTTTTTCTTTGACTTCTTCTCCTTAAACCCTGTACTCTTCCTTAAGTGCCTCTTGCTCCTCTTCTTTCTATGCCTCTTTTTTCCCCTTTTTGTCATCAATCATTTGAGAGAGCTGCTCCATGTTGGACATAAGCTGCTCCATCAGGTAGGAGGAGTTGGCAACTTCAAATTTTAGTTCTTGTTGGCCTAACTCAAGTTATACTGAGAAGGTCTGCCTCATATCATCAATCTTGTCAGAGAGGGCTTCAATCTTCTTTGAATTGGCCTTCTAAATTTGTCGAGCTTCTGCCTTCTGATCTTGTATGGCCTTCTGATAGATGCTATCTCTCTCTTGGAGTTTGAGCAATACATCAGCCAAGATAGCTTGAAGCTTGTGCTGGAAAGACTCATCTCCTGCAGCTGTCTGCTTCTTTGATTCTTCACTAAGCATAGATATCTTTTTGTTTAGATCATCAGAGCTCTTTTTTAGTTCTTGCTCCAAAGTAATTTGATCCTTTTGTTGAAAAGCAGCTGGTTGAGTATCTGTTTGGACTCTACGATTTTCATCCTTGGATAGATTTTCAAAGGTCTGGAGAATCTGGATAATCGTTGAGTTCTAATCACTGGTTGAGGTTGAGGATGAGGGAATATTTGATAGAAGTGCTTGGGCATAAGGAGGCTTCTGGTTTTGGGCTAGAGCATCATCAGCAATGGAGTGGCTAGATTCTACGGTCACCTCCTTAGTCATGTTCCTCCTCCCTTGAAAGTCCACTCTACGATCGTAGGGGATGTAGAGATTTTCAGCATGACGATAGACCTTGAAGTGGGGCTGGTCTTTGATCAGTTTGGTGGCAAACTTCTTTACTCTTGGAAAGTTCTGAGCCACCAGTTCCATGCTTGGAAACTGCTTGTAACACCAACTGAAGGAGCTTCCATCTTTTTCAGTGTGGGCCTTGAGCCATGGCATCCACTGGAAGAACCATATCTCTGGTGGAACATCTGTTAAATCATTTGACACTTCCTCTAAGATCCTTCTGCTAAATCTTGCAGGGGAGAGTACTGGATAATCTTCTTGTGCGTCTGCTTTCTGAGGTGCAGAACCAGAATCTTCTTCAATCTCTTCTCTTTCGGAGCCTGAACTTTCTTGATCATTTTCAGCAGGGAATTCCTCTTACTGCACTTCATTCTCAGAACCTTCTTCAGCCAGATCTTCTTCAGATTCATCTTCTTCATTGCTGGTTTCTTCTTCAGCATTTTCTCCTTGGGATACAGACTCATCATCACTCAATTCAATGATGGCATTTGATTGACCACTGCTTCTTTTGAAGGCAAACTTGTTTTGCAGTCTGTAGCTTTTCCTTCTTCTTGGAGGTTCAGGTATGGGAGAGTCAGACTCTTCTTCTTCTTCTTCAGACTCTGACATTTTTGGTTCTGCAGACAGACTTCTTTGAGGTTCATCACTGGCATGAACAGACTCTTCTTCTGTCATCTCATCAACTCTTGATTCAGCAAGGTGGCACTTTGGATTGGTGGGGGCAAGTTCTTCTTCTTCAGATACAGAATTACTTGACCTATCATCTTGGGTCATTGGGGCAGTTGCATTTCGGGATGCGATTTGGTCATCTTGGATTTCTTCTTTATCATCAGAGTGACTACTCTGAGAATTAGCCACTGGGCTTGCACATTCTTCTTCATCAGCAGTTGCTGCACTTTCTTTCATCTCATCAGCTTTATTTTTATTTCTGGATGCTGACTGCGGGGATTGGACCTTGACATTTATTTCTTTTTCTTCTACGGACTCTTCGTCCCTTTCTTCGTCTGATGTACAGATTTGGGAAGCTAAGGTTGGTGTGTCTTTCACCTTAGCTTTCTTGCTAACTGGCGCTTGAAGCAACCTGCAACTTCTTCTTTTTGTTGTTTCAGCAGTTAGGACTTTTTCTTCTTTCTTCTTTTCCTTTGAGGAGACTCTCCTTGGTGGGGCATGGGCTTTCTTCTCATCACCAGCTTTCTTCACAACTTTTGATTTCTTTCTGGCTGGTGTGATTTCTGCTTCTACAGAGTCATCTGACTCTGAGCTCTCTTCCTCAACTATCTTTCTTTTCTTTGCAGAGGCTTTACTACTGCTCCCAGCTATCAGCCTTTTGTTCTCCTTAGGGTTCTTCTTTCAGTTCTCAAATAATTGTGGAGACATGACTTTATGCACATTCAATGTTTCTCCATCATCATCCTTGATTTTCCTTCCTAGTTTCTTCTTCAGTATAATACTCAGCATCCTTCCATGAAATACTTTGGTCAGAGGCTTTTTAGTGGATTTCTTTTTCTCAGCCTTCTCTACCCACTTGGAGATTTGATCGAACAAGATAGCTCCAAAGTCAATTTGTCTCTTCAGAACTATAGCTGACATTATCTTCAATTGTTGGTCAATCACTGTATCATGTGCAGTGTTTTTGCATAGTATGCACTTTCCAACAATTTCAGCTAGGAACTTATATTCTTCAGGAAACTCCTTCTTCTTCATGTCTTTAAAACTAGGGGTTCTTTGGTACCCCATCAACTCCTTTGCTTGTTCATTGTTGACATCTTCAAGGTTCTTTAGCCCTTGGTTAGGAAAACCTAGGCATTGATTTAGGTCAGAAGATTTCAGCTTCAGAGTCTGACCTTTAACCTTGGTAGACAGAGTTCTAGAGTTTATGGAGACGTTTGAGTATAACTCTTTAACCAGGTAAATGTACACACAAGTACTTGTCTCAAGACATTCTGAAAACCTAGCTTTCTTTACGAGTTCAAGAATGTCCCTGAACTTCTTCTCAGATTTTTCAAATGATTTGGTTCCGAGCTGAATGCCGGTGATAACTTGCCAGCTCTCCATTTGAATAGTTCGAAGACTGTGGGTGTTTGATTTAGAAAGGTTTATGTGAGATGGCTGACTGGGATTTAGTAAGGCTCTGGAGGGTAAACTGATTTTGCTCTTGAAAAGCTTTCTAGGGTTTTGAAAATGGGAGGGAGAAAGGTTCGATAGCTTTTTGGTAACTGTCTGCAGATTTGAAATTATATTTAAGACAGTTCCTTCCAACTCTGCATACTCAGTGATGTGTCAACGGTCCATTGGTTGCACGTTGCCCAGTAATGAGCTGTAACTCCCCATAACTTTTCAGTTAGTTATTTCCTTTTAGAAGAGTAGACGTTTAATTGACGTGGCTTTGACCGTTGACCTTTTGATTCGTAGAGTAGCATGATGAGGCAGCTATAGACTCTACGATTTCCTTTGTTCACTCAATGATCAACTTCTGAGAGATGCTGCATGAGGATGGCTTTGTCTTTTATCCTTACTTTGATCCAGCATAGTTCACTCACTATAGTATTCAAACTTATCTCCTCCACTTGAATGGTTTAGCAAGTGTCTCATTTTCCAAGCTTCTTGTGAACTGGAGTACCCTTTAGTAGGACTACGATCGTTGAGTTGTATTCTACGATCGCTGAGGTTGTGCTACAATCTTCGAGGTAGCACTATGACCATTGAGATTGCACTGCGATCGTTTAGTTCTTTTCGAACTCGACTCTACGATTGTTTACTGACTTGGTCCTTGAGATGAACTAGATTAAACATTCCTTCTGGGTCAAGGTAGCTCAGAAAGGGCCAACCTCTTAGAGTGAGCTAAGGGTCAGGTTTATCCCTGAGGCGCTTTCCAGATGGAATGCTATAGCAGTGATTTTTAATGATATCTCTTTCGACCTCTTCTGATTGGGAGGTCTTCTACCAGCTTCAGACAACTGCATTGCTGAAATCGTGGTGTCCTCCAGCTTCTTACAGTATAATCATATGTTTGATCGTAGGCACTTCGCGATTATGGGTTGGGTGGCTGAAGGGTTATCAGTAGTACGTTTTGAAACATTCCTACTGACTATGGATCTTCATTTGGTTCATCAGCCACAAATTTTTTGGACTCTGTAGCTGGTACAACTTTTTATAGTATATCTCAGTTCTATTGTTCCTTAACAGATCACTGCTCCTCTATTGTTGATGCTGCCTTCCCAGATAGATGTGATTCTCTCTTCTTTAAATTCATTTGAAGGCACCCTTGCATGTTTCTCTCTGGCTGGAATCTCCATCATTGCTTAGATCTCCGTGTATCATAGAGATTAATATTTTCATGATAGGCCACTCTACGATCATTTTCTAGTACTACGAACATAGTCTTCTTTGACAGTATTTAGTTTGAGAAGTTCTTCTTCTTTATGAACTCCTCTTGAATGATGCTCGATAATCTTCTGTTGTGAGATTTCTTGAGGATTCCTTTAATAAAGCATTCTTGACTGGCTTTTGAGCACATAAGACCCTTTCCTTCTTTGGCTGAATGGCTTGCTTCTATATACAGATTAGCAGTCATGTGAGCTCTATTCAGGTTAGCTCATAGGGTCTTCAAGGACAGGCTTGGACAGATAGGAACTCTATCAGAATCATCTCTAAATTGTCCTTAGCCTTCTGCTGGTTGAGTCTTCTAGACTTAAGTCTTCTGCTTCATCATTCCTTAGTGTGGTCAGACTGACCAAGTACCTACAGGTTTAAATATATTTCTATTTTTGGTACCCATAATTAAATGGGTCCTGCTAGGTTAGTTTTCTAAACCCCTGTTCCTCTTATTTGGATAATCATCATATTTATCACCAACAGACATATTCATTTCCTATCTTATGATCATACATTTTGAGATGAATGATGGTGAGTGTGTGTAGGATATGGCATTTAATAAAACACTCTCTATCTATGATGGCTTCATCATTTACTAGATTTTGTTCACACTGTTTAAGTGTTCAGAGTAGAAATCAACTCTACGATTTATGAGTATCTAGTTGATCCATGGAGGTGATCAGTTTCTACAGATCAGCCAGATCCTTTTGTAGAACTGATCATACTCTGTGAGTTGTCAAACATTTAAAACATAGGCTTGTACATACATACTAACCCACCAACAACGATTACTTCACATAAAGTTTATTAGGCCTGTGGTGTTCTTATAGCCTATTTTAGATTTCCTTCAGGATGTCATCTTCCACCTAAAACTTAGATGGAGAGAAAGTTTAAAGTCATTTGAGTTTCCATCCTCAGGTTACTTTCTCTATTCACCTTTTTAGGTAGATTATGACTTCTTGACAGAATCCTGTTATAGTTCATAAGGAGATGCAATTATGATGTATGCATTTATAATAGTGAGGAATCGTGCCTTTTTACTATTAGTTACTAAACAGTCATTTATCATGGATATACTGAGTTTAGGCATTGATGTGCTTAGCTTTACTTTTGTTCCTGACAACTCATTGCTCTTGCTGGCCTTTAATCAATCAGTAGTGGTCTTGAAGATATAGGCCAAGAGAATCTCAGCATTAAGATCTTTGACATCCTTTAGATGACAGAGTTTGTACCCGGCTGTTGGTTGGCCAAACATAAGTTTGAGAAGATCTTCTTTCTTCTCTCGATAAGCATTTCTTAGCATGTATGGCTTCTTCATCTTTCAGACTGGTGGGTCCTCAACTCTTTGTCATTGATGTCTCTTGAGTTCTCTCGTCTGGTCTTAGGACTACAAGATTGACTGTAGGCTAGGATTGGTTCAGTTGATGTACCAATAGAGACCATGGACCAATCTGAGCAGCTTCAGGTGTATATACACATTTTACCTATACACAATATTTCCAACATGTGAGCTCATCTGCATATAACAAGTTATTTGCTACTAAACTAAGTTTAGAACAATGTTAGTGCCTTGGATCAGACTCAAAGCGATTAGCTTTTGAATATAGCATGAGAACCTGCTCTGATACCAATTGTTAGTTCCCAGAGGGCACAATAGATATAGAAGGGGGGTTGAATAGATCCTTTTTATTTCAAATAGTTTTCTGGTTTATATTTTATTATTCATAATTAGCATATGACAAACATAAGAATCTTTTCAAGCACAGCGGAATAATTAAAAGATCCCCTTCATTGATATATTCATAATCATACATACATTGTTCATAGAGTAAGTTTAGTTGTAAGCAGTTAACACATACATAGCAGTTATATCAGTTATAGTACATAATGTAAATGACAAAATATAAAAGACACAAAGGGTTTTAAGTGGTTCAGAGACTCATGCTCCTAATCCACTATTCTGCTTTCAACTAGCAGGATTTCCAATAAGGAAGGGCAGCACCCTGAATCACTAAGATTCCTTCAAGGCCGGCAGCCTTGGGACTTCAGTTCACTAAGAACTCTTCAAGGCCAGCAGCCTTGGAACTTCGTTTAGTCCTTCTGGACAAGGACCCTTCTGGCCCGGCTTCATTTAGTCCATCTGGACAAGGACCCTTCTGGCCCTGCTTCATTTAGCCACTCTGGACAAGGACCCTTCTGGCCCTGGCTTTGTTGGGTTGTTTGTTTGTTATTGTTGGTGTCGGTGCTGAGCTGCTAAGATGTCTTCATGCTCTGAACATCTTCTATACTTAGTAGCTTGGCTTGATCATCCTTGAAGTGCAGCTGAGTGTTGCATGATGCTCAGCTACTTTGGTTACTAAACCACTTCGGATGACCCCTTGTTGAACTGCCTTGAAGATCATTCTCCTTGGTACTTGATGTATACACATGAGAGGCTTCCAAGGTGACTGTAGGCTCTTCTATTAGGTACTTAGAATCTTTCTCATGCTTGACACCAAGATGGCTTTTGTAATCTCCCTTTTGCTACTTGATTCCTTCTCATGATGCACTTGCTAAGATGACTATAGGCTCTTCTCTATTGTAATTAGAGTCTTCCTATGATAGACATCAAGATGTTATGATGCACTTCTTTCTCTCGGCAGTTCTGAACACTCTTCATGTAGTAGAACTCTCACTTCTACATAGTAGAACTCACACTTCTACTTCTTTCTTTATCTGATTTCTGAGTGTTCTTGGTGGATCGTAGAGTGAGCCTTCAGACTCACTGTTTCACATGGTTTAGATCAGTCCACCTTCTCTCCAAACTTGGCAACTCCAGCAGCCTTTGATCTTTGATGCTCTTCCTTATTTATACTCCTTACCAATACTTTCGTTGGAAAGTAGCCGTTGAAGGATATTCAAATATCTTCACAGATCTCAAGTTGCTTGATGTAGACTGCTTGATGTGACTTGTCATACTTTTTCTGATGCTACAGTCTACTGTTTCACCTACCCTATCAGATGTATCACTTTAATATCTTGGGCAGGTCGAAGACTTTAAACCTCTTTCTGATTCCTCGATCAGAGGTTGTCCTATTGCATCAATGCTCTCAATAAGTACTTGTCCAAATATTACCCTTCAGATTGAACCTTTGCCAATGCTTCAGTCTTCAGTTTATTCAAACTCTACGATTTTGATGCATGTCTTCAAGGACTTAATCTTAGTGTCTTGTTGAGTGTTGCTCATTGACTGGTAGGTTTAACACTACGATCTTGAAGAGTGTTGATTGGATCTTCAATGTAGAACACCTCTTCCTTGTATTATGCAGTGCTTTAATACTTCTGTTTGCTTCGACTGTTCTCAGAGACTGATGGCCTAATTTCTTGCTCTAGTCCCCTTCTGAATATCAAGACACTTCAGATTTGTGGCGCGCCCAGCTTGCTTTCTCTTTTTGATCTCTCGTTCACTTATCATCAATGAACTGACCATGCACTTAATCACATTAGCCTTGCTATTCAGAGGTTGACCAGTATCTCGATTCACCTTCCATCAATTCCTTCTTTGTTTGGCAAACACTACGATCTTGGTTGCTTCCAAGATCGTTGTCTTCTGTTCACTTGATAGCTACTGCGTAAGCTGACTTTCTTTGGTCTTCTGAAGTCTTCTTTGGATCTCCTTGTGGAAGACTTCATCACGAATGGCCTTACACCTCAATCTTGATGCTGATTGGGTTGGTGCAGAGATCTTCTGTTAGCCTGCATGCCATTCGTTGAGTGCTCTCTGGTTTCCTTAGATGTAGCTTTCAGCCTGAACCAGAGGCTTCGTTCCTTTGGATATTCTGGGAGTGCTCATATGTTGAGAACCATATATGCTTTACGATTCTTCCTTGGCACTGTGAGCACTTCTATTGAGGTCGTAGTTCTGCACTCTACGATTCAGCTTCGGCTGGTGCAGACACTACGATCTCGAGATCAGATCTTGACACTCTACGATTTCTGCCTTGTGCTTGTTGTCTTCATCTGATCTTGCTTGACTACGATCTCTGCATGTAATCAATAGACTCTACCAACTTAGAGTGTGATCTACAATCCTTGACTTGGCTTTGGCATCAGTAGACTCTACGACTCTGAGTGTAGTCTACATTTCTGTCTTGGCTTCGGCAGATGACCGGTCGGCTCGTAGGCAGGCTGTCTTTACGATTCTGAACATGACTTCCTCAGTACACTACGATCCCGAGGAAGCTCTACTCGATACACTACGATCCTTCTTCGTTTCCATTGGCAGTCTACGAACTCCGAGATCTACTATCTTGCATACTCCTATTCTGCCTCGATAGCTCTCAAGTTAACCTTGACTCACCTGGCAGACTACGATTTCTGGTGCAGTGCTTGATGATCAGACTAGCCTGTCTATTACATCATAAGATCAACCTAACAAGCTTGATCTTTCTATATTTTTAGTCCTTGTACATCATTTCTTTTTAAGGACTTTATAAAGCTATTTTGCTTATGTAGGATCAACCTAACATATTTGATCAATTCATTCTAAGTCCTTGTACATATACTTCTATTATCTATCAAAGGACTTTATAACTTTTCTTAATGCAAGCATACTTGCATATTATTTATTCACACACACACACACACACACACACACACACACACACACACACACACACACACATATATATATATATATATATATATATATATATATCATAATCAAATCATATATAAATAGGAATCGCATTCACATGCTTATTCCTGACACATTCATTACATAACATGATAGATAATATATATCCTTATCTTAATAATATTAAAATATTACATAAACTACCACAAATCTTATTTGGTTAGCTTTCCATTTCCTTTGTTTCTGCATGAGCTTTCTAGTTCTTCACACTTAGCTGAAAACATTAAAATTAAGCAAGGATGAGCATTTGAGTACCCAACAAGTAATAACAATTATATATATAAGCTGAAAGAATTTAAATGTTTTCTTTATACTACCTTTCTACAACAAGTCAATAGTTGTGAAGTAATCTGAACCGATAATAATAACATAATAACTCTCTTTCAAATTTTTGAAACTACATATTGACTATAACTAGGGTTAAGGTGACATACTATTAATATTGTTTTAATTTTCGAAAAGGTTAAACAGAAATTCATCTGCAAAATGTCATAACTTACGGGCACGGGGGGTTATCAGCCCGTTATGCCCTGCATTGATCAATACTACATGCAAGAACGAGGGTATCGTTCACTCTGTCCACCTTGGGTGCATAAAAAAATTTCTAGTGATCAGGATGTTCATAATTAGTCTGGAATCCGAACCAAAACAATTTGTTTGGATACAAAAAAGTTTTATCATATTCAACGATATTTTGAAATTTGTGTCTAGCTGGTCAATTAGCTTGTACGTGTGTGTATATATATATATATATATATATATATATATATATATATATATATATATATATCAACACGTGGGGACACTTGTGTAACCATATTTAGAAATTAACGAATAGAATATATATCTGAATTACCATATATTAACATGTTGATAAACAATGATTGGATATAGAATATATCACAATAGGGTTAATAATATAGTATAATAATAATATAATTCTGAAACTTCTTACTCATCTCCATTGCATAAAAGAAATGCAAAGGTAAGACACTTGTCTGATGCGTTGCTTACAGTTCACAACTTAGTTTTATCGTTTAAATCACAACCTATCATTAATCAGATCATTCGTTCGATTAAAACAATATACTATAACACATAGTACTGCATTTCGCAGTCAGCACATAACCTAATCACATTATTACCCATGTTTAACAATCATTGAATCACAAATAATCACATATCTAATTAAATTATCTAAGTCCAGATCAATTTCTGAAACATGTCGGTGTACCGACAGCTTTATCGGGTGATTATCGAGTCTAAGACTCTATTTTGTAACTCAATATCTATAAATATCAGTCATATTATTTTTAAATGACTTATAATAATTTTAAAACATTTATTATAATTTATCATGAATTTTCAAACATCGAAATCATTATTAAATGACTTAAATATTAAATAATTCAGTTATCATTAATATTTAATTAATATTAAACTATTAATGAAATCATTTCCAAAATGTTAAAGTTATTTATAATAACTCAAAATATTTTTAAAGTATTAATATTACCCTTAAATGATTTTTAAAACATTTAAAAACATTCTTAAATAATTACCATTAATATTAAAGTATTAATATTTTATTTATCAAAATATTAAAAGTCATTAAGTATAACTTAAAATATTTTTATTTCATTTATATCCTTTTTAAATTATTTTTAAATTAATAAAATCATTTTAAACTATTTATTCTTAAATAAATTTAGTATCATTTATAATAAATTAAAAATTATTAATATTAAATTATTAATTAAATTTAAATATTAAAAGTTATATTTTATAACTTAAAATATCTTTAAACACTTTATTTTTATTTAAAATGATTTTTATAATATTAAAATCATTTTTAAACGAATATATTTAATATAATTATAAAATAACTTTAATATCATTAATAATTAATTAATGAAATTTACCTTTAAATATTGAAAGTTATATTTTATAACTTAAAATATTAATAAACTCTTTATTTAAAATGATTTTTCTAATATTAAAATAATTTTTAAACTAATTTATTTAATATAATTATTAAATAACTTTAATATCATTAATAGTAAATAATTAATGAAATTTGCTTTAAAATATTAAAAGTTATATTTTATAACTTAAAATATTTTTAAATAACTTATTATCATTTAAAATAATTTTTAATATAATAAAATCATTTTAATTAATTTATTTAATTTATTTAATAAATAAATTAATTATCAATAATATTTAAATAAATACTAATATTTATGAATTTTTTTAAATTATTAAAAGTTAATTTTTATAATTTAAAAATAATTTTTGTAATTTTCAGAAATTAATTACTATTTTTAAATAATTTTTGGAATTTAAATAATTAATTTTTAATAAAAGTGTAACTAAAGACTGCCTATAGCGACATAACCGTCGCTATAGGTGTTCTTCGTGTTCTTAGCTAAGCCCAGAACTTCATACCCAGTTTTCATGGTTACTACTTAGACCAACTATTAATCTTAATCTATGATGATTCAAGGCATGCTTCTGGTCAGATATTAAAGTGCTAGTTCAGGACTACAACATTCAACAACAAACAAATGCATAACATGCATAACAAAGAAGATCTAAGGGCCTAAAGTAGTTGTCAGAGGCTGTTCTTCATTTCTGGGTTGCCCAAAAATGAAGAACAGTTCGAGCATGCACTTTTGGGCTTCCACAACTTGTAATTATGTTGATGGTTTTGTGATCTATCAATTTCAGGTTGTAGAAAACATGTAACTTAAGAGATCTATTACAAAATATCAACCAAACATCAAGAGAATCAATAGATCTGGACCGGTCAAAGAATGTCAGAAACTGTGTTCATAGGTTTTCTGGGTTGCCCAGAAAACCGGATCCGTGATCAAGCTACCTACTTTGACCAGCCACTAAAATCGATTCGTTTATTGTTAAGGGGATTTTAAGGCACAAACATGGACTTCAAATATCAGAGTACAAGTTAGAGACAACAACAATAACAACAAAACATCAATAAACTGTTAGATCTAGTCGATCAAAAGCATTGTCAGGTCGTTTCTGGGCTGTTTCTGGGTTACCCTGAAACACTCGGTCATGGCCGGTCAACGCCTTTTGACCTTAATTACCTTGAAATTTGCACCACAACTAAGACCGATTCTTGTTCCAGATCAAAGACTACATGTCAGACTACATATGTAAACCTTTAAACAACAAAAACCAACAACATAAAGAGATCTACAGCCACTGACATTCATTGTCAGACCACCAAGAAACTTTTTTCCAGATTTTTGAAATCTTCAAATCCGTGCCTCTAGATGTTATAGATCTAACATCTAGCAACCCAGATCATCATTAGACACCTTATATAACATGTTTAACAAAAAAAAAATCTAACATCTAACAAAAGATTAATGGACATAAATCATGTCTAGGGTTTATACCTTCTTTGATCAATTGATGATTCAAGGCTACTGATTTGGTTAGGGGATTTCGTGGGGCTGATCTTGGGGACTGATTTAGCAAAGGATTTCGTAGGTGGGGAGCTTGAGAGAAAATGTTGAGTGTTTGAAAAAAATTGAGCTAGCAAATGCATTCTATCTCTCTCTAATTATATATATATATATATATATATATATATATATATATATATATATTGTTGTAATGTATTGGCTGATACATGTTGGCTGATTTGTGTTAGATTTCAGTCACACTAAGAAGTCAAGGGTTGGCCAACAACCCCAACAACTCTAACACTTGGCAAAATTCAATAATGCAATAGGGGTATTTCAGTCATTTGGTTGGGAATTTTAATGGCAATCTTGTCATTTGGCAAACCCATAGGGTTTGACCCTTAGGGTTTAACCCTAAGATTTAGCACAAATCAAATGTAAGATTTCCAATTTAGAGTTTGCACAAAAATAAAATTAAATAAATTTTAGTTTTTAAAATTTTGAAATTAGGGTTTCTTAATTATGATTAATTTTCTAATTAATTTATACAGGAATATTAGGGTTTAATATCTCTAATTATAATTAACTTTGCTAATTTAACAATTAGGGTTTACAATTAGTAATTAGGTTTTAAAATTACTAATTAGGATTACTAAATATAGAAATTAGGGTTTCTAATTTAGTAATTAGGCTTTTCATGATTACCAATTATAATTCTAATACTTATAAATTAATCAACTTATCAGAATTACTAACAATCTCGAACTGTAGTTTGAGATTCCAATTAGAGTTTCTCATTTCAGAAATTAGGGTTTTAGAAATATTAATTAGGGTTTTCTAAAAATTAATTAGGGTTTCTAGATTTTAATTAGGGTTTACCTAATTAATCAAATCATTATATAATTATACACAACATAAAACATATAACACACCTATATAACAGTCTTAAACTCACAATTGATTTTCAAATTAGGGTTTCCCCTAGTAAAAACTAGGGTTTAACCAATTAATATTAGGGTTTTGAAATTAAACATCATAATTGACCAACAATCCTCAATACGTACATACAGTACATATTTATAGCACTGAAAAATCAAAATATAATTAATATTATATTATTATTCTCATTCCTTGATAATAATCCAAAATTAGGGTTTGGATTCCATATCTGATTTATTCTTCATATTTAACCTTAACAATTAAGGTAAAATAATTAACTTAATAATATGTACAAAATTCATATAATAAAATAATTATTATAATTATACAAAAAAATCACTCCATATATTATTTAAATAATATATGATTATATTTTCATGGAAAATAACTAATAAAAACATTTCTGCTATAAAAGTAATTATTATAAGAATATACTTTATAATAATCAATAATTCTAAAATAAAATTATTTGTAAATATTTATGTAATAAATATATTTTTATTTACCCCATAAATACATATACACATTATCTTGTACAAATCCTCATCCTTAAATATAAAAAAAATTATACACAAAATTTATGATTTATTTATATAAAAAATATCAGGTTGTTACAATAATAATATTTTAATTTGAATTTGTAATTAAAATGATGTGTTAATTTATTAAATAAAATTATAATTATAAAGAAAATTATAATTATGTTGTATTGATCTATGGGATAAATTAATTTAATAAATTGTTATTAGAATTAATTAAATTGAATGTTAAAATTTTAATTAATTAAAGTGTGACCATAAACTATGCTATAAAGGAGTTATTAAAATAAGTTAAATGAGGTTAATTCAGTTTTTCCAAACAAGGCTTAATGCATATTAAATCTTTAATTTAAATATGTTTTACCAAACAAGGCATAAGGATTTAATTGATTAAATTTTAAAGTAGTTAGCCAGACAAGCCTTATTGTGAAACCCCAGATTTTATGAATAAAGAATTAATTTTCTCGAAATAATTTTTTAATATTATGGTGTGAATTTGAGATAATATTATAGTTGTGGGTAGTATTTATAAATTTTGCAAAGTATGCAAGTTGTTATATTATATTCGATTGGTCAGGGAATATTCTTCGTGTCGGAAAATATTCGTACGACGGTACAATTATTGGTGGACCCCACAACGAAATTATTGTCGGATTGAAAAAACGACAAAAATATTTTATTGGAAATAACGGCGGAAGTTTTACCGTTGATACTGTTGAACTACTGGGTAGTAAAAGTACAGTAATACGCGTTATTGCATAGTAGCACACAGTATTGATTATTGATATTTATGTGAGAAGTCGCTCAGTTTGATTCAATTATTGTCGATTAATAATATGAATTATTATAGCGATGATGACGTTTTATTTTATTCGTATTATTAACGTAATAAAACAGAAACATCTTTTTATATAAAACAGAATACTTTATTAAAGTTATTCTATAAATAGAATATATTATATTTTATTATACATAGTGTTGCATAGTGTTTTGCATAGTGTTGCATAGTGTTTTGTATAGTGTTGCATAGTAAAAATCTTTTTATATAAATAGAATATATTATATTTTATTTAAAAGATTTTTCTTTAAATATGGACCGTTAGATTAAAGTAAATCAATCTGGACCGTTCATGGATTAGTTACTATGCATTCCATTTTCCTATAAATAGAAGCTCATTCCTTCATTATTTTCTTACGAATTCACTGAACTCTAGAGAGAGAAACTATAGAGAGATAGAAGAAAAGCTTTTTGCTACTTAACTTTTCTTTTCCTATATCCAGTTTCTATTACAGTAAGGGGTGTTATTCTTTCTTATTCATGAAGAGAACTGTTGTTATTCCATTTCAAAAGCTCATGTTTATATTATGTTGAAAGTCATCTGTGGTCTGTAGTGCATAGATGGACTTGGTATGATTATGACCAGGGATTATTCGGTATAATCATGACCGTAATGTTACAAATGATGTGGAAAAAGTCCTCATTGGCCCGTAGTGCATTGATGGACAGTTTTTGGTATGATTATGGCTATGGATTCTCTTCGGCCAAGGGAGCAAAGATGAATTGTTTTATGGTATGATCAGGACCGTTGATGAAAACACGATTATCTTTGGCCCGTAGTGCATGGATAATTCGTGATCGTGATACTAAAGAATATCCTTGGCCTGTAGTGCAGGGATGATTTAATGATGTGGATTATTTATTGAGTTGAGTCTCAACGATAAAAGTGATGAAAAACTTTTTAAATCATAAAAGATAGTAGATTCTATTCTCTACTTGACTCTCTTAATGGATTGCTTGACCCGCTGCAGTTAAACTTGATGTCTATTATATTTTATCAGTTTAATACTATTGAAGGCTAACGATAATTTATTCTGTATTATCTTAGTCATAATATTTCTTACTGGGCTAGTTGAGCTCACCCTTTCTTTCATTGTTCTCTTCAGGAAATGAGAACATAGCATGGACTAGTCGGGGAACGGAGTGACGATCCAGAGGATAGCATTAGTAGTCCTCACTATTCTGTGAAATAGTGTATTAATAATTGTAATAAGGACTCTTTTTGAGTTTGTATAATCTCTAGTAGACAATAATTGTGTTCAAACTCACAGTTATGTTTTGTCGTATTGTACACGACAGTTGTATTAGTAAGTTGTATTTGAATTATGTACCATGTATCTGACGACCCAAGATGGGTGATGTATACCTAATTTTGGGGGCGTCACAGTTGGTATCAAAGCTTAGGGATATGATCCCTGGCTAAGATGTGAGATAAGAACTAGGAGGGGAGAGACGGGGAATTCCTTCGCTATTATGACCTACCTAAGTTTATTTGGTATTTAATTGGTCGGTCAAAGTATAGGGATAATATGTTATATGTTAATTAACCCTTGTTTTGTGGCAGTGTTTGAAAATGGCATCCGAGAATGTTGAGATTATCAATGGAGCACAGAAGACCGTTGAGTCTCCACAGATCAATAATCAGGATAATGTGCAACTAGAGGACAATACTCCTCATGAAAATAATAACACCGATGAAATGGTGAATGATGGAATGGTCAGAGACTTTATGCAATTCATGCAACAACAAGCAAAGGCAGCTCATGTCTAAAATGCAGGTAGAAATACTGATAACTCTCGGACGGTCACCGCTAAGCAGTTCAAGGAGCTGGGACCACCGGAGTTTTTGGGAAAGCCAGAACCACTTAAGGCGGAGACATGGATAAAGCAGATTACCAAGATATTTGATGTCTTGGGATGCTCCGAGGAGAAAAAGGTTCCCTTTGCCACCTTTATGTTGCGTGAAGAAGGAGATCATTGGTTGAAATCTGTAAAACGTACCCAGCCTGAAGCACTCAATATGTCTTGGGAGAAGTTCCAAGACCTGTTCAACGACAAATACTTTCCCGAAAGTATTCGTCACATGAAGGAGGTGGAGTTTATAAAATTTGAGCAAAACAATATGACCGTGTCGTAGTACGAGGCTAAGTTTGCGGAGTTATCCCGGTTTGCATCCCATTTGGTCGATAATGAGGAGCGAATAACGCGAATGTTTTTGCAAGGTTTGAAACCCGATATACGTCAATACCTCATTTCTCACAAACTTTATTTATATTCAGATATTATGAATATGGCTCAGTTAGTGGAGCGCGATAATGAGTCATCACAACCAAAAGGTAATGACCAGCAACACGATAATAATCATACCGGTGGCAACGGTCATCGGAACAAAGATAACCATCGTGGGGGATATTATCATGCAAAGAATGGTAACCATTTCGGTGGTAATCATGGCCAAGATAATAAGAATGGACATTTTAAGAAGAGAAGGTTCAACAATGACGTGAAGACGTCGGCACCAGCACCCGTTTCAAAGGAAGAAGAACGCCCATCGGTCGTATGTTTAAAATGCGGACAGGAGGGACACATTCGTCCAAACTGTACGTAGCAGTCCAAAGCATGTTTTAATTACGGAAGAGAAGGTCACCTAGCTCGATTTTGTCGTATGATGAAGTCAATTCCAGCTGGGATAATGATGCCAAAGGATGTCCCAGACAAGCCAAAGCCAGTAGTTTAAGATAGAGCATTTTTTTCTGTCGTGACGAGGAACCTGAATAAAATTATCACGGGTAAGTTAATCATAAGCTCTTACGAAGTCTATACCGTGTTAGATACCGGTTCTACTCACTATTTTATTTCACCTAGTTGTGTTCAATGTTTGTACTTAACTCCGGAGAAGTTAAACTTTGATTTATCTATTGAAACTCCATTGGGAGAAACCTTCGTTACCTCCACTGTTTATAAATCTTATTTGATTCAAATCGACACTTTCACGTTACGTGTTGATCTTGTCTCTTTGAAAATACTTGCCTTTGATGCGATTTTAGGAAACGATTGGTTAACTACTCATCATGTTTTTCGTAAGGTTGTTAGCTTTCATATTCCTAACCAACCTGTTATGCGAATTCAAGCAACCGAACAACTAAATTCAATCATTATCATATCAAGCCATAAGTAAAGAGCCCCGATCCTTTTGTTGATGACTTCCTTGTGTGGAATGCACCGAAGCCAGACTTTCTGTAGGCGACATCGTGAATGTCGATAACAAGTTGATAGTTATCATTGTGAGGTGCTATTTAGGTTAAGGGATAGAAGTCACAGTTGGTATCAATGTGACGTACTATCCAAGTCTTGGATGTGAGTAACAGTTTTGAATGATATTTTTATCATTAATAAATCTCTTGACATATTCCTGAAGACTTCTTAGCCTACCCCAGAGCGTGAAATCAAATTTTGTATTGAAACCAGTACAAAACTCATTTCTTAAACCCTCAAAATAATTTTTTCAACTAAAACGAAAGTAACATGCACCAAAGATGTTGACTCGAGCTGTTGAAGATTACGATTGTACTATTCAATATCATCGTAGAAGAGCGGATGTGGTAGTTGACGTGTTGAGTAGAAGATCGTATGCGTTTACAAGTGCGATGTTGTTAACACAAAGAATCATTTCGTATAACTTGCAAATGATGAAGATAGATTTAAAGACTCTAGGGACCCACGTGAAGATAACGAATATACGAGTAAAATTGACTTTAATCGATAAAGTTAAAGACGCTCAAGCTACATATCCGAATCTGATGAATGTGAAGAAGAAGGTTCAAGAGGGTGTTATGTTAGAAGAAAGAGTTGCTGAAGAGAAGAAATCTCAACCCTCGATTTAATTGGCCCATTTGAAATCCTCGATTGAGTAGGAACTGTGGCTTATAGACTCCTTTTACCGCCAAATATATTGCGTGTTCATAACATTTTTTTTTCGTATCGATGTTACGTAAATATGTTTACGACCCGAACCACATTATTAATTTAGAACCGGACGAGATAGCGGATGATTTAACGTTTGAAGAGATACGTGTTACAATCTTGGATAAGAAGAATCGTATTCAACACTCAAAGGTTATATCTCAAGAGTTAGAATTTGAAGTGAAGTCAAGGTATCCTCACCTGTTCGGCATACCAGGTACGTACGTAAATTTTGAGGGCGAAATTCCATAAGGAGGGGAGATTGTGAAACCCCAGATTTTATGAATAAAGAATTAATTTTCTCGAAATAATTTTTTAATATTATGGTGTGAATTTGAGATAATATTATAGTTGTGGGTAGTATTTATAAATTTTGCAAAGTATGCAAGTTGTTATATTATATTCGATTGGTCATGGAATATTCTTCGTGTCGGAAAATATTCGTACGATGGTACAATTATTGGTGGACCCCACAACGGAATTATTGTCGGATTGAGAAAATGACAAAAATATTTTATTGAAAATAACGGCGGAAGTTTTACCGTTGATACTGTTGAACTACTGGGTAGTAAAAGTACAGTAATACGCGTTGTTGCATAGTAGCACACGGTATTGATTATTGATATTTATGTGAGAAGTCGCTCAGTTTGATTCAATTATTGTCGATTAATAATATGAATTATTATAGCGATGATGACGTTTTGTTTTATTCGTATTATTAACGTAATAAAACAGAAAAATCTTTTTATATAAAATAGAATACTTTATTAAAGTTATTCTATAAATAGAATATATTATATTTTATTATGCATAGTGTTGCATAGTGTTTTGCATAGTGTTGCATAGTAAAAATCTTTTTATATAAATAGAATATATTATATTTTATTTAAAAGATTTTTCTTTAAATATGGACCGTTAGATTAAAGTAAATCAATCTGGACCGTTCATGGATTAGTTACTATGCATTCCATTTTCCTATAAATAGAAGCTCATTCCTTCATTATTTTCTTACGAATTCACTGAACTCTAGAGAGAGAAACTATAGAGAGATAGAAGAAAAGCTTTTTGCTACTTAACTTTTCTTTTCCTATATCCAGTTTCTATTATAGTAAGGGGTGTTATTCTTTCTTATTCATGAAGAGAACTGTTGTTATTCCATTTCATATTATTCTGTTGGAATAACCTATATACGCGGTCTACCCTATACTTGGTGACATTCTTCTATTATTCTGTTGGAACATCCGGTCTGTGTGTTTTATACCGGATCTAGTTCCGTCTTTACTATTATTCTGTTGGAACATCCTGTCTGTGTGTTTTACACCGGACCTGGTTCCGTCTTTATTATTATTCCATTGGAACATCCTGTCTGTGTGTTTTACACCGGACCTGGTTCCGTCTTTATTATTATTCCGTTGGAACATCCTGTCTGTGTGTTTACACCGGACCTGGTTCCGTCTTTATTATTCTGTTGGAACATCCTGTCGGTACAAATTTTGCCTGACTTGGTTCCGTTATTATTATACTGTTGGAATAACCTGTCGATGCGAAGTACCGCATGCATGGTGATTTCTTTTATTATTCCATTCTTTATTATACTCAGTTGGTTAAAGTTTTGACTTTTATAATCCATGAAATTAGTAGAATATCTTTGATATTTGCGCTTCATCCAGTATCTTTTCATGGAAATATTCTTCTGATCATTCTTGAATTTTACTCTACAAAGCAGTATCATGTGGACAATTTGGACATTAGTAGTTCTTGGACAAATTAATTCTTGAACTTGTTTTATTGAATTCTTATATCATTGTCATCATCCTCATGTTTATATTATGTTGAAAGTCATCTGTGGTCTGTAGTGCATAGATGGACTTGGTATGATTATGACCAGGGATTATTCGGTATAATCATGACCGTAATGTTACAAATGATGTGGAAAAAGTCCTCATTGGCCCGTAGTGCATTGATGGACAGTTTTTGGTATGATTATGGCTATGGATTCTCTTCGGCCAAGGGAGCAAAGATGAATTTTTTTATGGTATGATCAGGACCGTTGATGAAAACACGATTATCTTTGGCCCGTAGTGCATGGATAATTCGTGATCGTGATACTAAAGAATATCCTTGGCCTGTAGTGCAGGGATGATTTAATGATGTGGATTATTTATTGAGTTGAGTCTCAACGATAAAAGTGATGAAAAACTTTTTAAATCATAAAAGATAGTAGATTCAATTCTCTACTTGACTCTCTTAATGGATTGCTTGACCCGCTGCAGTTAAACTTGATGTTTATTATATTTTATCAGTTTAATACTGTTGAAGGCTAACGATAATTTATTTTGCATTATCTTAGTCATAATATTTCTTACTGGGCCAGTTGAGCTCACCCTTTCTTTCACTGTTCTCTTCAGGAAATGAGAACATAGTAGGGACTAGTCGGGGAACGGAGTGACGGTCCAGAGGATAGCATTAGTAGTCCTCACTATTTTGTGAAATAGTGTATTAATAATTGTAATAAGGACTCTTTTTGAGTTTGTATAATCTCTAGTAGACAATAATTGTATCCAAACTCACAGTTATGTTTTGTCGTATTGTACATGACAGTTCTATTAGTAAGTTGTATTTGAATTATGTACCATGTATTTGACGACCCAAGATGGGTGATGTATACCTAATTTTGGGAGCGTCACACTTATGGCTTTTGATTTTCAAAAATAAGATAACTGATATCAGTTATACATATATTTATATTATATAATTAATACCTATATTATTACATATACGTTATATTGTTAGCACGTAAGTTTAGAATAGGGAAGAAGAACACAGAAAAAGAAAAAGAAGAAACATTGAGAGAGAATTGAGAGAATTCTAGAGAGGATTTGAGAGAGGAATTGTGGGAAGGAAGCTTGTTAATCAAAGGAAAGCTATCATCTTCTAGACAACAAAGGTATCATCTTACTCTGTTAAATTTTAAAGTTTTAGTTTTATTCTCTTCCAACATACTCTGTAAAACTTTGTAAAGTTTGAATTATTTGTTGTATATAGTTTTTATATGATAAATTAGTTGTTATAAAGTTGTTTTCACAAGTTTCTAGATGAATTAATTCATGTTATGTAATTATTTATGAAGAAAATCATATTACAACGAATTGGTATGAATATATATGATTATGGCTTGGTTTAAAGTAAAATTGAGGTTTAATTATTTGTTTAATATATATATTGACTATTAATTTTGAAAGAGGATGAATAAACATAAACAAGGTATTTTGAATTAACTGTTTTGGTTGAAAAACAAAATCACAGTGATGATTTTTACTGAGAATGTCAAAAAGTGAAATTTTATCAAAAACAGTGAAATTAGATGTTTTAAATTCGATGATTATATTGTTATATGGGTAAAATCATGTTACAAGTCCTTAAATTATGTTTGTGTGAAGTTTGTGTATGTTTTATGTGGTAATTCAGTTGTTAGAAAGTAGCTTGTAGGCCAAAATTGGCTTTATTTTTGTTGTTTGCCGTAATTGGTCGCGGGTACTGTTATTCGACGCCGCGGCGTGGCCTCGCAGTACAATTCTTGCGCTGCAGTGCCAGCTCCACTCCGCAGTGCCAAGTATTGGCCTGTGAAACGCGCTGTAGCGCCAGCGCCGCGCTGCAGCGCCGACCCACATTGTAAACTGTGGCGTCATAGCGCGAGTTAGCAGAATGGTCAGACAATGTGTTTTAATTGCACAAAGTCTGAAAAATTTGTTAAATGAAATAGTATGACTGTTAAGATGTGATTTTGGTATTACTATAATAAGAATGATCATATTATCAATAGTTAACGAGTTTTATTACTAATGTAATTTGATTATGTGATTAAAAATCAAAACATACTTGATGTAGATTCGTATTTATATAGAGTGTTGGTAGTGACTAATTATGTCATGATGACATGTATATAGGGTATTGTGATTCGAGTTATTTCGGTTTAGCTTACACGCAAGGCAAGTTTCTTACTCTACCTTGTTATTATTGTTCAAGTTTACTTACCCTATTTCAATTATAATTATGCAAGTTTCCTAAACTTTATTCTTATGTTGAGAAAGTTCCTTGTATCTAGTTTGTTTATGATGATGCAAGTTTTCTAAACCTTGTTCTGATATTGAGCAAGTTATTCTTGCCTTTAACTTGTTATTTAGCATGTAAGTTTATATATTCTGATATACTAATGTTGAACAAGTTTTATCGTTCAATTTATTATTGTTATGCATGCTTAGTACTCAATTCTAAGTAACATTGGCTTAATATTGTTCTAGAAAGGTATGTTATAATTATTCAATGTTTATGCTCTTAGATTATTCCTAAAGCATGAACTTAGTATACAATGTTGATTTAGTTATGATTTATTTCATAAGCATAATGTTATTACCTTTTTATTCAACTAATCCTTAGTTGATGTTCGTTGAATTCTAAATTACCCAGAGTCTATTTTCATATTACAGCTTCAACCATAATCCGATTCTGTGGATCCTCTAAATTCTATGGATATTGATTTTGGTTGCTATAATGCTAGTATAGCTATAGTTCTCGAAAATTCACAATTTATTATTTAAATATTTCTTTCTTTATATACATTTTTTTAATTTCATAACTATTTGATTAATTTATGTCTATATGTTTTTTTGATTTGCAGATAAAGTTTTTTTTGGAAGGTCAATAACCACAAGGTTGAAGGTTTTAATTAAGCATTTTTCTTAGGATATGGATTTTAGAATTTCAGCTTTTCGAATTATATAATTTGGTTTTGTGGTACTTAGATTATTTAAGCATCTGTTTATTGCCTAGCTAGTTGGGTATTTTGTTGAATAAGTGAATCTACTATTTTTTATAAGATAATTACTTTTTATTTTAAATGTTTATTGCCTTTTGTCTCTTATATTATATACAAGTGTAAAGTTGATTTAAAAAGCTCACTAAATGTATTATATTTTTTTTTATTGAAAATTGTTAATGTAACGATACATTTTGAATGTCAAACAACTTAATATGGCCACCACATCATCACTATTTATAATAATTTATTGGAAATAATATTTGGTTAATGAAAATTAAAATTTAATGTCGAATAATATTAACTCTTTAGAATTAATAGTAATGTCATTATATATATTCATTTAGTTATGACAACTGATATTGTCACTAATATTAACTATTTGGTGACAAGTTATGCCGTCACTATTATATATCATTTAGTGATGTCTTTTAATTTTGTAACTATTAATAGTTTTTTTTTTGTGACGAGTTCTATCGTCACCATAATTATTTAATTAGTGACATAGAAAAATGTGTTATACAAACTAACTCTTTGGTGACAAACTATATCGTCACTGTTATATATTCATTTAGTCACAACAACTAATTTTGTCACTATCAGTAATTTTTTGTGACGAGATGTATCGTCACCATAAGTATTCAATTAGTGACATTAAAAAATATGTCTCAAAAAATAACTCTTTGGTGAAAAATTAATTTGTAATATTATTTAAAATATGAAATGACAACGACATAATTGTCATGTTAAATATATTATTAGGTGACGAATTATTCTGTCGTCGTTTATTTTCTTATTTTTGGTGACGATAAACACAATAACATGATGAAAGAATAATTATAAATATGACAATATTGTCATCATTAAAATTAGATGATTTAAATAGGGTAACATATTTTCGTCACTAAAACAATATCATTTAATGACGAAAAATGATTTTTGTCATTTAAAGCACCAAGTTTTGATGACGAAATATAATATAGAGTGACGAAAGTTTCATTCAAATAGTGACGCTATTAACGTCACTAAAAGTAATTAATTATAGTGACAATGATTTAGATTGTCACCATAAGTTAAAACATTTAGTGACGACTTCAAATATTGTCAAATATACCTAATACCACGCTCATACGGTGACGGTCTCTGTGACGATTAACAATCGTCACCAAATGTTTTAGTGACAAAAAATGAATTTTATGTGACAAATTTTAGCTTCATTTTTTGTGTGATTTCTTGTAGTGTGTATTCTAAATGCTGAGATAAACAACCATATTATTAGGGGATAATTTACGCATAGCGTTGAAATATTTGTTCACAATACATTGTACGAAGGGCTGATCCCCCTAAGTACGAGGAGTCCCTATAGTCTTATGACTGTTAAAGTTTAAGTTGAAAGATTAATTATAAGTATGGACATAGTTCATGGTCTTATGACCCTCAGATATATGATTCAGATTTTGATTATCATTGGTAGAACCTATTGTTCAGTTCTATTGAGCCTACTATTCGGCAATTGTTGTAAAGTTTTATTCATTATCATTTCAAGTGAGCATTGTATGCTCACTTTTACTTATATAATTATTACAACTAAAGTTGAGAATGTCGATGTACCTATCACCAGTAAAGGGAAAGGAAAATGAACAAGTATTGAAGACGTAATCATGTTGACATTTTGTTATCAGACTTTATTTTTATTAATGTAATGAAGTTATTTAATTTTTCGCATATAAATGTTTGTATTTAGAGGTTAGAAAACCTGGGACATTTTTATTAATGTAATCCTTTAATGAGAAGGTTTATTATATAATTTTATTATGATTGGGTAGTTAGATATGAATGTTTTTATTAAGTGAGCACCAAATCTTGATGGAATGAAGTATCCGGATTTGGGGGTGTCACACCATCAAATTATGGTTGCTGACGAGGATCGTGAAAAAACTGCATTCATCACTCCTTGGGGAACCTTTTGCTATAAGAGGTTGTCATTCGGCCTCATCAATTCTGGAGCTATCTACTAGCAAGCCATGATGGCTCTTTTTCCATAATTTGATGCATAAGGAGATAGAGATCTATGTGGATGACATCATTGTCATGTCTTGAAGGGACGAAGTGAAAGTAGTATGCACACAAGCCAATCATGTTTGATGATAAAGCATATACTTTGTAAACAATCTTATTCATTTATTAATAAAAAGTATTAATTTATTAAAGGCTTTTAATTATCTACATGTTGCTGTTTTATAATATGTGATAAACCCATAGTTTTAAGCAATGCTTTTAGAATAATGATGATGATCATTCTAATGAGATCTAAATTCTTAGAAAGCTTAAAACTAAAATAGTTCCCAATCGTTAGATTACTAAATTGGGGATTAGTGAATCCGGATAGATTGGTACATACGTTGCTTGCTCATTGGATGAGGATGATTGATCTCATGATCATTTGTGTGGAGACACTAAAGCAAGTATGTAGGTGCTTATTAGAGAATAAGTTCACTGAACGTGACTCGCTAAGGAATACCTAATGGAGTTTTACTTGCATGTCAATAGGAATTCCTGTAGTGATAGTAGTACAAGTGATCCTTGGACTTGAGATCATCATAGTATCTTGTGTATGATGAGTTATACTTTGACTTATTCCTTAAGACCCTTAGGGTATATCAAAGGGTATGCTTGGGTATAATAAGTTGTACATGGAGATAATGTATGATCAATAAAGAATCTACCACTTCTAGTAAAAGAAGAGAAATGTCCTATGTGATTCGATAATTGACAACCCAGTAGTCCTTGGCCAAGGCAGAATGAAATTAGAAAGGAGTTTCTAATTTGCATTATTTGGAGTTGTGCATTTAAGGATCGAAATACATATAATTGAATAAAATAAGACTTGACAGTAATTCCATGTCTTATATTTAATTGGGACATTGTATGGTGGAAGGATTGAATTGTACGGTAACTATTTACTCAAAGGTTCTTTTATGATTAATGTTGAAATCTATATTATCTGGAAAGTCGTTGATCGCTAGGGAGGCTTATCCCTATTGTAGAATAAATATTATTTATTTAAATAAATTATTAGTTTAATTTATTTATTTAAATAAGATTAGAATTGTTCTAATTGATTTATTCACAACCGGTTTAATATGGAGAACCTAAAGGGTCACACCATAAAAGGAAGAATAATTATTTAAGAAGTTAATGGCATAATCGTAATAATATGTTAAGTATATTTAATTTAATCTATGGTGATAGAATAAATTAAATAGCTTAATATTTATTATTTAATATTTTAGAAATATTAAATATAAATTAATAAGAGGAGTCTTATTAATATTATTACAATTATTATTATTTTAATTTCTAAAAGAGTTTAGGAATTAATTTAATATAAGTACTCTCATTTATTCCTAATAGGATTAGGATGGAAAATTAGTTAAAGGAGTTTAATTAATTATCCCTAATAAGATTAGGGAGCCCATTTAATTAAAAGAGTTTAATTAAATAAATAATTCCTTATTTTTAATAGGGTTACTTGATATCTTTATAAGTGGAGTCTTATATCATATATCAGATATACGTAATTCCAATTGTTGGAGAGTACGCCCCCTTTTTCTATAGAGATAGAAAACTAGGGTTTGAGCCAAATACCCATCTTCTTGAATTCTTCTTCTTTCTTGGTGGATCACCTCTAGAGGCCAAACATTTGGGTGGCTAACGTTGATCAAAGGAAGGAACCAAACCCGGTGGATTCAAGTTGAACGCGAAAGGATTTGGAGGTGAACTTGTACCTGAGGATGCTCGATCTTCAAGGGTATGATTTTATTCCTTATCTTTTCGTTTAATTAATAATTGTGCATAAAGGGTGATCCGGGTTTATGGTTTGTAAAATTTTTAAACTCTGATTTTACACGCTTCCGCATAATTTTGCGCAATTTGATTGTGTTCATGAATGTTACAAACCTAACAGTGGTATCAGAGCCAAACCTTTATGCAAATTATTAATTGTTCAAGATTTGATATGTATATTGATATGTGTTTAGAACAATTTAATTGGGCATAATTTTATTGTATAAAATTTAAAAAAAAAAAAAAAGTGAACTGTCGTCTGCCAACTGATTTTCGCTATGTATTAATCACGTGGCCCAGGATTATTCATAGAATATATAATCAGTTTATATATATTTGTTAGCCATCATGCTTCAGGTCCCACGTGATTAGTATTTTCTTTATATATATATATATATATTAGATATATGTAAATGTTACAGGATGACATATTCTTGTTATCATGTACTAACGAAAGGAATGATCACCAGGATTTTCGTGGCTTCCTTTTAGTATATATATATTAAATTAGCGAGAAGCAACAGGCAAACGAATTTTCATTAATGGTTACAGAAGATTCTTCCCATTGTGGCCAGGCATTTTCACGGTTTTTTTTTAATAACGTGGATTCACTCGGTGATTATTTAGTATAATATTATTAATTATTTTATAATTAAAATAAAAAGTTTATTTTAATTTTAAAATAAGAGTTTATTTTAATTTTAAAATTATAATTTCATGCTAACTAATTAGAGTTGGAATTGGATTCTATGATAACTAATTGGAGTTGAAATTGGATTCTATGTTTCCTTAAATAAAGGAGTTTATTTAGATATGAAATAAGATTTCATATTATTCAAAATAAAGGAGTTTATTTGTGAATGGGAAACAGAATCCTAATTTCCTTAAATAAAGGAGTTTATTTAAATATGAAATAAGATTTCATATTATTCAAAATAAAGGAGTTTATTTGTGAATAGGAAAGAGAATCCGTGTTTCCTTTGATAAAGGAGATATTTTTAAACATGGAATTTGATTCCATAATTAATTAAAATAAAGGAGTTTATTTTGATTAAAGATTTTGATTAAAATAAAATAGTTTATTTTATTCAAAATTGGATAAATTAAAATAAAATAGTTTTATTTTAATTTAAATTTGGATTAAAATAAAGGAGTTTATTTTGATTCAAAAATAGATTTTATACTAACTAAATTTGCCCATTAAATGATATCAATATATATATTAAATGTTTATTATTCATGAGATGAATGTTATTTATTGATGCATATGGTGATGTGTATGATAATAAATGGGATTGATTATGGACTATTGACCAATGTGATTGGATTCTATTTTAGTTGGATGCATGAATGTATGGGTTTTATTAAATGGGGTCTGCGTACCTCGTCTTCTCTAATTTTTCTTAATGTAAATTCTATCTCCCTCCTATGTACTTCCCCTTGACTGCTGATCAATGTTTCTATTTATTTTAAATAGTTTTGTAATAGGAATAGTTAGAATTAATTTTGAAGAATTGGAGATCAAGGAGCAAGGAGCGCGTGAAGACCCGTTTGTAATGGAGCCCGGGTTTAAATGTAATAGTTATATTTAAATATTAATTCTTGCACCCCTAGGATTTGACCTTTTGGTTCACTTGGTGGCTCTAGTGAACCAAACTAGAATAAAAGTCCATAATCAATCCAGGTAGAATATAGTATTCTATATGTGCATGCTTATGATATATATATTATATATTATGCAAACATGCTTCGCATGTTCATTAATATGACGCGTATTTTATATATATATGTGCATGCGCGCTAAACAAGATGAGACAAATTAATAACAAACCCCTCAAATATTTTATATTAAGTTGTAACGTTCAAAGATATTTAGAATATCGAACGTCGCCTTCTAGCATGATAGAAACAATAGAGTATTGAATATTTAATATGAGTTTGTTGTGCACACACAAGGCGAGTATTAAATATTTAAGATGTTGTTTTTATTACATATGATGTTTATAAGGAATTGAACATTACTGCTTTGTTGTGCACACACAAGGGCTGTAGTTTTCTCTTATATAGAAATGCTGGGTCTGACTTAACTTAAATCATTTTAGTTCGGATGTGCACACACTTGACCATTATGATTTAAGAGGCAAAATACAAGGAGTTACATAGTTGATGTAATTGACAAGAGTTGTCTATCTATTTATTTATATATAGTTTGTTGTGCACACACAAGGCTATATACATTTGAAATGGGATCCTTATTCTCACTAGCAAATCTTTAATTAGATTTTGCCGAACTATATAAGTGAGGGTAATATAGTTTGAAGAAAATAGTGGGAGATACCAATTTAAAACAAGACCTAAATTATTTTGGTAATTAATAAAAGAATGTATGTTAAAATGTTGTTAATTACAAATTCATTTATAAAATTTTACAATGTCTAAATTACTATCACTGCGTAGCATATTAGATGCTAAATTAACCGGACCGAATTAAACGGATTGGTTAAGGAAATTGAGAATAGTTCTCATGGCTGAAAAGCTATCTTATGTCCTTAATAAGCCTATCCCTGCAATGGTTGCAGACAATGCCTCTGAGGAAGATATTGCTACTTTTAGAAAGTGGCTAGATGATGCATAGTTGGCTCAATGCATCATGCTCGCATCCATGAGTAACGAGCTTCAGCGTCGGCATGAAACTATGGATGCTCCTATTATATTTCTGCACATCAAGTAGTTGATGGTGAAAAAAGTAGGACTGATAGATATCAGATATCTAAGGAGCTCTTCCGATCTAGAATGACCGATGACACTACAGTACAGATAAAAGTCCTTAACATAATCAATTTGATTGATCAATTAGGACAACGGGTTTTGTCATGGATGGAGAGTTGAGTCAAGATTTGATCTTGCACTCACTTCCGGACTCCTTTCACAATTGTTGTGAATTTTTCATATGAACAAGCTAGATATCAGCTTCGCTGATTTGCTTAACATGTTGAAAAATGTTGATAGTCACTTTCCAACCAAGAAATACTATGTCTTACTGGTAGGGACCAAAGAATCTTCTGAAAAGAAGAACGATTCAAAGAAGGTAAATGGAAAGGCAAAAACAAAGGATAATAAGAACAAAACTGATACGGATAGCAAAGGAGTTTGCTTCCACTGCAATAAGCCTAGGACACTAGAAAGAAACTGCGAGAAGCATCTTGCAGAGGTTAACCAAAGAAGCTTAGTGAAGTTTCGGTTACAAATACAATTTTGTTTATGATTTAAAATAAATTTTTCTTTAAGTCAAGGTTCTACTTGGGTATTGGATACCGACTTTGGTTATCATAAATATAGATTTATGAAGGGACCAAGTAGAAGTAGAAAGCTAAACAAATATAAGTAAACCTATGTGTGGGAAATGAAGCAAAGGTTGCTGCATTAGCCATAGGAACTTATAGTTTAGCAATGCCTACGGGCAAGTCTATTAAGTCAATAAGTTGTTATTGTATTCCAGTTCTCGTTGAAAATATTATTTCCATTTTATTGTTGGACAATGAAATCTTTGGTATTATATTTAAGAACAATTGTTGTTCTATTTATAATAATAATAATGTTTTGTATAGAACTGGAATATCACTTAATGGATTTTATATACTTGACTTACGTGAAAAATATATTTTTTGCAAATTGAACAAACTAATATAAGAAAAGGAGATGATCATTTAAAGAGTTGAATGTATGTATTTGTTGAAATACAAGTGTGAATTATTTGAAAGGTTCAAAGAATTCAGAAGTGAAATAAATTGACAAAGTATTAAGATTCTTTGATTAGATCAAGGAATAAATACTTGTGTAATAAGTTTTTAGATCATCTCAAATGGTTTTCTCACAATGGACGCCTCCTGATACGCAATAATTGATTGATGTATCTAAATGGAATAATCGTACCTTTTTAGACATGGTGCGGTCCATAATGATTTTACCGACATTCCAGTATCCTTCTAGGATCATGTCCTAGAAATGGCTGCATATCTACGGAAAAGGTAACCTCAAAATCCGGCCCCAAGACTCCATAAAAGTTATGGACAGGGAGGATTCCTAATCTTAAGTATGTTAAGATAAGGGGTTGTCCAACTTATGTGAAACGGTTTCAAAGGATAAGCTTGGGACAAAATTTGACAAGTACAGATTTGTGGGACATCCTAAAGTAAGTTTAGGGCATATGTTCTATGATCCTACTTAGCAAAAGGTGTTTGTTGCGAAACATGTTGCCTTCTAAGATAAAGGTTTTATCATTGAAGGGGCTAGTGGGAGGATAATAGATCTTGAAGAGTTTAAGAACCACAAAACACTATAAGTCAAATAAGAGGAACCTATAGATAGACCTATTGTACCACAACCGAATCGTAAATCTGGAATAGTACCGAAGATACCTAGGAGGTGTGGATTCATCATGGATGATGATGATGAGGTACGTATCATAGAAGATGATGATCCAGAGTTACATACGATGAGATAAGAGTTCTAGTGTGTACAAAAGGGTTAGTGGGAGCGTCGTGAAATTTCTAGTATTATATATTGATATACTACGGATGAGGAATAACATACCAATGCTACAATCAGTAAAGATAAAGTTGTCTAAACATTCCTCCATGAACGATTTGGGAAGAGTATCTTAATTGGGGATGCAAATCTATATAGATAGATTTAAAAAAATGCTTGACTTAACCCAAGGAACGTATATTCATTTGATGTTAAAGTTGTTTAGCATGGCAAACTCCAAAGGATATCTCATGTTGATGAGCCATGGAGTGAATCTCTCTTAATAGTCCCCATAGACTCCTAAAAGAGAGATCACATGAGTGACAATCATGTATGCAATGAAATATACGCGACCTGATGTTGATCAATCATATTCTGGAGAAGTTCACTGTGAGACAGTGAAAAACATCTTAAAGTACTTAACCAGCACTAAGGATGTGATATAATTCATGGCGGGTCTGTATTAAAACTAGAGGGCTTAACAGACTCAAGTTTTTCAGACAGACCAAGACGACAGAAAATCCACTTTAAGGTAAATGGTTACCTTGAACGGTGGTGCAGTGAATTGGAAAGGTTCCAAACAGCAAAGAGTTGTTGGTTTAGTGATAAAGACAAAGTATATAGCTATAAATGAAGCTACAAGTTGATTGTTTGGATGAAAAGTTCATTACAGAACTAGGAATAGTTCCTAAGTCTCATCTTAGATCTAAACATATGTTATGGCACTTTCATTTGATTATAAGAATCATTGAAAGATGGGAAATCACTATAGAGATAGTGAAATCTCAAGAACAATATTACATATCCATTAACTAAAGCTTATCCAACAGCAGGATAATCGCCACTTAGAGAAGAAGGGTATGAGATACCATGGCGATTGACTTTAGTGCAAGTGGGAGATTGAAAGTAGTATGCACACAAGCCAATCATGTTTGATGATAAAGCATATACTTTGTAAACAATCTTATTCATTTATTAATAAAAAGTATTAATTTATTAAAGGCTTTTAATTATCTACATGTTGCTGTTTTATAATATGTGATAAACCCATAGTTTTAAGCAATGCTTTTAGAATAATGATGATGATCATTCTAATGAGATCTAAATTCTTAGAAAGCTTAAAACTAAAATAGTTCCCAATCGTTGGATTACTAAATTGGGGATTAGTGAATCCGGATAGATTGGTACATACGTTGCTTGCTCATTGGATGAGGATGATTGATCTCATGATCATTTGTGTGGAGACACTAAAGCAAGTATGTAGGTGCTTATTAGAGAATAAGTTCACTGAACGTGACTCGCTAAGGAATACCTAATGGAGTTTTACTTGCATGTCAATAGGAATTTCTGTAGTGATAGTAGTACAAGTGATCCTTGGACTTGAGATCATCATAGTATCTTGTGTATGATGAGTTATACTTTGACTTATTCCTTAAGACCCTTAGGGTATATCAAAGGGTATGCTTGGGTATAATAAGTTGTACATGGAGATAATGTATGATCAATAAAGAATCTACCACTTCTAGTAAAAGAAGAGAAATGTCCTATGTGATTCGATAATTGACAACCCAGTAGTCCTTGGCCAAGGCAGAATGAAATTAGAAAGGAGTTTCTAATTTGCATTATTTGGAGTTGTGCATTTAAGGATCGAAATACATATAATTGAATAAAATAAGACTTGACAGTAATTCCATGTCTTATATTTAATTGGGACATTGTATGGTGGAAGGATTGAATTGTACGGTAACTATTTACTCAAAGGTTCTTTTATGATTAATGTTGAAATCTATATTATCTGGAAAGTCGTTGATCGCTAGGGAGGCTTATCCCTATTGTAGAATAAATATTATTTATTTAAATAAATTATTAGTTTAATTTATTTATTTAAATAAGATTAGAATTGTTCTAATTGATTTATTCACAACCGGTTTAATATGGAGAACCTAAAGGGTCACACCATAAAAGGAAGAATAATTATTTAAGAAGTTAATGGCATAATCGTAATAATATGTTAAGTATATTTAATTTAATCTATGGTGATAGAATAAATTAAATAGCTTAATATTTATTATTTAATATTTTAGAAATATTAAATATAAATTAATAAGAGGAGTCTTATTAATATTATTACAATTATTATTATTTTAATTTCTAAAAGAGTTTAGGAATTAATTTAATATAAGTACTCTCATTTATTCCTAATAGGATTAGGATGGAAAATTAGTTAAAGGAGTTTAATTAATTATCCCTAATAAGATTAGGGAGCCCATTTAATTAAAAGAGTTTAATTAAATAAATAATTCCTTATTTTTAATAGGGTTACTTGATATCTTTATAAGTGGAGTCTTATATCAGATATCAGATATACGTAATTCCAATTGTTGGAGAGTACGCCCCCTTTTTCTATAGAGATAGAAAACTAGGGTTTGAGCCAAATACCCATCTTCTTGAATTCTTCTTCTTCCTTGGTGGATCACCTCTAGAGGCCAAACATTTGGGTGGCTAACGTTGATCAAAGGAAGGAACCAAACCCGGTGGATTCAAGTTGAACGCGAAAGGATTTGGAGGTGAACTTGTACCTGTGGAAGCTCGATCTTCAAGGGTATGATTTTATTCTTTATCTTTTCGTTTAATTAATAATTGTGCATAAAGGGTGATCCGGGTTTATGGTTTGTAAAATTTTTAAACTCTGATTTTACACGCTTCCGCATAATTTTGCGCAATTTGATTGTGTTCATGAATGTTACAAACCTAACACGAAGACCACCTAGACCATCTCAAAAAGCTCTTCAACAGGTTGCGTAAGTACAACTTGAAGTTGAATACATCCAAGTACGCCTTTGACGTCAGATCAGGCAAGTTGCTAGGTTTCCTAGTCAGCCACAAGGGGATTGAGCTTGATCTCACCAAAATCCAATCCATCACAGAGAAAGAAATATAGGGATTTTTGGGAAGAGTCAACTTCATTAGCAGATTCATCTCCCAACTCACAGCAACCTGTGAGCCTGTCTTCAAGTTCTTAAGGAAAAACTCCTACATGAAATTGAATGATTAGTGCAAGAAAGCCTTCCTTACAATCAAAGAGGTCAGCGCTCCTGTTTTGGTACCCCCCCATGGATGATGTTCCCCTATTTAAGTACCTATACATCAATGATAATACCATGGGCTGTATGTTGGGACAGAAAGACGATAGAGGCTGAGAGCGAGCTATCTATTACCTCAGCAAAAAATTCAGCAGCAGTGAACACAAGTACACTCTGATTGAGAAAACTTGTTGTGTTTCAGCATGGGCTTCCATGAGGTTACAACATTACCTCCATGGTCACACAACCCATCTCATATCCCACGTGGATTCTCTCAAGTACGTGTTCAGTAAACCCATGCTGAATTGCCGACTGTCCAGATGTTAGTTGATCCTACAATAATTTGACATCGTCTACGTGACGCAAAAGTCCATCAAAGGTCAAGGAATTGCGGATCAACTGGTCGATGCACCTTCAGGGGATTTTAAACCCTTGGAAACATACTTCCTCGATGAAACGGTAATGACAGTTCAGCAACACCATCAGGATGATACACACCAATCATGGAAGATGTACTTTGATGGAGCTGTAAACATGGCAGGTTTTGGGGATGGAGCAGTTCTAGTATCCGTTACGGGGGAGCAGCATCCCGTCGCCGTCAAATTATAGTTTACCAACACCAACAACAAAGCTGAGTATGAAGGCTGTATCATTGGGCTAAAACTTGCTCAATCAATGGGCATCAGACGGTTAACTATCTTTGGGGATTCTGAACTGGCAATGTAACGGCCCCAAACTCAGGTACTTGAAACCCGAACTCGGTGCTTTACGATACCATATCTATGAGCGGAATAATACTAATAATAATAACAATAATATAAATATCAAACTTCATTTACATATATCAAAGTCTAATCCCAAGTACGTAACCTTTACTACAATACATTGCATGATAGATAATAAATATCATTGTCTTAATACTGACTAACTATTACAAAAGATACCATAAAATTATTCTGACTGCTTTCCTTTTCCTTTGTTCTGGCCTGAACATTCCGGTTGATCATGATTAGCTGAAAACATTTAAATTTAAAGCAAGAATGAGCATTTGATTGCCCAACAAGTAATAACAACAATAAATATAAGCTGAAAGGATTAAATATTTTCTTTGAATAACTCTTCTACAATGAATCAACAGTTGTGAAGTAAGCTGAACCAATAATAACAACATACCAAATCTATCTCAAATTTTTGAAACTACGTACTGACAATAACTGGAGATTAGTCGACAGACTATGAACATTGTTTTTTTCATTTTCGCTAGGGTTTAGCAAAACTTCATCCGCAAACCGTCATAACTTACGGACACGAGGGTGATCTGCCCAATGTGCCCTGTATTGATCGATACTACATGTAAGAACGATATTATCGTTCACTCTATTCACCATAGGTGTACAAAAGTTTTCCCATATTCGGGATGTTCATACTTAGTCGGGAATCCGAACCAAAACAATCTGGTTGGATACAATAACGTTCTATCTTTTTCAATAATATTTTTATGTCTAGCTGAATCAAATAGCTTAGACGGATTTTAAGTCAACGTATACATACTTGAAATCAATAAGTATGTATCAATATATGAATAAATACAATGGTTATCCAAGTGGGGACACTTGTCTAACCCTATATACGAATTAACGAACAGAATAAATATCTGAATTATACAATAATACAATGATCGGATAATGTAAGAACTTGTATGAATACAAAGATTGGATACATAATGAATAATAATAGAGTTAATAATCTGGCACAATAATAATATAATTCTGAAACTTTTTTACTCATGTCTGTTGCATAAAGGAAATGCAAAGGTAGGATACTTGCACAATGTAAATAATAGATCAGATACTTTCTCAATAATAATTGGAGTAAGTTTAGGAAACTTGCATAATATGATATACATGTTCGCACGAAATAAAAGTAGTGCATAAGGTTTAGATACTTGCCTGAACTGCTACTTACAATAACTTAGTTCTATCTTTTATACAGCGACCTATCAGTAATAAGATCATTCGTTCAATTAGAATAATATATCATATCACATAGTACTGCTATTCGCAGTCAGCACATAACCTAATCACATTGTCACATATGTTTAACAGTCATTACATCATAAACAAACACCTATCTAGTCCAATTATCTACATCTAAATCAATTTCTGAAATATCGAGTCTAAGACTCTATCCTGCAGTTCAATAGTCGTTTAGATATTTTAAATATCAATCATATTATTTTTCATAGCCTTATAATAATTTTTAAATAATTATTATACTTTATCATGAATTTTCAAACTCTGAAATCATTATTAAATGATTTAAATATTAACTAATTCTATTATCATTAATATTTAATTAATATTAAACTATTAATAAAACTATTGCCAAAATATTAAAGTTATTTATAATAACTCAAAATATTTTTAAAGTATTAAAATTACCCTTAAATGATTTTTAAAACATTTAAAATCGTTTTTAAATAATTACAATTATTATTAGAATATTAATCTTTTATTTATCAAAATATTAAAAGTCATCAGTTATAACTTAAAATATTTTTAATTCATTTATTTCCTTTTTAAATAATTTTTAATTCAATAAAACCGTTTTTAAACTATTTATTCAATATTCTTATTAAATAAACTTAATATCATTAACATTAAAGTATTAATGAAATTTACCTTTAAATATCAAAAGTTAGATTTTATAACTTAAAATATCTTTAAACTATTTATTTTCATTTAAAATGATTTTTACAATATTAAAATCATTTTTAATAACTTATTTAATATAATTACTAAATAAATCTAATATCATTAATATTTAATAATTAATGAAATTTATCTTAAAATATTAAAAGTTATGTTTTATAACTTAAAATATTATTAAATACCTTATTATTATTTAAAATAATTTTTAATACAATAAATTTTTTTTTTAATTAATTTATTTAATGCATTTCTTAAATAATTTAAATACCAATAGTATCCAAATAAATACTAATATTTATGAAAAGTATGTCAAATTATTAAAAGTTAATTTTTATAACTTAAAATAATTTTTAAAACTGATTTTATATTTTTTAGGAATTTATTTCTATTTTTAATGTATTTTTCAGAAATTATAAAACACAAATAATTAAATCCGTCACTAAAGGCTTTAGCGACAATTTCTGTTGCGATAGGTGTTCTTGAGGCTCAAGAACACTGACAGTCAGTGATCAAGGGTACCTCCTTTGACCATCAATCATTCTCTCTATGAATCATTTCTGGACATGATATTGATTAAATATTGTAGTATATATGTACAAGTACATGTTCATAACCATTTTTGGACTAAATCAAACAACATGAGGGATATCTAAGCATCAGAACATGTTGTCCGAACGTGTTCATCATATTCTGGGCTGCCCAGAAAATGATAATCATGGTCGGTCAACGCTATTTGGGGCCTTACATTTGTCAATCTGTTCATGTTAATTGTTTTCTGCTCGTCGCGATATTTAGACAAACTATCACAGAACATGTTCCAAGCCATAGTAAGGTCTAAACACAATTAATCAAAACGTGTTGGGGCTCACAAATTCGTGTCAGAGTCTGTTCTTCATTTCTGGGTTTTCCAGAAATGAAGAACAAATCGGGTATGCTACTTTGGATCCTTATATCTCACGTTGTGTGTTTGCTCTATGTGATCTATTGATTCAAGGTTGTAGATAACATGTAATAATACATATCCTTTACATAAAAACAGTATAAAAATAATAGAGCATGCAGATCTAGGCCGGTCAAACCATGTCAGAAGACATGTAAGCTAGTTTGACCTTCCACTGTGTTCAATAAAATGATGATATAAGGGATCTAGAGACATATATCCATAGTAAACATAACAAGCTACAACTTAGTAACCATAATAGAATCAAAACAACAACACACTAGCAGATCTAGTCGCTTGAAAAAGTTGTCAGGCCCTGTCTGGGAACAATCTGGGATTTCCAGATATGTAAAGTCATGCTCGGTCAACTAGGTTTGACCAGCTATAACTTTTAATATGTTCATGATCTGGTTTAGATTCTAGTTTCAGATCAAAGATCTCATAGCACATTATATGTTCAAACATTAAAAACACTAAACTCATTAACAGCCATAGATATACCAGACTTGACATTCGATTGTCAGTCACAAAAATAAAGTTTTCCAGATTTTTAAAAACATCAAATCCGAGCCTCTAGATTTTATGGATCTAACATCTAGTAACCCAGATCATCTATGTACACTATAAACAACATGTTTTAACATTAAATCATAACATCTAACATGGCCTTCAAGATCAGATTGTAAATTAGGGCTTTGTACCTTTCTTTAGAAAATCTTGATTCTTAGCTTCTGATTCGTTTGTGGATTTCGTGGGGCTTGATTAGTGACTGAATTAACAAGGCAATTTCGTGGGTTTGAGCTTGAGAGAGAATGGCTAAGTGTGGGTTGCATAAATGAGCTTTGTTTTGCTTTTCTCTCTCTTGAATCATAAAAATAATGGTACAAGGCACATGACTGGTGCATTGAATCTGATTGCTGGAAATGTTATAGATCATATGCAGGTCTAGGGTGGCTGGCCAGATATTGGATAAGATTTGGCTAGCAATAATTCAACTAATGGGACAAAAGGGCATTTTTGTAATTTCATTTTAATCTCAAGGGTATTCTTGTCCAAGGTGCTTGAATCTAGGGTTTAATCACTAGATTTTACATTTTAAAGTTTCCCAAATAATTACTAGGGTTTGAAAAATTAAAATTAAAGTGTAATAAAATTTTAATTAAACACACTAATTTAAAATTAGGGTTTTTAATTGGAAATTAGGGTTTTTAAATTAGGGTTTCTTAATACTATTAGGGTTCTCAAATTAACAATTAGGGTTTCCTAATTATCATTATAATTTACTAAAACAATAATTAGGGTTTCTAATTTTAGCAAATAATGGTTTTCAAATAATAATTAGGGTTTCTCCTAATTACAGAAATTATATAATACACAGTAAAATTCATATAACACAATTACTACACAGTCTCGAACTCATAACCGAGTTTAAAAATTAGGGTTTAATAACACAATATAAGGGTTATGACATAATTTACCATATTTGGCCCACCATTATCAGTCTACGTATTTACAGTACATATTTATAGCACTGAAAAATTAAAATATAATTAATATTATATTATTATTCTCATCCCTTGATCAATACCCAAATTTAGGGTTTAGATTCCATATCTGGTTTATCTTTCATTTATAACATTATTAATTAAGTTAAAATAATTAACATAATAATCTGAACTAAATTCATATAATAAAATAGTAATTATAATAATCCCAATAATCATTTCATATATTATTTAAATAATATAAAAATCATATTTTCATAGAAAATAAATAATAAAGACATTTATACTATAAAATTAATTATTATAAGAATATACCTTATAATTTGCAATAATTCTAAAATAAAATTATTTGAAATTATTCATGTAATAAATAAATTTTATTTATCACATATATACAAACACATTACTTAACTCATATTCTCATCTTCTAAAAAAAAATTAATATGCAAAATTTCTTATCTATTTATATAGAAAATATTCAGGTTATTACATTCACCATCCCTTATAAGGATTCTGTCCCCTGAATCACCGTTTTAAAACTCATACTTACAAGGGTACATAACATACATAGTCATTTCAAATAGATCTCGATCAGATTTGATCGAACCGATATTTAACTATTCAACATAAAGCTTGTCTATCTGATTAAACGAAAGTTCGATTGCTAAGAAAACTCAAATTCCTTCTTCAAAATATCTTTATAAAATAATTCATTATATATTGGAAAATCATATATATCGAAACATACAAGTTATACGAATAATACATGGAGTTGCATTCTCAGCTGCCACCGTATACTGGACCGTCATATTGAAAACTCTTGAAGTTGATTCTGTTGGTTTGTTTGTTGAAGTAGGTTCCGTTGTCACTAGAGTCCCGCTGCCTTTTCCTTTACTCGCGCTCCCTGTATCCCCTCCCATTTTCGGACAGTCTTTCACCTTATGCTCCGTTGATCCACACTTGAAACACCTCTTGTTCATCCTTGGATTGGGGCAGTTACGAGAGATATGTCCCTCCTGCCCACATTTGTAACACACAAACTTACCCTTTGACACTCCCCTGAGTGATTCTTTCCATAATTCCCACACTGCGCAACTTGTTTCTTTCCACCTCCTGGCCTACTTCTGGTATTCTCGAAATTATCCCCTTTTCTTTTCTCAGTCTTACTGCCACTATTTTCTTCTATGGCTCTAGCTTGATTTGCTTCCCACCAAAAATTCGTCTCCCCTTTCATCGTATAGGTGACAAAAGCTGTCTTTTGCCCATCCGCTACCCTAGCTGTCACAAACATCTCTATAGGGTCAGTTGATCCTCTAAATCCTGGCTGTTCGATTGGTTTAAAGTATTTGACGTTTGCTGATCGATTACTTGGTTGATTTCCCGCGACTGGTATTCCGTTCTGCATAGCTTGAACGTCCACATTCGCCAAATTTTGTGTTGGGTCTAATTGTCCTTCAACTTTGTTGACAGGTTCTTCTGCTTTTTGGTTTTGTTTTCGTCTTGGCGACATTATCTGATTAAATAAGATCATATTCATCTAAATAATTCATCGTACTTTTCATAGCATAACACATACTGCTTTAAACATCTGATATCCCCTTTGTGACATAAAAGTCGGGAATCGTTGCCACAACTTATACAAAAGTTGAGAATACTGCTTTACACAGACATACTTATCATATACTTATTATAGAATCATACATATTCAAATAACACTAATACTACTCATTTCATACGCCTTCACTAAGGATCAATTACTTAGCATTCTATATATTTCTATTATCCTCAATAATCCATTCTCACATAACTATACCTAGTTCATCAAACCTTCTTCATCATATGAGTTTAAGAACTCACCACAAACATATGAGTTCAAGAACTCGAGCTTGATCTTTTATCCTGTAACTATACTCTACCTATCAGTCATACTATCATTTCTGGGTCCGGTACTACATTTTCCTGTATAATCACCTCATTGAGGTAGCTTTCAATGTGAGCCTCTATTTCAGCTATTGGCTTTGATATTGGCTCAGTTATGGAGGTTGACTCCTTCTTTATGATCTGAGGTATCCTAATTCTTTCTATCTGACATCTACACCAAACTATCTTAATTAACACATAGTATATACACACAGCAATTAATAATTTTATATAAGTTATCTTTTATTTTATTTAACGATGAATTTATTCAATTCATCTCCTTTTGAACCCTAAATGAGTCATTTATATTTTCAACGTTCCCCACCTGTTCTAAGGTTATAGCCTATGGTTTGTCCCACCTAAGGTTTCTAACCCTAAATCTTTGATACCAACTTATAGCGCCCCCAAACTCGGGTACTTGAAACCCGAACTCGATGATTTACAATACCATATCTATGAGCGGAATAATACTAATAATAATAACAATAATATAAATATCAAACTTAATTTATATGTATCAAAGTCTAATCCCAAGTACGTAACATTTACTACAATACATTACATGATAGATAATATATATCATTGTCTTAATACTGACTAACTATTACAAAAGATAACATAGAATTATTCTGACTGTTTTCCTTTTCCCTTGTTCTGGCCTGAACATTCTGGTTGATCATGCTTAGCTGAAAATATTTAAATTTAAAGCAAGAATGAGCATTTGATTGCCCAGCAAGTAATAACAGCAATAAATATAAACTAAAAGGATTAAATGTTTTCTTTGAATAACTCTTCTATAACGAATCAACAGTTGTGAAGTAAGCTGAACCAATAATAACAACATACCAAATCTATCTTAAATTTTTGAAACTAAGTACTCACTATAACTGGAGATTAGTCGACATACTATGAACATTGTTTTTTTCATTTTCGCTAGGGTTTAGCAGAACTTCATCCGTAAACCGTCATAACTTACGGACACGAGGGTTATCTGCCCAATGTGCCCTGTATTGATCAATACTACATGCAAGAACGATATTATCGTTCACTCTATCCACCTTAGGTGCACAAAAGTTTTCCCATATTCGGGATGTTAATACTTAGTCGGGAATCCAAACAAAAATAATCTGGTTGGATACAATAACGTTCTATTTTGTTCAATAATATTTTTATGTCTAGCTGAATCAAATAGCTTAGACGACTTTTAAGTCAACGTATACATACTTGAAATCAATAAGTATGTATCAATATATGAATAAATACAATGGTTATCCAAGTGGGGACACTTGTCTAACCCTATATACGAATTAACGAACAGAATAAATATCTGAATTATACAATAATACAATGATCGGATAATGTAAGAACTTGAATAAATACAAAGATTGGATACATAATGAATAATAATAGAGTTAATAATCTGGCACAATAATAATATAATTCTGAAACTTTCTTACTCATGTCCTTTGCATAAAGGAAATGCAAAGGTAGGATACTTGCACAATGTAAATAATAGATCAAATACTTGCTCAATAATAATTGGAGTAAGTTTAGGAAACTTGCATAACATGATATACCTGTTCGCACGAAATAAAAGTAGTGCATAAGGTTTAGATACTTACCTGAACTGCTGGTTACAATAACGTAACTTAGTTCTAACTTTTATACATCGACCTATCAGTAATAAGATCATTCGTTTAATTAGAATAATATATCATATCACATAGTACTGGTATTCGCAGTCAGCACATAAACTAATCACATTGTCACATGTGTTTAACAGTCATTACATCATAAACAAACACGTATCTAGTCAAATTATCTAAGTCCAAATCAATTTCTGAAATATTTCGGTATACCGACGGCTTTATCGGGTAAATATCGAGTCTAAGACTCTATCCTGCAGTTCAATAGTCGTTTAGATATTTTAAATATCAGTCATATTATTTTTCATAGCCTATAATAATTTTTAAATAATTATTATACTTTATCATGAATTTTCAAACTCTAAAATCATTATTAAATGATTTAAATATTAACTAATCCTATTATCATTAATATTTAATTAATATTAAACTATTAATAAAACTATTGCCAAAATATTAAAGTTATTTATAATAACTCAAAATATTTTTAAAGTATTAATATAACCCTTAAATGATTTTTAAAACATTTAAAATCATTTTTAAATAATTACTATTATTATTAAAATATTAATCTTTTATTTATCAATATATTAAAAGTCATCAGTTATAACTTAAAATATATTTAATTTATTTATTTCCTTTTTAAATGAATTTTAATTCAATAAAACCATTTTTAAACTATTTATTCAATATACTTATTAAATAAACTTAATATCATTAACATTAAATTATTAATGAAATTTACCTTTAAATATCAAAAGTTAGATTTTATAACTTAAAATATCTTTAAACTATTTATTTTCATTTAAAATGATTTTTATAATATTAAAATTATTTTAATTAATTTATTTAATATAATTACTAAATAATTCTAATATTATTAATATTTAATAATTAATGAAATTTATCTTAAAATATTAAAAGTTATGTTTTATAACTTAAAATATTATTAAATACCTTATTATTATTTAAAATGATTTTTAATACAATAAAATCATTTTTAATTAATTTATTTAATGCATTTCTTAAATAATTTAAATACCAATAATATCCGTCGCTAAAGGCTTTAACGACAGTATCTGTTGCGTTAGGTGTTCTTCAGGCTCAAGAACATTGACAGTCAGTGTTCAAGGGTACCTCCTTTGACCATCAATCATTCTCTCTATGAATCGTTTCTGGACATGCTATTGATTACATATTGTAGTATATATGTAGAAGTACATGTTCATAACCATTTCTAGACCAAATCATACAACATGAGGGATATCTAAGCATCAGAACTTATTGTCAGAACGTGTTCATCATATTCTGGGCTGCCTAGAAAATGATAATCATGGCCGGTCAACGCTCTTTGGGACCTTACATTTGTCAATCTATTCATGTTAATTATTTTCTGCTCGTCGCGATATTTAGACAAACTATCATAGAACATGTTCCAAGCCATGGTAAGGTCTAAACATAATTAATCAAAACGCGTTGGGGCTCACAAATTTGTGTCAGAGTCTGTTATTCATTTTTGGGTTTTCCAGAAATGAACAGATCGAGTATGCTACTTTGGATCCTTATATCTCGCGTTATGTGTTTGCTCTGTGTGATCTATTGATTCAAGGTTGTAGCTAATATGTAATAATACATATCCATTACATAAAAACATTATAAAAATAATAGAGCATGCAGATCTAGGCCGATCAAACCTTGTCAGAAGACATGTTCTTGAATTTTCTGGAATTTCCAGAAACAAATTTCGTGGATTAGTATGCTAGTTTGACCTTCCATTGTATTCAATACAATGATGATATAAGGGATCTAGAGACATATATCCGTAGTAAACATAACAAGATACAACTTAGTTACCATAACAGAATCAAAACAACAACACACTAGCAGATCTAGTCGCTTGAAAAAGTTGTCAGGCCCTGTCTGGGCACAATCTGGTTTTTCCAGATTTGTAAAGTCATGCTCGATCAACTAGGTTTGACCAGCTATAACTTTTAACATGTTCATGATCTGGGCTAGATTCCAGTTTCAGATCAAAGATCTCATAGCACACTATATGTTCAAACATTAAAAACAATAAACTCATTAACATCCAGAGATCTATCAGACCTGACATTCGATTGTCAGTCACAAAAATAAAGTTTTCCAGATTTTTAAAAACATCAAATCCGAGCCTCTAGATGTTATGGATCTAACATCTAGTAACCCAGATCATCTATGTACACTATAAACAACATGTTTTAACATTAAATCATAACATCTAACATGGCCTTCAAGATCAGATTGTAAATTAGGGTTTTTTACCTTTCTTTAAAAAATCTTGATTCTTAGCTTCTGATTCGTTTGTGGATTTCACGGGGCTTGATTAGTGACTGAATTAACAAGGCAATTTCGTGGGTTTGAGCTTGAGAGAGAATGGCTAAGTGTGGGTTTCATAAATGAGCTTTGTTTTGCTTTTCTCTCTCTTGAATTATACAAATAATGGAACAAGGCACATGGATGGTGCATTGAATCTGATTGCTGGAAATGCTATAGATCATATGCAGGTCTAGGGTGGCTGGCCAGATATTGGATAAGATTTGGCTAGCAATAATTCAACTAATGGGACAAAAGGGCATTTTTGTAATTTCATTTTAATCTCAAGGGTATTCTTGTCCAAGGTGCTTGAATCTAGGGTTTAATCACTAGATTTTACATTTTAAAGTTTCCCAAATAATTACTATGGTTTGACAAATTAAAATTAAAGTGTAATAAAATTTTAATTAAACACACTTATTTAAAATTAGGGTTTTTAATTGGAAATTAGGGTTTTTAAATTAGGGTTTCTTAATACTATTAGGGTTCCCAAATTAACAATTAGGGTTTCCTAATTATCATTATAATTTACTAAAACAATAATTAGGGTTTCTAATTTTAGCAAATTATGGTTTTCAAATAATAATTAGGGTTTCTCCTAATTACAGAAATTATATAATACACAGTAAAATTCATATAACACAATTACTACACAGTCTCAAACTCATAACCGAGTTTAACAATTAGGGTTTAATAACACAATATGAGGGTTATGACAAAATTTACCATATTTGGCCCACCATTATCAGCCTACGCATTTACAATACATATTTATAGCATTGAAAAATTAAAATATAATTAATATTATATTATTATTCTCATCCCTTGATCAATACCCAAATTTAGGGTTTGGATTCCATATCTGGTTTATCTTTCATATATAACATTATTAATTAATTTAAAATAATTAACATAATAATTTGAACTAAAATTCATATAATAAAATAGCAATTATAATAATTCAAATAATCATTTCAATATTATTTAAATAATATAAAAATCATATTTTCATAGGAAATAAATAATAAAGACATTTCTACTATAAAATTAATTATTATAAGTATATACCTTATAATTTGTAATAATTCTAAAATAAAATTATTTAAAATTATTCATGTAATAAATAAATTTTATTTATCACATATATACAAACACATTACTTGACACATATTCTCATCTTTAAAATAAAAAAAAAATTAATATGCAAAATTTCTTATTTATTTATATAGAAAATATTCAGGTTATTACAGGTAATCAGGCAAAACATAGGAATCTATCACACCAAAGAGCTACATTTACTGCCTTACCATCGGCAGGTTCTACAGATGGCCTCGGAGTTTGAAAAAATATCATTCCTCCACATTCCTCGGAATAGGAATGACTTTTCGGATGCGCTAGCAACCTTGGCCTCCTTGGTCAACATACTTGACAAGGAAAACATGCAAACCATCACTTTTGCCCAACAAAAGGCACCAGCCTATGGGAACTACATTAGAGAAGTATCGAATGAGCTACCTTCTATCCAACACCCTTGGTATCAAAATATCAAGGAGTACTTACAAGATGGATCTACACCCGCTGAGGCGAGCTCGACTGAAATTAGGCGGATCCATCGACTTGCTATGAAATTCTACCTGAGCAGAGACGCACTCTACAAAAGAGATGCAGGACTGGGTCTCCTCAGATGTCTGGACAAGGACCAAGCTCAGAGGCTCATGGATGAAATCCATGGTAGAGTATGTGGCCCACACATGAGCAGCCCCCTACTTGTAAAGAAGTTCCTAAGAACAGGGCTTTACTGGCTCTTTCTCAAAGCTGACTGTGATGATCACGTCAAGAGATGTTACAAATGCCATGTTCTTGGGAATACTATCCACGCCCTTCCAAGGGAGCTCCACAGTATGAGTTCACCTTGGCCCTTCTCAATGTGGGGAATAGACGTGATCGGGCCCATCGACCCCAAAGCCAGTAATGGGCATCAATTTATTTTTACCATAATCGACTACTTCACCAAGTGGGTAGAAGCAACCTCCTTCCCCAGGGTTATAAAAGAAGTTATGATTGCTTTCATCAGAAATAATGTCATTTGTCGATATGGACAACCAGAGGTAATTATATCAGATAATGCTAAGAACTGCAACAACAAAATGATGGAGGAGTTATGCAATAAATTCCACATCAAACATCTCAACTCCGTCATTTACCGTCTAAAGAAGAATGGTTATGTTGAAGCGGTTAACAAAAACATTAAGAAGAAGATGCTAAAAATGTCCGCCAATCATAAAGGATGGCCTGACTTGTTGCCTCTGAATCTGTTAGCCTACAAAACATCAATGTGCACTTCCACTGGGGCAACCCCCTACTCATTAACCTATGGGATGGAAGTAGTGCTTCCCATAGAGGTGGACATGAAATCTCTCAAAGTGTTGATAGATGCTCAGCTGGATGAAGACCAATGGTTACAAGATAGGTATCACAAATTATCTCTAATAGACGAAAGGTGAACCGCCGCTATCTTCCATGGTCAATTATATCAACAAAGGATCTCCAGATCCAACAACAGGAAAGTCTGGTTATGGCAATTTAAACAACATGACTTTGTTTTAAAGAAGATCATTGACAACAAAGATCAGTCCAAAGGAAAATTTGCCCCGAACTGGGAAGGCCCATTTGTTGTCAAGGAGGTATTGACAGGAGGCGCTCTCAGATTACAGTAGATGGATGGCGATGAATTTTCGTAACTCATTAACTTGGACACCGTGAGACGGTACTATGTCTGAAGTTACCATCAGGCAAACATCCTGGTTATGGATCACCAGGTCCCCTGTTAATTCAAGTTTTCTAAACCTTCACTACATACAACTCTCCTCACACCCTACAACACGCAGCCTGGTTTTTGGATCACCAGATCCTTTACTCTTTGCAGGTTTTCAAAACCTTTCACACCTTTAGGTTATCCCACCAGGTATTAAACCCTTCACACCTTCAGTTTATCCCATCAGGGATTAAACTTTTCACACTTCCAGTTTATCCTATATATGTGATTAAACGTTTTAGCTGCACACCGCCCTGTACATGGGGCGAACTACGCCGACCTGATCTCCCCAATACACGGGAGTACGTAGGCAGCCATAGTAACACATGATATTGATTATTGATGCTTACGTGAGAAGTCACTAAGTTATACTCAATTATTGCTATGCTGCATAGTATCTCACGTTATTTGATTCAATTATTGTCACATTATCATCTGCATAATATTTTATATTATTTAATCAATAATTGAGACGACAAAGTTATTCATATTATTATTTGCAATGTTGACGATGTCTAGAAAGTTCTGTCGAGAAGAGGTTTGGTCACCTAATTACGCGCCAATAGGAAGAAATCCTTATCGGAGAGCCCCCTCTTTACTGGGAATGATCTGGTTGTTAAATATTGTGAGTTATAATGTTAATGATGAATAATTGTTAATAGATTAAAAATGTGTTTATTAAAGATAAGTGATTTGTGGTAATTATTTATTCAATTTTTGATATAAATAGAGGGGTTTGTTATAAGTTTGACTTATTATTCCATGAGGGGATGTGCTAATTTTTCAGACCGTTGGTTGACGATATTATTGTAAATCAACCGCTGGTGGAAAGTTATAATAGTAAATCAATATGAATCACTGGTTTAAAATTTTAATAGTAAATCAGTATGAACCGTTGCTTTAAGTTTTAATAGTAAATAAATATGGACTGTGACGCCCCCAAAATAAGTATTACATCACTCATTCTGAGTTGCCAAATACATGGTACAGAATACAAATACAAACTTAAATATACAACATGAGCTGTGAGTTTTAATACAAATATTGTCTTCTAGACAGTATTCAAACTCAAAATAAGTCCTCAATACATTTATTATCACACTATTTCACAGAATAGTGAGGACTACTAATGCAAACATCTGGACCGTCACTCTGTTCCCCGACTAGTTCCAGCTATATTCTCATTTCCTGAAGAGAACAATGAAAGAAAAGGGTGGGCTCAACTAGCCAAGTAAGAAATATTATGACTAAGATAATGCAGAATAATTTATTGTTAGCCTTCAACAGTGTTAAACTGATAATATGACGCTCCCAAAATAGGTATACATCACCCATCTTGAGTCGCCAAATACATGGTACAAAATTCAAATATAACTTAATTATACAATAGTCGTGTAAAATACGACTAACATATGCTGTGAGTTTTAATACAAATATTGTCATCTAGACAATATCCACACTCAATGGGGTCCTCATTACATTTATTATCACACTATTTCACAGAATAGTGAGGACTACTAATGATATCATCTGAACCGTCACTCCGTTCCCCGACTAGTCCCCGCTACGTTCTTATTTCCTGAAGAGAACAATGAAAGCAAAAGGGTGAGCTCAACTAGCCCAGTAAGAAATATTGTGACAACCCGAGAATTTAGACAATTTATTAAAATCTTAAATGATTGATTTAAGGTCAAATATTAGACCTAGACAGAAAATAAGTGTATGCATTTTATGTTATTAGGATGGAATTTTGAGGATTTCAAAATTATGTGAAGGATTTAGGTGAATTATTCTGAATTAAGTTTATAAGTGTTTATGTTCTGTGTATATGATTTTATATGTGTTCAGAATGTGGTTAAGGGTCAAGGGTTGACCATATATATTATATCTGTGTCAAACCCTAAGTATATATTAAGAACGACAACGTTCAGCTAGAAAACCCTAACGTCTGATAAGAAAACCTAGAAATCGGTTCTGGAAACCCTAGTTTCAGTTCCGGGAGTCCGAAACCCAAATTCGGATATTAAAAACCCTAGATTGGGAATGTAATGCTATATATAAGGTTTAACATTATTAATTATAAAGTAATTAGGAAAAACCCTAATGAATTACTAGAAACCCTATTTGAGTATTAGAAAACCCTAATACCATATCTGAAAAATCCTAATTTTAGATTTCGAATATTTGAAATCCTAATATGGGAAAATAACAGAAAATTATAATGCTCAAGTGATTTAAATTATAAGCTTAATAGGGTAAAGCTTAGTTACTTAGCAAACCCTAATTTTCAAAATTTGAACCCTAATTATTCTGTTTAAAACCCTAAATCGGGATATTAAAACCCTAAATGGGAAGTTTGAAGATAAGTATAGAGTTTCTATGTTATTAATTGTAAGTATAATTAGGGATAACCCTAATTGATTTATTTGGAAAGCCCTAATTTCTAATATAAGAAACCCTAACATGCAATTAGAGAAAACCTAATTATTAGCTTATAGAGTGTAATGTTAATTAGGAAGCTTTAACCCTAGTTAGCAAGCTTGAATGAGATTTGTAAGCTTTACTGTAATTAGGAAACCCTAATCCAAATTAGAAAACCCTAATCTAAATTTGGAAACCTTATTTCTAAATTAAAAAGATTATTTTCTATGTAAAATCCTAATTAGTCGTTTATAAACTCTAGTGACCAATTATGATCTTAATTGCTAAATTAACAAATTTAATTAGGAAATAATAATCCTAATTGGCAAGCTTAATTTATGATTAGGAAATTATAATATAATTATCAAATCCTAATTATAATTTAGAAATATTAATTTTTCTATTTTGAAAACTTAAATTGGAAATCATAGAAAATTATTTTTTAAAATCCTAAGGGTTCAAACCCTAAACCCTAAAGGCTCAAATCCTAAACCCTAAGGGTTTGAGCATTGGACAATTTAGCCAGTAAAAGTACAAACCAAATGACCAAAGTGCCCTTATATTATTTTAATAAGGTGGAATGTAGATCTAGCCCTAGTAAGGAGTGAGTGACCAACTCTAGCTAGCCACATGGTCTAGAAAGCAACCTTTAATCAGCCAACAACTGATCAAATGATCAGCCCTAGACATTGCATCATTCTATAAATTGATTAAAGAGAGAGAAAAGGCCACTTAAGTTTTCATTTTTTCCCTAGACCTTCTTTCTCTAAAATTCGGGAATGGGGAGTGAAATTGAGTGAGAAATTAAACCAATGCCAGCCTTTAACTTGCCAAGAACAAACATCCAAGTCAGAATCAAGATTCAAGCTCAAAAAATAGGTATAAACCCTAAATTTCGAAATCCTTAGATTTGATGTTAGATGTTATAATTTGTTGTTCAAAGTTGTGTTAGAGAGTGTTAATAAGTGATCTGGGTTGATAGATCATGGATCTATAACATCTAGATGCACGATTTAGAAGTTTCCTTAAATCTGGAAAAAAAAATTTAACTTGAAATAGTGGTCTGACAGTCATATGTCAGGGCCCATAGATCGTTGTCTGTTTTTGGTTTGTTATGTTTTAAGTTATAGATGTGTTCTATGTCATGTCGATTGTGCTCTGAAGCAAGAAAAATGACCAGATCATGAATTGACTAAGAGATATGACCAGTCAAAGACCGTTGACCATTCACGGAAATGCAATTCTGGGTAGCCCAGAATTCAAGATGTTCTCTGACAAGTTATTCCAAGCGCTAGATCTTGAGTTTTTTAGGTGGTTATGTGATGTTGTTTGTTGGATCTTGTATATTGACATGTAGGCTATACATATAAACATTTATATTACCAAAAGCATAAATCGAAACGGATATAAGTATGGTCAAACTAGGGTTGACTATCTGCCAGAAGAACAAATCTGGGAAAACCCAGATTGTTCAAGAACAGATTTTCAGGGCTACTTTGACCAGCCCATATTTTTCGTAGGTTACGTTTTTAGGTTGGAATGATGTTATATGTATGTACCTTGTCATGTTTACTACAACATGAAACCTTTATATCACCAAAATCAAACACAGAACGCAAAATTAGAATGGTCCAAAGTAGGTACCTTCAATTCTGGAAATTCCAGAAAGCGAAGAACAACATTGTCAGACTCTTTGCTAGCTTAGATCTTGCTGTGATGTTGCGTTATAACCTAGATTATGGTTGTTTATTGTAGTGCTACATGTTCTCTACACGATCAGTGTCTGAGATAGCCAAAATCATGTTTTTATTGAGAAGCATAGCCGGTCAAACCCCTTACCTTAGCCTCTAACATGTGTTTCTGGGTTCTTGCTCAAGAACACCAAGAACACCTATAGAGACGGTTATGTCGCTATAGGGCCCTTTAGTGACACTTAATTTCGGAAATTGAATTATTTAATTAAATAAATAGAAATAAATGGTTTTTAATTATTAAAAATACATATTAAATTCTGAAAAATTATTTTAAAGCCTGAAAAATAGTTTTTAATCATTTGGAGTATATTTTAAAAATATTTAATATTTTTGGTATATAAATGGTATTTATTTATTTAATTATAATATTATATAAATTATTTAAAAATAGTTTTAAATCATGAAAAATTATATTATGGTGTTAGAAAATATTTTAAGTTATTTTTGATGACTTTTGATATTTTGTGATGAAATTCATTAATATTTATTATTAATGGTAGTTAATATATTTAATGAATATATTAGATAAATTATGGAAAAATAGAATTAATGCTTTAAAAATCATATAAAAATGATTTAAGTGTTATAAAAATATTTTGAGTTATAAAATATAACTTTTGATATTTTTCATGAAAATATTAATATTTTAATATTTATAGCAATTATCGGATAATGAATTTGATTGTTTAAAAATCATAGAAATATGATTTTAAGGTATTAAAATACTTTGTGATATTATAATTATATTATAATATTATGTTAAGATTTTCATTAAAATTTAATATTAAATAAATGTTAATGATCAAGGAATAATGTGGTATTTATATTAATATCAGTTATTGATTAATGTTTTCACTTACTTTAAAAACATTTAAAGGAAATAATAAAGTATTGAAAATACTTTGAGATATTACAAATATGTTATAATATTATGACATGTGTTTCATTAATGTTTAATATTAAATAAATATTAATGATATTAGAATATTGTGGTATTTAATTCATTTAAATACAGTATTAATGATTGAAAAATATTGTTAAATGATATTAATTATCTGAAATTTTTTACCAGTCTATAAAAATTATTTTGACTGATAATATGATTATCTAAGATTATTGTTAATTGATTAGGCAGAGTTTAATTGAACTTAAACTCGATATTGTCCGATTAGACCGTCGGGATGATTGAATTATATCGGTTTCAACTTAGACTTAAATAGTCTGGTTTGATGCTAAGTCTATGTGTTGTATAGACTGATAGGATTATGTGATAAAGTGTTTATGTTATTTTATACTGTGATGATATTATTCTAATATTTGGAGATCGGTATTATCTGTATTAGGTCTTCGGATAAAGCTAAGTTATATTTCGTATCGGTAATCAACGGTTCATGCAAGTTTGTTTTTCTTAAATCTACTAAGAGTGTTTCATTCAGTTATGCTTATGGTTAATTATTACTGATTGCCATGTAAAATTTTACTCTGTGCATCTTGTTTGTATAAGTCAGGTATGAAAGGCTGATCACCTTCATTTCCAATTGGTCCAGATATATATTGTTCATATGTAATACTCGTTCAGTTAAAAGTTTATTCATGCTAATTCACAACTACATTGTGAATTATAGACAACTTATTATTCTAAATCTTTCAATCATGATATATCCTTAAATTGTATTTAAACTTGCTTGGGCAACTTTCATGCTCACCCTTGCTATATCATGAGAAAACATTGTAGATTAAGGTGAATGCGTCAGATACAAGGAAAGTTAATGACAGTTCCAGCTTAAAGTTAATGTGCGCGATTAGTTTTGTAATAGTCTTGTATGATAATGATGTCATGTGTTAGATAAGTTATGAATTGTGTATAAGTTATGGTTACTCGACTTTGGGGATAGTGTATAATGTTTAATGTATAAACAATTTATGTTTATATCTTCCGCAATAGTAGTAGAATGATTGAACCGGATCCGCGATGATTTGGGCCCCGGATTCGGGGCTCTCACATTTGGTATCAAAGTTGTTGGTTATAAACCTAGGGTAGAGTTACCTTAGACTAATAACCGCAGTGATTAGGATAAGATCTAACTCACATAGAGTTAGTGTGTCGGTAAGATTCAAAGACGAATCTCGGCGAGTTATAAAGATACGGAGTTCCCTAACTCTGATAATAAAGGTGAACAGTAGTGATGAATAGATAGAGTCTAAAAGACTAAAAGTACAGTGATAGGAGATCGTAAAACAAAACGATCAAGTCATAGAATTGAATCGTAATATATATGATGTGATCACTCCGTGATCTGTTAAGGTTATGACAACCAGAAAGAATCAATCTGATGATTGAAAAATCTACAGCAAGATGCTGCGTATCAGTTGTACTATGAAATGGTACTATAAAAAAACTCATGAACGAGTTATGGATTATGAATACGAATTAAATGAAATTCGTATGGAGAAGGGGGTTAAGATTAGGTGGGGATTTCAATTGAGGACTCATGTTATTAGTTGAGTTGTATGATTCCTTGTTATGGGCGGGGAATTATACTTGGTGTAAAAACCACTTAGTTTCTGGCATTGATAATCATTGAAATGTTTGTGTCGCGCTATTTTCTATATGTAGGTTAAGAGGGTGATTCCTTTCTCATGTGTATAACAAATAGACATGTCATAGGTAGAGAATATAAGGTTAAGTACGAGTTCTTAAAACTTATAATTATGTGACATTCTTGACTCATAGTTATATGAAATGTTTATGAACCCCTCAGCGAATGGACGCCAAAGGTCTGACTAGGACATGTTCTTAAACTCATATGATTGTGGCAATTTATAAACTCATAAGTGTGATTTTATGAACTGGGTATAGTTATGTGTGAGTGAAGTATTGAGGATTTCAGGAACAGATAGATTGTTAAGCAAATGATTATTAGTGGAGGCATTTGGTTTTCCTAAACTCCTAGCTATGCTAAACTTCGAGATTTTGACATCAAGCTAAATACGCACTATGTGCCTTTTTAAAAAAATGTAGACTCGTAATCATTTTTGAAACGGTTTAAAGTACAGTCTATGCTACTTATTTCAGCTAGACTCAAATGATTTGAAATATCAAAATTTGTTTTTATTTATCACTCATGTACCATGTAACCTGGTGCAGAGATGATAAAAATATGATGGAGTTGTAAATACAGGAATATTTAGTGTGAACTTGACCTGAAGTCGCTGTTCCACTATTGTATGATGTGTTATGACAAAGTAATACAATGACGGCATCCTCAAACGGACTGTTAATACAGTACGACATCATGACGTCATTCTCAAAAATGTTTTCAAAAAGTTTAAATTGCCAACGGGGTTTGGCTACACCTAAATATTTCTATTGAATTGAATTATCGATATGAGTCTATGCTATTCGAATCAGCTAGACTAATGTTTATGAAAAACTCTAAGTGTTCATTGAACGAAATCTCCCGAACCAAATTGTTTTGGTGCGTAATCCTATGATAAGACTGAGGTGAACAATGTTGTTGGATAAATAATCCAATCTAGTAGCGTAAATATTCGCTAAAAATGATTAATACGTTATGCATGACGTAAGAGTACGATAGGCTAATCACCTAAAGTACTAGTAATGGTAGTTTACCTTCTTTGTGATTGTAAACAGACCCAGTAAAGTACAGTTTTGAGGTATAAATACCGTTAAGTCTATGTGTTCATGGTCTATATAACCCCTCAGCACAATTTGAAAACTTTTGCTCTTGTGAGTGGTTTATTGGGTAGCATATGATGTGTATAAATTGGTGTAAGCAGTATGGTGTATGGTGTAAGGTGCACGATGTAAGGTGTAAAGTGAATTTCGGGGACGAAATTCTTATAAGGAGGGGTGAATGTGACAACCCGAGAATTTAGACAATTTATTAAAATCTTAAATGATTGATTTAAGGTCAAATATTAGACCTAGACAGAAAATAAGTGTATGCATTTGATGTTATTAGGATGGAATTATGTGGATTTCAAAATTATGTGAAGGATTTAGGTGAATTATTCTGAATTAAGTTTATAGGTGTTTATGTTATGTGTATATGGTTTTATATGTGTTCAGAATGTGGTTAAGGGTCAAGGGTTGACTAGATAAATTATATCTGTGTCAAACCCTAAGTATATATTAAGAACGACAACGTTCAGCTAGAAAACCCTAACGTTTGATAAGAAAACCTAGAAATCGGTTCTAGAAACCCTAGTTTCAGTTCCGGGAGTCCGAAACCCAAATTCGGATATTAAAAACCCTAGATTGGGAATGCAATGCTATATATAAGGTTTAACGTTATTAATTATAAAGTAATTAGGAAAACCCCTAATGAATTACTAGAAAGCCTATTTGAGTATTAGAAAACCCTAATACCATATCTGAAAATCCTAATTTCAGATTTCGAATATTTGAAACCCTAATATGGGAAAATAACAGAGAATTATAATGCTCAAGTGATTTAAATTATAAACTTAATAGGGTAAAGCTTAATTACTTAGCAAACCCTAATTTCCGAAATTTGAACCCTAATTATTCTGTTTGAAACCCTAAATCGGGATATTAGAACCCTAAATAGGAAGTTTGAAGATAAGTATAGAGTTTCTATGTTATTAATTGTAAGTATAATTAGGGATAACCCTAATTGATTTATTTGGAAAGCCCTAATTTCTAATATAGGAAACCCTAACATGCAATTAGAGAAAACCTAATTATTAGCTTATAGAGTGTAATGTTAATTAGGAAGCTTTAACCCTAATTTGCAAGCTTGAATGAGATTTGTAAGCTTTACTGTAATTAGAAAACCCTAATCTAAATTAGGATACACTAATCTAAATTAGGAAACCTTATTTCTAAATTAGAATGATTATTTTCTATGTAAAATCCTAATTAGTGTGTTATAAACTCTAGTGACCAATTATGATCTTAATTGCTAAATTAACAAATTTAATTAGGAAATAATAATCCTAATTGGCAAGCTTAATTTATGATTAGGAAATTATAATATAATTATCAAATCCTAATTATAATTTTGAAATATTAATTTTTCTATTTTGAAAACTTAAATTGGAAATCCTAGAAAGTTATTTTTTAAAATCCTAAGGGTTCAAACCCTAAACCCTAAAGGTTCAAACCCTAAATCCTAAGGGTTGGAGCATTGGACAATTTAGCCAGTAAAAGTACAAACCAAATGACCAAAGTGCCCTTATATTATTTTAATAAGGTGGAGTGTAGATCTAGCCCTAGTAAGGAGTGGGTGACCAACTCTAGCTAGCCACATGGTCTAGAAAGCAACCTTTAATCAGCCCATAACTGATCAAATGATCAGCCCTAGACATTGCATCATTCTATAAATTGATTAAAGAGAGAGAAAGGGCCACTTAAGTTTTCATTTTTTCCCTAGACCTTCTTTCTCTAAAATTCGGGAATGGGGAGTGAAATTGAGTGAGAAATAAAACCAATGCCAGCCATTAACTTGCCAAGAACAAACATCCAAGTCAGAATTAAGATTCAAGCTCAAAAAATAGGTATAAACCCTAAATTTCGAAATCCTTAGATTTGATATTAGATGTTATGATTTGTTGTTCAAAGTTGTGTTAGAGAGTGTTAATAAGTGATCTGGGTTGATAGATCATGGATCTATAACATCTAGATGCACGATTTAGAAGTTTCCTTAAATCTGGAAAAAAAATTAACTTGAAATAGTGGCCTGACAGTCATATGTCAGGGCCCATAGATCGTTGTCTGTTTTTGGTTTGTTATGTTTTAAGTTGTAGATGTGTTTTATGTCATGTCGATTGTGCTCTGAAGCAAGAAAAATGACCAGATCATGAATTGACTAAGAGATATGACCAGTCAAAGACCGTTGACCATTCACGGAAATGCAATTCTGGGTAGCCCAGAATTCAAGATGTTCTCTGACAAGTTATTCCAGGCGCTAGATCTTGAGTTTTTTAGGTGATTATGTGATGTTGTTTGTTGGATCTTGTATATTGACATGTAGGCTATACATATAAACATTTATATTACCAAAAGCATAAACCAAAACGGATATAAGTATGGTCAAACTAGGGTTGACTATCTGCCAGAAGAACAAATCTGGGAAAACCCAGATTGTTCAAGAACAGATTTTCAGGGCTACTTTGACCGGCCCATATTTTTCGTAGGTTATGTTTTTAGGTTAGAATGATATTATATGTATGTACCTTGTCATGTTTACTACAACATGGAACCTTTATATCACCAAAATCAAACACAGAACGCAAAATTAGAATGGTCCAAAGTAGGTACCTTCAATTCTAGAAATTCCAGAAAGTGAAGAACAACGTTATCAGACTCTTTGCTAGCTTAGATCTTGTTGTGATGTTGCGTTATAACCTAGATTATGGTTGTTTATTATAGTGCTACATGTTCTCTACAGGATCATTGTCTGAGATAGCCAAAATCATGTTTTTACTGAGAAGCATAGCCGGTCAAACCCCTTACCTTAGCCTCTGACATGCGTTTCTGGGTTCTTGCTCAAGAACACCAAGAACACCTTTAACGACGGTTCTGTCTCTATAGGGCCCTTTAGTGACACTTAATTTCGAAAATTGAATAATTTAATTAAATAAATAGAAATAAATGGTTTTTAATTATTAAAAATACATATTAAATTCTGAAAAATTATTTTAAAGCCTGAAAAATAGTTTTTAATCATTTGGAGTATATTTTAAAAATATTTAATATTTTTGGAATATAAATGGTATTTATTTATTTAATTATAATATTATATAAATTATTTAAAAATAGTTTTAAATCATGAAAAATCATAAAAAAAATTATATTATGGTGTTAGAAAATATTTTAAGTTATTTTTGATGACTTTTGATATTTTGTGATGAAATACATTAATATTTATTATTAATGGTAGTTAATATATTTAATGAATATATTAGATAAATTATGGAAAAATAGAATTACTGCTTTAAAAATCATATAAAATGATTTAAGTGTTATAAAAATATTTTGAGTGTTATAAAAATATTTTGAGTTATAAAATATAACTTTTGATATTTTTCATGAAAATATTAATATTTTAATATTTATAGCAATTATTGGATAATGAATTTGATTGTTTAAAAATTATAGAAATATAATTTTAAGGTATTAAAATACTTTGTGATATTATAATTATATTATAATATTATGTTATGATTTTCATTAAAATTTAATATTAAATAAATGTTAATGATCAAGGAATAATATGGTATTTATATTAATATCAGTTATTGATTAATGTTTTTAATTACTTTAAAAACATTTAAAGGAAATAATAAAGTATTGAAAATACTTTGAGATATTACAAATATGTTATAATATTATGACATGTGTTTCATTAATGTTTAATATTAAATAAATATTAATGATATTAGAATATTGTGGTATTTAATTCATTTAAATACAGTATTAATGATTAAAAAATGTTGTTAAATGATATTAATTATCTAAAATTTTTTACCAGTCCATGAAAATTGTTTTGACTGATAATATGATTATCTAAGATTATTGTTAATTGATTAGGCAGAGTTTAATTGAACTTAAACTCATATTGTCCGATTAGACCGTCGGTTAAATTGTGTCGGTTTCAACTTAGACTTAAATAGTCTGGTTTGATGCTAAGTCTATGAGTTGTATAGACTGATAGGATTATGTGATAATGTGTTTAGGTTATTTTATACTATTATGATATTATTCTAATATTTGGAGATCGGTATTATCTGTATTAGGTCTTCGGATAAAGCTAAGTTATATTTTGTATCGGTACTCAACGGTTCAGGCAAGTTTGTTTTTCTTAACTCTACTAAGAGTGTTTCATTCAGTTATGCTTATGGTTAATTATTACTGATTACCATTTAGAATTGTACTATGTGCATCTTGTATGTATAAGTCAGGTATGAAAGGCTGATCACATTCATTTCCAGTTGGTCCAGATATATATTGTTCATATGTAATACTTGTTTAGTCAAAAGTTTGTTCATGCTAATTCACAACTACATTGTGAATTATAGACAGCTTATTATTCTAAATCTTTCAATCATGATATATCCTTAAATTATATTTAAACTTGCTGGGCAACTTTCATGCTCACCCTTGCTATATCATGATAAAACCTTGCAGATAAAGACGAATGCTTCGGATACAAGGAAAGTTAAAGACAGTTCCAGCTTAGAGTTAATATGCGCGTTTAGATTTGTAATAGTCTTGTATGATGATAATATCATGTGTCAGATAAGTTATTAAATGTGTATAAGTTATGGTTACTCGACCTTGGGGATAGTGTATAATGTTTAGTGTATAAACAATTTATGTTTATATCTTCCGCAATAGTAGTAGAATGATTGAACCCGATCCGCGGTGATTTGGGGCCCGGATTCGGGGCTCTCACAAATATTATGACTAAGATAATGCAGAATAAATTATCATTAGTCTTCAACAGTGTTAAACTGATAAAATGTAACAAACATTAAGTTTAACTACAGTGGAACAAGCAATCCATTAGAAGAGTCAAGTAGAGAATAAAATATACTATCTTCTATGATTTAAAAGGTTTTTCATTACTTTTATCGTTGAGACTCAGTTTAATAAATAATCCACATCATCCCTTCACTACGGCCAAGGATATTCATTAGTATCACGACCACAAATTATTCATGCACTACGGACCAAGGATATTCATGTATTCATCAATGGTCATGATCATGCCAACAACTGTCCATCAATGCACTACGGGCCAATGAGTACTTTTACCACATCATTTGTAATATTACGGTCATGAGTATACCGATTAATCCCTGGTCATAATCATACCAAGTCTATCTATGCACTACAGGCCACATATGACTTTCAACATAATATAAGCATGAGGATGATGACAATGATATAAGAATTCAATAAAACAAGTTCAAGAATTAATTTAATCAACAACCAATAACGTCCAAATTGTCAACATGATACTTCTTTGTGGAGTAAAATTCAAGAATGCTCAGAAGAATATTTCCATGAAAAGATACTGGATGAAGCGCAAATATTAAGTATATTCCACTAATTTCATGGAGTATAGAAGTCAAAGCTTTAATAACTAAGTATAAGAGAATATATGAAACTGCAAATGGATTTTCGTCCGCCATGCGGTAATCCACTTATACAGATCATTTCTACAATTTAATAAGGAATGAATACAAAAGGTAATTCACCATGCATGTGATAATCTACATAGACATGTTATTCCAACAGAATAATAAAGTATGGAATAACATAAGAAATTACCATGCATGCGATAGACCGCACAGACATGTTATTCCAACAGAATAAAAAAGAATGGAACCAGGTCATGCGTAATCCGCACAGACAGGATGTTCCAATAAAATAATAAAGAACGGAACCAGGTCATGCGTAAATCGCACACACAGGATGTTCCAACAGAATCATAAAGAACGGAAACAGGTCATGAGTAAATGCACAGACAGGATGTTCCAACAGAATCATAAAGAATGGAATAATAGAAGAATTTCACCATGTATGCGGTACTTCACATAGACAAGTTATTCCAACATAATGATAAAGAATGGAATAAAAGAAGTTCTCTTCATGAAGACGAAAGAAATAATACCCCTTACGAGTACAACAAATAATATCTCTTACCTTAGAAGAAACTGGATATAGGAGTAGTGAAGTAGCAGCATAGTTTTCTTATTTCTCTCTATAGTTTCTCTCTCTAGAGTTTCAGTGAATTCGTAAGAAATAATGAAGGAATGTGCTTCTATTTATAGGAGAATGGACTGAATAGTAACTAATTCATGTACGGTCCAGATTGATTTACTTTTAAATGGACGGTCCATATTGATTTACTATGTAGTATTAATAAAATATTCTAATAAAGCAAAATCTTTTAAATAAAATATAATATATTCTATTTATAATCTAATAAAACGAATAACTTTATAAAAGTATTCTGTTTTATATAAAAAGATTTTACTATACAAACACTATGCAGACACTATACAAACACTATGCATAATAGAATATTATATATTCTATTTATAGTCTAATAAAACAAATAACTTTATAAAAGTATTCTGTTTTATATAAAAAGATTTTACTATGCAAACACTATACAAAATACTATGCATAATAGAATATCATATATTCTATTTATAGTATAATAAAATAAATAACTTTATAAAAGTATTCTGTTTTATATAAAAAGCTTTCTGTTTTATTATATTTATAATAATAATAAAATAAAACTTATCACCTTTATTATAATTCACAATATTAATCGACCAGGTCGTTCCTAGGAAAGATGGGGCTTTCCATAAGGATTTCTCCCTATTGGCGCGCAATTAGGTGACCAAACCTCTCCTTGACAAAACTTCTAGACATCGTTAATATTACAAATAATAATATTAATAACTTTATCATCTCAATTATTGATTTAATAATATATAAAATATTGACAATAATTAAATCAAATAACGTGAGATACTATGCAGCAATTACTGTAGCAATAATTGAACAAAACTGAGCGACTTATCACGTAAGCATCAATAATCAATACCGTGTGCTACTATGCAACCACCCGTATTACTATACTTTTAACACCAGGTGTTTCAACAGTTAACGGTTAAACTTCCGCCGTTATTTTCATAAAATATTTTTGTTTTTTTCTCAATTCGATAATAATTCCGTTGTGGGGTCCACCAATGATTGTATCGTTGAACGAATATTCCATGGTAAAAAGAATATTCCCTGACCAATCGAATATTATACAACAACTTTCATACTTTTCAAAATTTATAAATACTACCCACAACTATAACACTATCTCAAATCCACACCATAATATTAAAAATTATTTCGAGAAATTTAAATCTTTATTCACAAAATTTGGAGTCTCATAATCTCCCCTCTTTATGAAATTTCTCCCTCGAAATTTATGTACATACCTGGTATTCCGAAGAGATGAGGATACCTTGACTTCATTTCAGATTCTAACTCTTGAGGTATAACCTTTGAGTGTTGAATATGATCCTTCATATCACAGATTTTAACACGTATCTCCTAATACGTTAAATCTTCTGCTATCTCGTCTAGTTCTAATTTAATAACGTGGTTCAGGTCATCCACATATTTACGTAACATTGATACGTGAAAAATGTTATGAACACACGACATACTTGGCAGTAAAACGAGTCTATAGGCCACAGTTCCTACTCGATCAAGGATTTCAAATGGGCCAATTAAATCGAGGGTTGAGATTTTCTCTCTTCGTCGATTCTTGCTTCTAGAATAACGCCCTCTTGAACCTTCTTTTTCACATTCATCAAATTCAGGTGTGTAGCTTGAGTGGCTTTAACTTTATCGATTAAAGTCGATTCTACTCATATATTTGTTATCTTCACGTGGGTCCCTAGAGTCTTTAACTCTATCTTCATCATTTGTAAGTTATACGAATGGGTTTTTGTGTTAACACCATCGCACTCGTAGACGCATATGATCTTCTACTCAACGCGTCAGCTACAACGTTCGCTCTTCTACGATGATATTGAATGGCATGATCGTAATCTTCAACTGCTCGAACCAACGTCTTTGGCGCATGTTACATTTATTTTAGTTGAAGAAATATTTGAGGGTTTTAGAAATGGGTTTTGTTTTGGGATCAATACAAAATTCGATTTCACGCTCTAGGGGTAGGCTAAGAAGTCCTTCAGGAAATTTATTAACAATAGAAATATCATTCAAAACTGTGACTCTCATCCAAGACTTGGATAACACGTCACATTAGTACCTATCAACTTGCCATCGTCATTCACAATGTCCCCTACAGAAAGTTTGGCTTTGGAGCATTCCACACAAGGAAGTCAACAACGAAAGGACCGGAGCTCTTTACTTATGGCTTGATATGCCAATGATTGACTTTAGTGGTTTGGTTGCTTGAATTTGCATAACAGGTTGGTTAAGAATATGAAAGATAACAACCTTACTAAAAGCTTGATGAGTAGTTAACCAATCGATCCCTAAAATCACATCCAAGGCAAGTATTTTCAAAGAGATAAGATCGACAGGTAACGTGAAAGTGTCAATTTGAATCAACAAGATTTATAAATAGTGGAGGTAATGAAGGTTTCTACTAACGAAGTTTCAACCAATAGGTCAAATTCTAACTTCTCCGGAGTTAAATTTAAACGTTGAGCGTAAGAAAGAGAGATAAAAGAATGGGTAGAACCGGTATCTAATAAGGTATAGACTTCGTAAGAATTTATAATTAACTAACCCGTGCTAACTTCGTTCGGGTTACTCTCTCTTTGAGAAGTAACGAAAAATGCTCTCCCTAAAACCACCGACTTTGTTTTGTCTGTATCCGCCTTTGGTGCCACCGTCCCAGCTGGACTTGATTTCGCTACAGGATAAAATCGAGCTATGTGACCGTCTTTTCCATAACTAAAACATACCTTGGATGGCTGTGGACAGTTTGGTCTGATATGTCCCTCCCCTCCGCATTTGAAGCATATAATAGTTGGTCGTTATCCTTCCTTAACAACCGGTGCTGATGCTGACGTCTTTCTATCATTGTTGAATCTCCTCTTCTTGAAATGTTCATTCTTATTGTTTGGCCATGATTACCACCGAAGTAGTTACCATTTCTGGCATGTTGATTCCCTTCACACTTATTGTCACCGCTTCGATGACTGTTATCACTGGTATTATCATTTTGCCGGCTGCTTTCTCTTGGTTGAGTTGACTCGTTATCGCGCTCCAATAACTGAGCCCTATTTACAACATCTGAATAAAAACACAGTTTATGAGAAATTAGATATTGACGTATCTCGGGTTTCAAACCTCTTAGAAACATCCGCGTCATTCTTTCCTCATTATCAACCAAGTGAGACATAAACCGGGACAACTCGGCAAACTTAGAGTTGTACTGCGACACAGTCATATTATTCTATCCTAACTTGATGAACTCTACCTCTTTCAATTGACGAATACTTTAGTGAAAGTACTTGTCGTTGAATAGTTCTTGGAACTTCTCCCAAGACATCTTCAGTGCGGCAGGTTGAGTACGCTTTACCGATTCCCACCAGTAATCTGCCTCTCCTCGCAACATAAAGGTGGCAAAGGGAACCTTTTGCTCCTCGGAGCATCCCAATACATCAAATATCTTAGTGATCTTCTTTATCCAAATCTCCGCCTTAAATGGTTTTGGCTCTCCAATAAACTCCGGTGGTCCCAGCTCCTTGAACTGTTTAGCGGTGATCGTTCGAGAGTTGCCCAGTGTTTCCACCTATATTGTGGACAGGAGTCTCTTTTGCCTGATGTTGTACGAATTACAGAAAGCTCCTAAACATTCCGTCGTTTGCCATTTGGTCGGTGTTGTTGTTCACCTGAGGATTATTGCCTTAAGATAGGTAAGCCTCTGATAAACCAAATGCGGAGGAAAGTCTCTTCATACTTTCACATTTCAATTACTTGTAAATTCAATTACTTGTAATTTTATTTCCATGTAAATCTCAATGTAATGGAAAATATGAAGGAATATATATGTATGCCTTCCCTTTATATCAAAACCTGACATGCTATCTTGTTAACTGACATCCGTTTCGCAGGACGATACTCCTAAACAGACACATTACGTAATATTGCTACATTCACTAAGACTAAAATACATAAGTCTTTTTTGTAGGGATATAATTAGTCCAGTAACCCGATCAAAATCCAAAAAGGCCACGAGCCTACAACCAATTATGTTTTCATTTGACCATACTGATCTTAATCTAGTTTCTCGCGAAGAATTCGACGAATTAAGTAAACAAATCATAGATTTGACTATTTTGCTTAAAGAACTACACCAATCTACTTAGGGTACCATGATACCCGTACATGTTGAATCCTCTGTACAAGGAGGAACCCAAGGTCCGGATACTGCTAGTGCCAGTCGTAGGAATCCTCATAAGCACATACAGATTCCTTCAACTTTAGCCACCCGTCGATTATCTCTACCTACCGTTCCTGAGCCCGTACGGTCTCCGCTAAAGGTGCCAGCCAGCGTAATGGCTATGTTATTTTCCAAATCGATACCGGTAAAGGAGAAAGAAGTCTTTGTTCCACACCCAGAGTGGAAGAAGAGGAACGAATAATTAAGCAAGACATCATCAGAATGATGCTAGGCATACGCATCATTATCCATGATGAACACACAAACAGATGCACCCCAGGAGATGATTACCCAGATATAATGGTCATCATTCTTTAAAAGGAAGATGATGACAACCCCTCCATCACTGCAGTCCACCAAGACTTTGCCCTCGACAATTGGAGCAGCACTCCTTGCATTGGTCGACAAGGGTAAAACGGGCAGAAACTCATTATGCCTTGTAGATAGCAATAACTACTTACTCTTTCTGTACAGTATTAGCAGTTACTTTTGTTATTACATACTAACACTTTGTGTGATTAAACAGTTTCATATATTAATTGAGAGCATGTTGGTTCAAGACTCTAAAGTTAGATGTGCCTAAACTTTCTGATGAGGTGCATATTCTCCACAAGGACTGTAACTTTGATGTAATGGACTCAGACTTGATGGAAATATAAGAGGACTATGAGATACCTCAGGAGATCAAAGAATGGGTCGAAGACAAACCCAAGCCAAATCTTGATCAAACCACCTCTTTTAAATCTCGGAACCTTAGAAAACCCCAAACAAATCTAGATTGGTATGGACCTCACTCCAAACCAAAGGAATGACATGGTTACTCTATTGACCCTATTCCAGGATGTGTTTTCATGGTCTCACAAAGACATGGTGGGTTTTTCCACTGACATTATTCTTCTTCGCCTTCCATTAAAGAGGGATTCAAACCAGTCAAGCAAAAGCTCAGGCGATTGAAACCTGAGTCGAGTTTAAAGGTGAAAGAAGAAATTGTGAAACAATTTCAAGCTGGTATTATCATGGTGTTTATATATCCTGAGTGGATATCCAACATTGTTCCCGTGCCCAAACCGGGAGGAGAGGTGCAAGTTTGTGTGGATTACAGGGATTTGAATAAATCTTACCTCAAAGATAGCTTTCCCGTGCCATTCATCCACATACTCAATGGCAATACAGCTAAATACGACATGTACTCCTTTGTTGATTGCTTCGCGGGGTACCATCAAATCATGGTTGTTGAAGATGATCGTGAGAAAACTTCATTCATCACGCCTTGGTGAACCTTTTGCTACAGGCGATAGTCATTTGGCCTCATCAATGCTGGAGCTACCTATCAGTTTGCCATATGGCTCTTTTCCACGATCTAATGCATAAAATAAAAAAAATAAAAAAAGAAAAAGAAAAAAAAAGAAAAAAAAAAAAAAGAAAAAGAAAAAGCTCTTCAACAGGTTCTACAGTTGCTACCTTACCATTGACAGGTTCTACAGATGGCTTCGGTGTTTGAAGAAAAAATCCTTCCTCCACATTCCTCAGAATAGGAATGATTTTGCAGATGCGCTAGCAACCTTGACTTCCTTGATCAACATACATGACAAAAAGGACATGCCAACCTCATATTTGCCCAACAAAAGGCTCCAGCCTATGGTAATTACATTGGAGAAGTATCGGATGAGCTACCTCCCATCCAAACCCTTGATATCTGCATATCAATGAGCACTCACGAGATGGATATACACCCGTTGAGGCGAACCCGACTGAGAAAAGCCGGATCCATTGACTTGCTATGAAATTTTACCTAAGCGAAGATGCACTCTACAAAAGAGATGCAAAATGAGGTCTCCTCAGATGTCTAGACGAGGACCAAGCTCAGAGGCTTATAGTTGAAATCCATGGGGGAGTATGTGGCCCACACATGAGCGACCCTCTACTTGTAAAGAAGATCCTACAATAGAAAAGTCTGACTATAGCAGTTCAAACATTACAACTTGGTTTTGAATAAGATCATTGACAACCAAGCTCAGTCTAAAGGAAAATTCGCTCCAAACTGGTAAGGCATGCTTATTGTAAAGGAGGTATTGACAGAAGGCACTTTCAGATTATAGGAAATGGACGGCGATGAATTTCTGTAACTCATCAATTCGGACACCATGAAATGGTACAATGTCAGAGGTTACCATCAAGCGAACATCCTGGTTTTTGATCATCAGATCACTAGTCATTCCAGTTCTTTAATCCTTCATTACATACAACTTCGCTTCACACTCATCTGCCCCATTAGGGAAATACAGTTTTCTAACCAGCAGCCTAGTTTCGGATAACCAGATCCTTCATTCCCCGCAGGTTTTCAAAACATTTCACACTATCCCACAAGGGATTAAACCTTTTACACCTTCAATTTATCTTGTACATAGGATTAAACTTTTCACCTGCAATCCGCCCTATACATGGGGCGAACTACGTCGACCTGATCTCCCTAATATACTGGAGTACATAGGCAGCCATGATATATGGTCCGGTCTCACCACAAAAAAAAAACAAAAACACTCCTATCCATAACCACATACAAAAACGAGTCCCAAGACACCAAAGATGGTAGGGAATACACACAGATCGACAATCCATTCTGAAAATCCTGAGATATCTCAATGTCCATCCATCAAGGAGGAGTTCATAATACATCCAGATCATAAAGTCCTGAAGAAACAAACAAATATCAAGCAAGTAACAAGGCACATCTCACTGTCCATCCATCGGGGCTATTCTTCACGTTGAGAGTCGTATTGCGTGTGTATTCCCAGACTTCGGTCCGTGGTTTCATTTAAATTTGAATATATATATATATATATATATATATATATATAGAAAGAGAGAGAGACTAACGTTATCGAGTTATGCCTCGATTTAGCCTAGACTTACGTCTGGAGCGTTTATTTGCTTTTGTATATATATACTTATATATATGAGTTGTGTGTCGAACTCTATTCGATGAGCCTAGACTTATGTCTGGAGTGCTTATTTACTTCCTTATATATATATATATATATATATATATATATATATATATATATATATATATATATATATATATATATATATATTCAGTCCCGCCTAGAGTTCACTTCGTGGCGGTTGACCATCTTTACACCTTTATTTACTTTTTGTCCCACCTGGAGTTTACTTCGTGGCGGTTGAGTGCTTTTACATCTTTATTTACATTTCTGATCCCCCATGGAGGTGCTTCGTGGTGGCTGATCATGTCTGTATATATATATATATATATTTACATCTTTTATATATATACTTGCTTACTGCTTTGTTATTAATTGCGGCATCATGTGAGCCTAGGAATCATGTGATCACAGATTCAGTTTACTGGATCTAGATTCGGTTCCCTTGATGGACATTTTTAGCTGTAAGCAGCTTATAAATTATTCACGGTGTTTGGATTTCCTCAGATGGTTTTCATACCCACGAGGAGTTTGACACTATTTTGTATATTATTTTATTGAAGATGTTTCGCATCTCGAAAAATTAAAAACAATCAAGCCAAACATTTAATAAAAAATGGGAGGGTAAAAGGTCTCAATTACTATTGAGCACATGGGTTTGAAAAACCTCTTTTCCAAAACATCACTGCTATATCTTGTTTAAAACTGAATTTTTAAACAAATTCAAACCCTGTGTATATAGGTGCGAATGAGGCCTCGTATTACTTCCAAATAATAGCACATTGACCTACACACACACATTCATATAACAGTTTATTAAAAAGTGGCGGTCACCGTGGTAACACAGATTTCGGGGGGTGCCTAACACCTTCCCTCCGCATAAGCAAGTCCCCGGACCCTAATGAATCTCGGTTTGACCGACCCGTTTAGCAGTGTCACATCACTGGGTCAATGTGCAAACCTTTTCTCGGTTGTGTTGGTACAACCATATAAAAAACCAACTGGCGACTCTTAACAGTCCATCGTCAACATTATACATGTCAGACCTTTTTCACTTATTTTTTCAAACAAATCTCACATAACATGAGAACACCAAAGAACAAGTAACGGAAAGGGAAAAATAAAAATCCCGACATCGACAGCCACCAAAAATGACATCGTAAATTTTGATACATTTTCGTACTTCCTGGATGAATCGAGTATCTTGAATTATGAGTTTCGGTCAAGATTTCTTCTTTAATATCTGGTACTGCTGGAACCCAGATTCTTCCCTCAAATCTAAGTAACCCTTCGGTATCGATCTTGTATTTCACTTCATCACTCTCAACAACTTTCTCTTTGATCTTTCCACATTATTCATCTTGTAGTTGAGCATTCCTTACCCTGTCCACCAAAGTTGGACTAGTTTCTATCTGGAATAGTCGTTCATCGGATTCTTTTAGAAATTTTATTTCCAACTCTAGCTTTGTCATTGCTGAAATAAGCTCCTCCTGAGTGGTTATCAATATCAACTTTTCCCAACCTTTCCTGTTTAAAGTATCTACAACAACATTCGCTTTGCCTTGATGATAAAAGATCTCACAATCATAATCTTTTATCAATTCCATCCATCTTCTTTGACGCATGTTCAGGTATTTCTGAGTGAAAATATACTTCAGCCTCTTATGGTCTGTGTAGATCTCATATTTCTCTCCATAGAGATAGTGTCTCTATATCTTCAGAGCAAATACTACTGCAGACAACTCTAAATCATGAGTCAGATACCCTTTCTCGTAGTCCTTCAAGTGTCTTGATGCATATGCAATAACTTTGTTGTTCCGTATAAGGACACAACCCAATCCTTTATGTGAGGCATCACTATATACCCCAAAGTTTCCTGTATTATCTGGTAATGACAACACAGGTGCCACACTTAACTTCTTCTTCAAGTCTTGAAAACTTTTTTCACACTTATCCGTCCATACAAATTTTATAGCTTTCCTTGTCAAATTTGTTAACGGAGTGGCTATCTTAGAAAAATCTTGAATAAATCGTCTATAATAACTGGCCAGTCCCAAGAAACTTCTCACCTTCGAAGGTGTTCTTGGTTGTTCCCAATTGACTACGACTTCAACTTTTGATGGATTCACTGAAATCCCATCTTTGCCAATCACATGCCCAAGAAATTTTACACGATCTAGCTAATATTCACACTTAGAGAATTTCGCGTACAACTTTTCCTTTCTTAGTGTTTCCAACGTCAAGCGTAAATGTTCCACGTGTTCTTCTTGAGATTTGGAGTACACCAGAATATCATCGATAAATACCACCACAAACTTGTCTAAGAATGGTTTAAACACTCTGTTCATCAAATCCATGAATGCAGCAGGGGCATTGGTCAAACCAAAAGACATCACCAGAAACTCTTAATGTCCATACCGAGTTCTGAATGCCGTTCTCGGTACATCCTCCTTTCTTACTTTCAATTGGTGATACTCACTTCTCAAATCTATTTTCGAGAAGTATTTAGCACCCTTCAATTGGTCAAACAAGTCATCTATTCTTGGCAATAGATATTTATTCTTAATAGTGACTTTGTTTAATTCCCTATAATCAATGCAAAGACGCATTGAACCGTTCTTCTTCTTCACGAATAATACTAGCGCCCCCCACGGTGATACGGTTGGTTGAATGTAATGCCCGAGAAAATCGAATTTTTAGAAGAATTAAAATTTTATTTAATTATAAGGATTAAATTAATTTAATTGATTATTTATGGGAGTAAGCTAATTGAAGGTCGTTATATGACCTAAACATATCAGAACGTCGTAGTATTTTGGCTATGTGGTAGAACTGAAGTGTTTGAATTTCCAAGACGAAAATAAAAGCTTTCTGAAATTTTTTCAGAAAAACACTATTCACGCATTTCTACTCGAGAATTATTTTTGAACTTCCGAAAAATATGTAACGATAGAATATCGAGGTGAGATGGATTATCCAATAATATTTCAGTTATGGAAAACGTAATATTTTGCTTGCGGACTTAAAACCTAACGATTAAAGAAAGAGATTTACGAGAAGAAATTTAAATATGATTGATAATTTAAAGCTATGATCGTAGGATGTGTAAGTATTAAACAATGTAATGAATACGAGTATGATATGAGGTATTATACTAGTATGTATGAAGGATGGTATATCGTATATGATGAATACATATGCGAGTTAGAATACGAGAATTATACGTATAGAATACGTTATGAGGCTTTAAGCTAAATGTATTGGACTTGTAGGATTTGTTAAGGATTATGTTAACCCAAGTATGGAAATAGTTAAGTCCAATGTGAATTAATATGTAAGCCCAAGAGTTTGTAATGGGAAGCCCAAAGTAATTTAATGCAATTCCAAATGATTAAGTTAAGTTAATTAAAACTAAGCCCAAGCAAAGATCCAATGGGTTAAGGTGATCTATGGGGCAACCCATGATCATGTGGTAAATCTTGGTGACCAAGATATTAGTTTGGTGGCCATGTAAGAGTGGTGGTTAGCAAGTAGAATTAAGGATTAAGTAAAGAAAACTTAAAGGCTAAGTGTTGTAATGGCTAAGTAATTAAAGTTATGAACAAGTAATGGGTAAATTAGGTGATTAACAAGCAAACTTAAATGCTAAGTAAGTGTGGTAAGAAAACAAAGTGCTTAAAGTGATGAGCAAGTAGACTTAAGGGCTAAGCAATGGATAACTTAAGTGGTGAGCAAGCAAATAATGTGGTGGCCAAGTTAACTTAAGAGATAGGTAATGAATAGTAAGGAGGTGGATGGTTTAATGACCATTAAGCCCTCACTTAGGATTTCCTATAAATAGAAGAGAAGCTAGCTCATTTGTTAGTTGTTTTCTTTTCATCCAACTCTTTACAACTTATTTGCTAGAGAGAATAAGTGAGAATAAGTTAGTCTTTCATTATTCAAATAAGCAAGAAGGAAGAAGAAGATTAAAGTTTAGCAAGTGATCATCAAAGGGTAAGCAAACTTAAACCATGATTCTCTTTTCTTTTATTGATTAGAGAAGTGGGTAGTGGTAGAACATGTATGTTAAGGCATGATAAGAATGATTAATGAATGGACATAAGCTGTAATAAGTTATGAATAAGTCATTTATACTTATATAAGTTATGAACTAAAAGCTACAAGCAATAACTTATCATGCTTGTAAGTTAATTAAATATGTATGTCAAGAGAGTTAGTATGATTAATGAGACGTAAGAATAGTGATTAAAGGACTTAACTCATTAATAAGTCAAAAGCAATGAAATCAAGTATGTTATACTTTAATAAGTAAATAAGTTCATGAAGAACACATAATGATTTCACATGAAAATAAGATGTTGTAATATGTAGGTGGAGATGTCTATATAATGGATTAAATTTATTTAGAAAGATGAACAAATCTTAAGTAATGAAGTTTTGCCAGAATTCACACGATTGGACGATAATCATCGAATTCGTGAAATTCTCGAAATAGAAGTCGAATTTTGATATTGAGCTTGGAAACATTGGTTTTCAATGGAGACAAGTCTTATTTGGCATTTTAGAGTTGCGAACTCGAAAATGATCGGATTCCGACTTAGAACGAAGAAACGAGCATTGAACATTCACGAACGTTTATCGTTTTCATTAAAAATGGACTAATAGGTGGAATTTTAGAAAACGAAGTCAATTAGATAAAATTCTTGCATAAACACGTAGAGTACGTAATTTGTGAACCGTAGGCTTTTGAACGAGCCAATTCGGAATTATAAAGAAGAAGTTATGAGCCCGTGAATCTCACCTAAAGAAAATCTGTCAAATTTTTCTGAGACACAGAGTTCGCGCTGCGGCGCGACTCAAAGAAGAAAAGACCGGCGCCGCAGCACGAGGTCGACCATAATCCCCTATTAATTAGCACCGCAGCGTGACTAATATCAAAGGAGATGGCGTTGCAGCGCCATGAGCAAGTCTTAGGTACAAAATTCCCACGCCGCAGCATGAGTTGTAGAGCAATAGTTAGCGCCACAGCGCCAGCATTAAGTGAAGCATAGAGAAAAAGTTTTGAGTGTAAAGTGAAGGAGAAGTGTATGAAGAGTGAATTAAATTCTTAATTAATGAAATATAACCTCATTAAGGATGTTATAAACCTTAAGTGTAACACTAAAGGTTGAAGATAAGCAATTAAACGTGAACGATATGCAATAAGTGTACTAACCCAATGACGATCGAGTTTCGATTAATAATGAAGTTAGTAAGCCATGATGAAAGATGATTAACTCGAAATGAGTTGTATTACTGAAATAATTTCACTTAAACTATAAAAGAGAAAGAATTTGGTAAGAACGATGTAAATGAACGATGGAAAGTTGGAACCAATAAATAACAAATCTAATACATTATTAGATTGAGAAGTAGGGTAAGATTCTTTAGGAACCATGTATGTTCATTCATCACCTAATGTGGTATGTGATGTGATTATGTGTTGTAGAGACTGTAAAGACTCAAAGGAAACATAATTATACTGTAGCAGACGTTGAAGGCAATTTTTTTTAAACGCTTGTCTAACCTTCGTGTTAGCCAAGTTTTCAAATGATTCAAGTTATGAGATGCATGTATGGTTTGAAAGAAAGAGTCGATGCCCGTTTTAACTTGTCTAAACTAATCTTGATAGATTGATTGAATTGTTTACAAATCTTTCAATATAGAATTGCTAACATTATCTTATGCCAGTTGTTGGGTACGAATTCAAGGTAAGCCTGAATATGAATAAACAAATGTATTTTCATCGAGTATTCGATGGGCACATGAGGTTACCCCAACTTAAACATACACACGTTTAATGAATGTAGTGTTGATCAACATAGAGTACTATAGGCTGATCACCTAGATGTGCTCGTAAGATATGCTGGACTTACGGACATCGTATCGGGTTGTCCTTTTCAAAGAAATTGTGAAACGCTCATGGTCTTGGACCAGAATTGATGTTTTACTGAATATTGTTGTTGTAAAACATTTTGAAGGAAAAGAAATGCTATTTTGAATTATGGATAGTACTTCGTAACTATTATCCAGTTATTGAAGATATACGATTCCTATGTTTCAAGCATACTTTTAAAATGAAATTGTTGTACTTGCTAAGCTTGTTATGCTCACTTTTGCTTGAACCGTATGAATGCAGCTTAGACTGAATGGACCAAAGGATTTGTCAAGGATAAAGTGAAGGCTAAAGCAAACTTGTAGATTACCTATGTAATAATATAGGTTTGTAATGATAATATTTGATATTATGACAAGAACAAATGTAAGACCCCAGTTTTTATAAATAAAGATGAATTTTTATAATTATTATTTTTGAATATTATGGAAGAAATTTGATATAATGTTATAGTTGTGGGTAATATTTATAAATTTTGCAAAGTACGCAAGTTGTTATAAAATATTCGTTTGGTCGGGGAATATTCTTTTTGTCGGGGAATATTCGTACGACGGCAAAATTATTGGTGGACCCCACAACAGAATTATTGTCGGATTGAGAAAACGACAAAAATATTTTATTAAAAATAACGGCGGAAGTTTTACCGTTGATACTGTTGAACTACTGGGTAGTAAAAGTACAGTAATACGCGTTGTTGCATAGTAGCACACGGTATTGATTATTGATATTTATGTGAGAAGTCGCTCAGTTTGATTCAATTATTGTCGATTAATAATATGAATTATTATAGCGATAATGACGTTTTGTTTTATTCGTATTATTAACGTAATAAAACGGAAACATTTTTTTATATAAAACAGAATACTTTATTAAAGTTATTTTATAAATAAAATATATTATATTTTATTATGCATAGTGTTGCATAGTGTTTTGCATAGTGTTGCATAGTGTTTGCATAGTAAAAATCTTTTTATATAAATAGAATATATTATATTTTATTTAAAAGATTTTTCTTTAAATATGGACCGTCAGATTAAAGTAAATCAATCTGGACCGTTCATGGATTAGTTACTATGCATTCCATTTTCCTATAAATAGAAGCTCATTCCTTCATTATTTTCTTACGAATTCACTGAAATCTAGAGAGAGAAACTATAGAGAGATAGAAGAAAAGCTTTCTGCTACTTAACTTTTCTTTTCCCATATCCAGTTTCTGTTACGGTAAGGGGTGTTATTCTTTCTTATTCATGAAGAGAACTGTTGTTATTCCATTTCTTATTATTCTGTTGGAATAACCTGTATACGCGGTCTACCCTATACTTGGTGACATTCTTCTATCATTCTGTTGGAACATCCTGTCTGTGTGTTTTACACCGGACCTGGTTCCGTCTTTATTATTATTCCGTTGGAACATCCTGTCTGTGTGTTTTACACCGGACCTGGTTTCGTCTTTATTATTATTCCGTTGGAACATCCTGTCTGTGTGTTTTACACCGGACCTGGTTCCGTCTTTATTATTCTGTTGGAACATCCTGTCGGTGTGAATTTCACCTGACCTGATTCCATTTTTATTATTCTGTTGGACCTGATTTTTTTTGTTATTCCATTCTTTATTATACTCAGTTGGATAAAACTTTGATTTCTATACTCCATCAAATTAGTGGAATATCCTTGACATTTGCGCTTCATCCAGTATCCTTTCATGGAAATATTCTTCTGATCATTCTTGAATTTTACACCACAAAATAGTATCGTGTTGACAATTTGGACGTTAATAATTCCTGGATAAAATAATTCTTGAACTTGTTTTATTTAATTCTTATATCATTGTCATCATCCTCTTATTTATATTTTTGAAAGTCATCTGTGGCCTGTAGAGCATTGATGGACTTGGTATGATTATGACCAGGGATTATTCGGTGTAATCATGACCGTAATGTTACAAATGATGTGGTAAAAGTCTCATATGCCGTAGTGCATTGATGGACAGTTGTTGGCATGATCATGACCATTGATGAATACACAAATATCCTTGGCCCATAGTGCATGGAATTTGTGGTCGTGACCCTAATGAGTATCCTTGGCCGTAGTGCAGGGATGATGTGGATTATTTATTAAGCTGAGTCTCAGCGATAAAAGTGATTAAAAACTTTTTAAATCATAAAAGATAGTAGATTCTATTCTCTACTTGACTCTTTTAATGGATTGCTTGATCCGCTACTGTTAAACTTGATGTTGTTATATTTTATCAGTTTAATACTGTTGAAGGCTAACGATAATTTATTCTGCATTATCTTAGTCATAATATTTCTTACTGGGCTAGTTGAGCTCACCCTTTCTTTCACTGTTCTCTTCAGGAAATGAGAACATAGCAGGGACGAGTCGGGGAACGGAGTAATGGTCCAGAGGATAGCATTAGTAGTCCTCACTATTCTGTGAAATAGTGTGACAATAATTGTATTGAGGACTCCTTTTGAGTTTGTATGATCTCTAGTAGACAATTATTGTATTCAAACTCACAGTTGTATTTTGTCGTATTATACACGACAGTGGTATTAGTAAGTTGTATTTGAATTCTGTACCATGTATCTGACGACTCAAGATGGGTGATGTATACCTAATTTTGGGGGCGTCACAACAAATGTAACGGTTATAAAGAACCTGGGGTATGGTAGTATTATTTTGGAATATATACAAGACATATTCGTTCTTTTGAGGCATTTCAATTAAATATTTGTGTGAACTGTAGCACCGTGGATCACTATATGTCGGGTTGTAAGAGACCCGGATTTGGGGGCATTACATTGAATGTATTTCTTGTCTAACAGTTCTTGCAGTTGTACCATTAGTTCCTTCATCTCTACCGGAGCCATCATGTATAAGGCCTTCGATATTGGAGCAGTTCCTAGCGTTAAGTCGATCACGAACTTAATCTCTCTGTCAGGCGAAAGTCCTGGCAAATCCTTCGGAAACACATCTACAAATTCCCTAACCACTGGTATCTCTTCCAGTTTCACCCCCTTCCTCTGAGTATCGACTATGTAAGCTAAATAACCCACACAGCCTTGACTCAAAAATTTCTTGGCCTGCATAATCGTCAAACATCTCACATGTCTAGAAAATTTACTACCGTAGAAAACTACCTTTGACGGAGTCATAAGGTTTACACATTTCTTTTGGCAATCAATTATCGCTCCATAATTGAACAATCAATCCATTCCCAATATAACATCAAACTCTCCAAGTTTAATCGGGATTAAATCTACAATCATGATATTCCCCTTAATATTCACCCTACAGTTCTTATATACGAACCAAACATGAATTACTTATTTATTCGTAATTTCTATGTTTAAAGGGAAATTTAACTCTTCACTAGGCAATCCTAACCTCTTATCAAATTCATCAGATATAAATGAGCAAGTACCACCCGAATCAAATAATGCATAAGCATCAATATTATTGATTGAGATAATACCTGACATAACATCCTTTGATTGTACAACATCTTGCATAGTCATGTTGAAGGTTCTGGCTGTGGGTTTATTTGATGTTGTTAGTTTAGCAATGGCTCATGTACCTCCACTGCTACCCATATTGCTTCATGTTGTCTTCCCAACTTTCTTCTTAGGGCACTCATGAGAAAGTGATCTTTGGACCCGCACGTGAAGTAAACGTTCTTCTTGGATTGATTGCAATTTGGGGCGATGTGACCCTTCTGGCCACAGTTAAAGCATACACGTTTCCCCATTAAGCACAAACCCTTATGAAACTTTCCGCATGTAGCACATGCTTCGAACTTCTTATTTTGCTGATTACCCTGTTGATTTTCAGCACTCACATTTCCATTCCATTTTCTCTTCAGATTATTGTTACCATTTCCACTACCACCACTACCATTCTTAACCTGCACTTCATTCTTCTTCTTTTTTTGTTCTTGATTAAACTTTGTTACTGCCTCGCCTCCACCTTCAGTGAGAATTTCCTTCTCCATTACTACTGTAAAGGTCTTTAGGCGGAACAGGGAGACCCTATTATACAACCAGGGTTTCAGTCCCTGTTCAAACCTCTTAGCCTTGCGTTCATCTGTACTGACTTGATATGGCATAAACCTCGCCAACTCATTGAATTTTACGGTATACTCTGATACCGTCATTGATCCATGCTTCAGTTCAAAAATTTGCGCCTTCATTTGACTCTTTGAACTCTCTGGGAAATAAGTCTTAAAGAATATCTCCTTAAACCTATCCCAAGTCATCACCCCTTGTACTCCTCGCGTTTTATTGGTCTGCCACCAATTACTAGCCTCTACTTTCAACATGAATGTTGCAAAAGCAGTCTTCTGATCCTCCCCTACTCTCGCAACATCGAACACTTTCTTTATCTCCATGATCCAGGTCTGTGCCTCAACTGGATTCATGTACCCACGGAATTCTGGTGGTCCAACCGCCTTGAAATCCTTAAAAGTTATATCCTGATTCTGCGGTTGATTATGTAATGCACCCGTCAGTAACGTCACTAGCTTCTGAACGGGGTTAGCTTTAGCGTTGTCGTTATTGGTAGTTCCCTTAGCGGTTCTTTGTCGGGGTTGAAGTCTTGGAGGTATTTTCTATTAAAATATACTCTTTAGATTGTTTCTCAATTCTTTTAAGTATTTTCTACGTAACTTGCATCCCATAAAAGAAATCATCACATAACACATAACACTTTGAATAAAATAAAATAATAACTTTTATTCATTCATAACCTTTTTGAAAACATAAGAACCATAACATCACTGCTATTTACATTACTTTCCTGAACTACTAAAGTTCAATGATAACATCATCATCATATCCCATAGGTTATATAACACTTGGGATTTACATATTATTTAACATTTTATTAATCGTATATCAGGTACATTCCCTACGATGTCCTACTAAGATATTGTGTAGCCTTACAACGCTCTTCCTCCCTAATCCGAAACATTGTTCTGCGATCTAATATGAACGATGGCAGCGTCTCAAACTGAATCGAATAACCCATAACCCGATCTTGAGCTCGATTAATTACGGTGTTGAATACGTTATTCATCACTTCCATCTTCATCCTCTTTGTTTGTGTCTCTCTCTGCTATCCCAGCTCCTTGATAAGATTCCTCGTACGTTTCTTCGGCTCTTTCCCTCTTAGTAGATTCTTCATTCAGCTTGTTCTTCAGTTCTACGATCTCCTCGGTTGTAAGACCCCGAATTTTTTTAAATAAAAATGGAATTTCCTCTAATTATTATTTTGAAATAGTAAGGGTTGATGTGATTAATGTGGATAGTTATGGGTAAAATACGCAAATATTTCAAAATAAGTAAGTGGTTATAAAATATTCATTGTTTGGTCGTGGAATATTCGTACTGTCGGGGAATATTCGAACGACGGCGCAGCCATGTGTGGGCCCCATAACGGAAAGCGATTTGATGAATAAAACGACAAATATAAGTTGTTTAAAAATAATGACGTAGTTGTTACCGTTAATCATGTTAAAATACTCGGTGGTTAAAACACAGTAGCACACGGTATTGCACCAATTATTGATTCTTAGGTAAGAAGGCACTACTCAATAATGGTTACAGTAATTACTATTCAGTATTTTATTTTATTGATTCAATAATTGCTGTGTTGATATTTTATATTTCTGTTGTTTCAATAATTATCATTACACAGTATTTTTCATTATCGAAGCAATAATTTATATTATCTGAATAATATTATTAGATAACAGTATTGACAATGTCTAGAAAGTTCTATCTAAAGAGAGGTTTGGTCACCTAATTGCGCGCCAGTAAGGAGAAATTCTTATTTGAAAGTCTCATCTTTCCTGGGAACTGCCTGGTTGTCAATATTGTGATTCTGTAATATTATTTGTGAATAATTAATTATTAATTCATATGATGAGGAAAATATTGATTTTATGTGGATATAGATGGAGAAAATTTTTAATATGACACTTGTTGAAAATTGAAATTTTATCTTTTTCTGATAAAATAATTCATTATTATATTTTAATAATATAATAATGGTGATATTTTTACAACGAATGTGGGATATATGAGTATACGAGGAGGAAGAGTATTTTTGTTGCAATAAATGTTTAAAACATGTTAAACATGTCGGTGGACCCCATTTATTGACTGAAATTTGATTATAGCCTGTAAAATCGCCCGTTTGTGGATTTCGGTCAATTTCTGTTTGGAATTTGGAAAAACTTCCTTCTGCAAAGTTGTAGAGAATTGAATTTCCTATAAAAAGTCACGAGATTTGATTTTTCTGATAAAATGGCTATTTATTATGAATTATTGAAGTTCCGAAGCTCCGAAATAAGTGATTTTTGGAAGTTTAAAATATTTTAAATATAAAAAACATTTTTTGTGGGTCTTGCATGTGTTGGAATTTGTTGAATTCAGATCCTTACAAATGTGCGTTGGAAATATATATATATATATATATATATATATATATATATATATATATATATATATATATTAATTATTAATTTATTAAATTTTCTACTTTGGTGTTCTAAACATTTTCCTATAAATAGGGTGCTTAGGTTAGAATTGAAAATCACACCAGAAACTGAAGTTTTCTCTCTCTATATTATCGAGCGTATTCTTGTGAGTATTTTGAGTATACTTTGAGTATTACTATACGGTGCAAGTTCAAGTCATAGCCTATATCCGGTGTTTCAGCTAGAAGTACTGATCTTCCGAGGTAAGGGATATTATTTTTTTAAAATGATATTATTTCTTCTAATATCATTATGCCGAAGTATTGATCTGAACTTTTAATCAAATTTGGAACTTTTTGTGTCGGAGTTACTATTCACGTATACGGCACTATTCAAGTATACGACACTATTCACAAATACGGCACTATTCATTGAAAAATAAAAATTTTCCCTTTTCGTCTAAAATATCTATTATGGATACTAGCTTTGATTGTATCCATGTTTTGATCATTCTTGAATTTTACACCACTATGATTATTTTTGAGGTATTTTTGGCCATGGATAAAACAAAGTACGAATCCTTAATCCTTAATCCTTGTTATTTAGTTTCACTGGATTCGTTTCTTTAAAAATATTTTTCATCATCCTCAGTCTTAAATGATGATATTATTGAATATCTTTGGCTTGTAGTGCAAAGATGAATGATTTCTGATGAATATCTTTGGCCGTAGTGCAAAGATGAACATGTGTTTAGATGAACATGACCAACTGATGAATATCTTTGGCCTGTAGTGCAAAGAAGAGTATTTGAATCCAGATATATATTGATTGATGTTACAGGGATAAAAGATAGATGATGAACTTTTAAATTCATACATAGAAGATAGTAGTTTGCATTCTCTACTTAACTCTTCTAATGAATTATTATTTCCGCTGCGAATATTGATTTCAAACTTGTTGTCTATTGTATTCTATTAGATTTTTCTTCCGCTGCGAATATTGATTTAAAACTTCTTGTCTATTGTATTCTATTAGATTTTTCCCTGTTGAAGACTAATGATAATTTGTTGTATATTATCTTAGTCATAATATTCTTTACTAGGCTAGTTGAGGTCACCCTTTTCCTTGTTGTTCCATTTTTCTTCTCAAGAGGCGAGAATGTAGCGAGTACTAGTCGGGGTATAGAATGAAGGTTCTAGAGAGAGTTGTTTAGTAGTCCTCACCATTTTTGTAAAATAATGTATCAATAATTATGATGGGGATTTATTTACGTGTGGATATTGTCTAGATGGCAATATCTGTATTTAAACTAACAGTATATATGTTGTCGTATTTTGCACGACAAATATAATAATAAAGTTGTAGTTATTTCTGTACCATGTATTTGGCGACTCAGAATGGGTTGGATGGAATGGACCTATTTTGGGGGCGTTACAGTTGGTATCAGAGCTTAGGGATATGATCTCTGGCAGAGATCAGGGAATAGAACTAGGAGGGGAGAGATGAGTAAATCCTTCGCTAGTGTGTCCTACCTAAGCTTATTTGTTAGTTGGTCAGTATATAGGGATATTATGTGATATATTGATTTCCTTAATTAACCCTTGCTTTATGACAGTATTTGAGAATGTCGACTGAGAATATTAACAGTGGAGTAAATGAGACCGTGGAGACACCTGTACTCACCAACGAGGAGAACGTGCAACAGGCTGGCAATGTTCCTCATGTGAACAACACCAATGAGCAGATGATGTACGAGGGGATGTTTAGAAGCTTTTTGCAGTTCATGCAAAATCATACGAGAGAGACTCGTGTTCAAAATACAGAAGGAAATGATAGCAATTCACGGGTTGTCACAGCCAAGCAGTTCAAAGAGTTGGGACCACCAGAATTTAAGGGAAAGCCAGATCCGATTAAGGCGGAGACGCGGGTCAAACAAATTACCACGATATTCGATGTCTTGGGATGCACGGAGGAACATAAAGTTTCATTCGCTACTTTTATGTTCCGTAACGAGGCAGATTACTGGTGGGAATTTGTGAAGAGTACCCATCCAGCTGCACTCAGCATATCATAGGAGATGTTTCAGAAACAGTTCAATGACAAGTACTTCCCTGAAAGTATTCGTCATATGAAGGAAGTGGAGTTTATTAGACTGGAGCAGAATAACATGACGGTGTCCCAGTATGAGGCGAAGTTCACGGAGTTATCCAGGTTTGCACCTCATTTGGTGGAGAATGAGGAACGTATGACGCGGATGTTTCTGAGAGGTTTGAAACACGGCATACGTAAGTATCTCATTTCTCATAAATTTTCTCTCTATTCAGATGTTGTCAACAAGGCTCAGTTGTTAGAGCGAGATAACGAGTACGTTCAACCGAGGGACCATAACCAGGATCATACCAAAGATAGCAGTCATCAGAATAACGATAACCAGCGGAGAAAGAAGAATACGGACAAAAATGGTAACCACTCTGGTGGTAATCATGGCCATGAAAATAAAAGAAGCGAGTCGGGAGGAGATTTTAAAAAGAGGAGATTCAACAACGACCATGTGAAGACGACAGTGCCGGCAGCAACGGGTTCCAAGGGATGAGAAAGACCACCGGTCGTATGTTACAAATGTGGAAAAGATGGACATATCAGCCCAAACTGTCCACAACAGTTCAAGGTATGTTATAATTGTGGGAAAGAAGGACATATCGCTCGAGATTGTACGGTTCCTGGAAGAGCGTTTGTCGTGACCGGTCAAAATGCAAGGAACCCGAACGAAGTTAGCACGGGTTAGTGAAATTATAAATTCTTGCGAAGTTTATACCTTACTAGATACCGGTTCTACCCATTTTTTTATCTCTCTTGCTTGCGCTCAACGTTTGAACTTGACTACGGAGAAATTAGACTTTGACCTATTTATGGAGACTCCGTTAGGAGAAACTTTTATTACATCCGTTGTTTAGAAATCTTGCTTGATTCAGGTTGGCACTATCACATTACCTGTTAACCTTATTTCTATAGAGATATTTGCTTTTGATGTGATTTTAAGGTTAACTACTCATCATGCTGAAATTGATTACTTTCGTAAGGTTGTTAGTTTTCATATTCCTAAGCAACCTGTTATTCGAATTTAAGCAATCAAACCATTGTAGTCAAACATTTTCATATCAAGCCATGAGGTCATTCATTTATTACGGATGTCAAGTTTTCTTAGTCCATGTTATGGATTTGAATAAAGACACGTCAGATTTGAATAATATTCCTGTTGTTATTGATTTTTCCTGACGTATTTCCTGAAGAATTTCTTGGCTTACTCCCAAAGCCTGATATTAAATTTTGTATCGACTTTGAACCTGGTACAAAACTCATTTCTAAAATCTCATATCGAATGGCTCCTATTGAATTTAAGGAGTTAAAAATTCAACTATAGAATTTGTTACCTGAGCCTTTATCTGGTGAGTTTCTTTGTGGAATGCACCGAAGCCAGACTCTCCGTAGGGGACACCATATTCGTGCGATAGTAAACTGATAGGTGTCATTGTAACGTGCTATCCAAGGTTGGGATATGAGTTACAGGTTAGAACAACCTAAGTCGGTAATTGAAATACGTAGCTTTCTAGGCTTAGTTGGTTATTATCGAAGATTCGTTGAAGGATATTCTCGAATCGCTATTCCATTAACGCAGCTGACTCGTAGAGATACAAAATTCGAATAGAGCACAGAATGTGGGAAGAGCTTCAAAGAACTCAAAAAGAGACTCATTTCGGCACATGTTCTGACCATGCCATCCTGGAAAAACGAACATGGTAGCTGACGTGTTGAGTAGAAGATCGTATACAAGTACGAGTACGATATTGTCAAAGACTCATTTCGTACAATTTACAAATAATAGAGATGGAGATGAAAACTCTAGGTACCCACGTGATGATATACGAGTATAATCGACTTTAATCGATAAAGTTAAAGCTGTTCAAGATACACACCGGAGCTGATGAATTTGAAGAAGGAGGTGCAAGAAGTTGTTATTTCAAAAGCGAGAATCAGTGAGGTGAGGAAAGCCCAAACCTTCGATTTATTAATCCATTTGAAATTCTCGATCGAATAGGAACTGTGGCCTATAGACTCGTTTTACCGCCAAGTATGATGCGTGTTCATAACGTTTTTCACGTATCGATGTTACGTAAATATGTGGGCGACCCGAACCACGTTATTGAGTTAGAACCGGACGAGATAGCCGAAGACTTAACGTATGAAGAGGTACCTGTCAAGATATTGGATAGGAAAGAACATGTCCTATGTACCGAGTTTATACCACAAGTTAAAGTTTTGTGGAGAAACCATGCTATTGAGGAAATGACCTGGGAGTTGGAAACGGAAATGAAAGCGAGGTATTCTCATCTTTTCGAAACACCAGGTACGTACGTCAATTTCGAGGAAGAAATTTCATAAGGAGGGGAGGTTGTAAGACCCCGAATTTTTTTAAATAAAAATGGAATTTCCTCTAATTATTATTTTGAAATAGTAAGGGTTGATGTGATTAATGTGGATAGTTATGGGTAAAATACGTAAATATTTCAAAATAAGTAAGTGGTTATAAAATATTCATTGTTTGGTCGTGGAATATTCGTACTGTCGGGGAATATTCGTAAGACGGCGCAGCCATGTGTGGGCCCCATAACGGAAAGCGATTGGATGAAGAAAACGACAAATATAAGTTGTTTAAAAATAACGGCGTAGTTGTTACCGTTAATACTATTAAAATACTCGGTGGTTAAAACACAGTAGCACACTGTATTGCACCGATTATTGATTCTTACGTAAGAAGGCACTACTCAATAATGGTTACAGTAATTACTATTCAATATTTTATTTTATTGATTCAATAATTGTTGTGTTGATATTTTATATTGTTGTTGTTTCAATAATTGTCATTACACAGTATTTTTCATTATCGAAGCAATAATTTATATTATCTGAATAATATTATTAGATAACATTATTGGCAATGTTTAGAAAGTTCTGTCTAAGGAGAGGTTTGGTCACCTAATTGCGCGCCAGTAAGGAGAAATTCTTATTGGAAAGTCCCATCTTTCCTAGGAACTGCCTGGTTGTCAATATTGTGATTCTGTAATATTATTTGTGAATAATTAATTATTGATTCATATGATGAGAAAAATATTGATTTTATGTGGATATAGATGGAGAAAATTTTTAATATGACAATTGTTGAAAATTGAAATTTTATCTTTTTCTGATAAAATAATTCATTATTATATTTTAATAATATAATAATAATGATATTTTTACAACGAATGTGGAATATATGAGTATACGAGGAGGAAGAGTATTTTTGTTGCAATAAATGTTTAAAACATGTTAAACATGTCGGTGGACCCCATTTATTGACTGAAATTTGATTATAGCCTATAAAATCGCCCGTTTGTGGATTTCGGTCAATTTCTGTTTGGAATTTAGAAAAACTTCCTTCTGCAAAGTTGTAGAGAAATGAATTTTCTATAAAAAGTCACGAGATTTGATTTTTCTGATAAAATGGCTATTTATTATGAATTATTAAAGTTCCGAAGCTCCGAAATAAGTGATTTTTGGAAGTTTAAAATATTTTTAAATATGAAAAGCGTTTTTTGTGGGTCTTGCATGTGTTGGAATTTGCTGAATTCAGATCCTTACAAGTGTGCGTTGGAAAAATATATATATATTATTAATTTATTAAATATTCTACTTTGGTGTTCTAAATATTTTCCTATAAATAGGGTGCTTAGGTTAGAATTGAAAATCACACCAGAAACTGAAGTTTTCACTCTCTATATTATCGAGCGTATTCTTGTGAGTATTTTAAGTATACTTTGAGTATTACTATACGGTGCAAGTTCAAGTCATAGCCATTATCCGGTGTTTCAGCTAGAAGTACTGATCTTCCGAGGTAAGGGATATTATTTTTTTAAAATGATATTATTTCTTCTAATATCATTATGCCGAAGTATTGATCTAAACTTTTAATCAAATTTGGAAATTTTTGTGTCGGAGTTACTATTCATGTATACGGCACTATTCACGTATACGACACTATTCACGAATACAACACTATTCATTGAAAATGAAAATTTTCCCTTTTCGTCTAAAATATCTATTATGGATACTAGCTTTGATTGTATCCATGTTTTGATCATTCTTGAATTTTACACCACTGATTATTTTTGAGGTATTTTTGGACATGGATAAAACAAAGTACGAATCCTTAATCCTTGTCATTTAGTTTCACTGGATTCGTTTCTTTAAAAATATTTTTCATCATCCTCAGTCTTAAATGATGATATTATTGAATATCTTTGGCCTGTAGTGCAAAGATGAATGATTTCTGATGAATATCTTTGGACGTAGTGCATAGCTGAACAGGTGTTTAGATGAACATGACCAACTGATGAATATATTTGGCCTGTAGTGCAAAGATGAATATTTAATTCCAGATATATATTAATTGATGTTACAGGGATAAAAGATAGACGATGAACTTTTAAATTCATACATAGAAGATAGTAGTTTGCATTCTCTACTTAACTCTTCTAATAAATTATTATTTCCGCTGCGAATATTGATTTAAAACTTGTTGTTTATTGTATTCTATTAGATTTTTCCCTGTTGAAGACTAATGATAATTTGTTGTATATTATCTTAGTCATAATATTCTTTACTGGGCTACTTGAGCTCGCCCTTTTCCTTGTTGTTCCATTTTTCTTCTCAGGAGGCGAGAATGTAGCGAGTACTAGTCGGTGTATGGAATGAAGGTTCTAGACAGAGTTGTTTAGTAGTCCTCACCATTTTTTGTAAAATAATGTATCAATAATTATGATGGGGATTTATTTACGTGTGGATATTGTCTAGATGGCAATATCTGTATTTAAACTCACAGTATATATGTTGTCGTATTTTGCATGAAAAATGTAATAATAAAGTTGTAGTTATTTCTGTACCATGTATTTGGCGACTTAGAATGGGTTGGATGGAATGGACCTATTTTGGGGGCGTCACATCGGTCAGTTATTCATTCTCTCCTTCAGTGTTGACCAGCTTCTCTTTGACATTTTTCAGACGTTCCTCTTGATCCTGGATCTCGTCGTCCTTCTGTGCCATCGAGGTTTGTTGTTCAACTATTATCTCTTCCAACTCCTCGACGGTATCCTGAAATTCCACATTGCAGTCATAAACTTATTCATACATACGAGCAGCGATCGAGTTCAATGGAATCTATTCTTTCTCGTCCTCGTAATCATCATTCCACTGTGGCAACTCCACGGGGTCTTCCTCGTCTGTCTCTATCTCATCATCCTCATCAGGTAAACCCTCCTGCTCAACCACTACGACCAACGGAGCTGATTCCCTTGGCAGTAGTTGTTCCCAAATCAACTAAATATCTCGAGGCTCCTCCTCTCTAGGCCTTTGGGGTCCTTCCTCCCTAGCCTGACTAGATTCTCCTACATTAGTCATCCTGACAACAAAAATTTTAAGTTTTAATTATTAATCATTACTACACGACACTCACGAGCACATAAGTTATAAACACATAAGCACATAAGTGTTTTATTAATTCTTCCTTAAAACTAGATAAGAGTTATACACCACTATCTTTTTAAAGATTACTTCCTAAGGCTTTTCTCCACCTAAGGTTCATAACCTAAAGCTTTGATACCAACTTGTGACACCCCTAAATCCCGATACTTCATTACATCAAGATTTGGTGTTCACTTAATCAAAACATTCATATCTAACTACCCAATCATAATAAAATTAGTTAATAAACCTTCCCATTAAAGGATTACATTAATAAAAATCTCCCAAGTTATCTAACCTTTAAATACAAACATTCATATGCGGAAAATTAAATAACTTTATTACATTAATAAAAATAAAGCTTGACAACAAAATGTCAACATGATTATTAGTCTTCAATACTTGTTCATCTTTCCTTTCCCTTTACTGGTGTTAGGTACATCGACCTTTTCAACTTTAGCGGTAATAATTATATAAGCAAGAGTGAGAAAACAACGCTCACTTGAAATGATAATGAATCAAACTTTACAACAATTGCCAAATATATGCTCAATAGAACTGAATAATAGGTTCTACCAATGATAATCAAAATTTGAATCATATATCTGAGGGTCATAAGACCACGAACTATGCCCATAGTTATAAGTAATCTTTCAACTTAAACTTTAACAGTCATAAGACTATATGGACTCCTCGTACTTAGGGGGATCAACCCTTTATAGAATATATTGTGAACAAACATTTCAACGCTATGCATAAATTATCCCCCAATAATAGGGTTGTTCATCTCATCATTTAGAATACAAGTCCGCACCAAAGGTAGTTTGGTTTGGATACGATTCAGGGTAATTTGGAATTCCACGAACATCAACTAAGGATTAGTTGAATAAAAAGGTAATAACATTATGATTATGAAATAAATCATAACTGAATCACCATTGTATACTAAGGTCATGATTTAGGAATAATCTAAGAGCATAAACATTGAATAATTATAATATACCTTGTTAGAACAATATTCAGCCAAGGTTATTTAGAATTGAGTACTAAGCATGCATAACAATAATAAATTGAACGATAAAACTTGTTCAATATTAGTATATCAGAATATATAAACTTGCATGTTAAATAACAAGTTAAAGACAAGAATAACTTGCTCAATATCAGAATAAGGTTTAGAAAACTTGCATCATCATAAACAAACTAGATACAAGGAACTTTCTCAACATAAGAATAAATTTTAGGAAACTTGCGTAATTGTAATTGAAATAGAGTAAGTAAACTTGCACAATAATAACAAGGTAGAGTAAGAAACTTTCCTTGCGTGTAACCTAAACTGAAATAACTCAAATCACAATACCCTATATACATGTCATCATGACATAATTAGTCATTACCAACACTCTATATAAAGTACATATCTACATCATAAATGGTTTGATTTTTAATCACATAATCAAATTACATTAGTAATATAACTCATTAACTATTAATAATATGATCATTCTTAGTATAGTAATACCAAAATCACATCTTAACTGTCATACTATTTCATTTAACAACTTTTTCAGACTTTGTGCAATTAAGACACACTGTCTGACCATTCTGCTAACTCGCGCTGCAGCGTTATAGTTTATATTGTGGGTCGGCGTGACGTTGGCGCTATGGCACGAGTCACAAGACAATACTTGGCGCTGCGATGTGGTGCTGGCACTGCAGCACGAGACTTGTACTGCAAGGCCGCGCTGTGGCGCCGAATTACATTACACGCGACCAACTTCGGCAAACAGCAAAAATAAAGCCAATTTTGGCATACAAGCTACTTTCTAACAACTGAATTAACATATAAAACATATACAGACTTCACACAGACATAATTTAAGGACTGTTAACATGATTTTACCCATATAACAATATAAACATCGAATTTTAAACATCTAATTTCACTTTTTTTGTTAAAATTTCACTTTTTGACATTCTCAGTAAAAATCATCACTGTGATTTTGTTTTTCAACCAAAAAAGTTAATTCAAAATACCTTGTTTATGTTTATTCATCCTCTTTCAAAATCAATCGTCAATATATATATTAAACAACTAACTAAACCTCAATTTTACTTTAAACCAAGCCATAATCATATATATTCATACCAATTCATTGCAATATGATTTTCTTCACAAATAATTACATAATATGAATTAATTCATCTAGAAACTTATGAAAACAACTTTATAACAACCAATTTATCATATAAAACCTATATACAATAAATAATTCAACTTTTATAAAGTTTTACAAAGTATTTTAGAAGAGAATAAAACTAAAACTTTAAAATTTTAACACAGTAAGATGATACCTTTGTTGTCTAGAAGATGATAGCTTTCCTTTGATTAACAAGCTTCCTTCCCACAATTCCTCTCTCAAATCCTCTCTAGAATTCTTCCAATTCTCTCTCAATTTTTCTTCTTTTTCTTCTTCTGTGTTCTTCATCCCTATTCTAAACTTACGTACTAACAATAAAATATATAGGCAATAATATAGGTATTAATTATATAATATAAATATATGTATAACTGATATCAGTTATCTTATTTTTGAAAATCAAAAGCCATAAAGCTTGTTTGACTAACTACTTTAAAATTTAATAAATTAAATCATTATGCCTTGTTTGGTAAAACATATTTAAATTAAAGACTTAATATGCATTAAACATTGTTTGGCAAAACTGAATTAAACTTCTTTAACTTATTTTAATAACTCCTTTATAGCATAGTTTATGGTCACACTTTAATTAATTAAATTTTTAATAGTCAATTTAATTAATTCTAATAACAATTTATTAAATTAATTTATCTCATAAATCAATACAACATAATTATAAATTTCTTTATAATTATAATTTTATTTAATAAATTAAAACATCATTTTAATTATAAATTCAAATTAAAATATCATTATAATAATTCATTTAATCATTACAAACTCTCTAACTTAATTATAATTTAAATTAGAATAATATCTCATGATGATCAATTTTCTTAACTCCTTAATTATTTATTTAATAAATAATTAATCAATCAAATCAAATCAAATCAATTTAAACAAATATGTATTCGATTAATAAACACATCAATTAAAATATTTATATAACTCAATAATTATTTAAAAATTATAATTAAGATTCTGGATTGTTACATCCTTCCCTCCTTACAAGGATTATGTCCCCAGAATCATAACTCAAACAAATCATTCGTCACATTCTTCCCTACTTATAAAGATTCTGTCCCCAAAATCGAAGACACGGATTAAACAAATAATTCAGGGAAATCTTTCATCATTTTATCTTTGGGTTCCCACGTAGCTTCTTCAGCATTGTGGTTCCTCTATATTACCTTCACAGAAGGTATCACTTTATTCTTGAGCACATGTTCTTTCCTGTAACGACCGAGAAATTCGGATCTTATTGTAAAATGATTTTATTAAATTAAATAATAATAAAATCATATTTCATGTGTTATCAAGATGGTTGTCATTGTATAACCTATTGATGTTAGACTGTCGTAGTATTTGAGCTACGTGGATGAATTAAAGTGTTTGAATTTCCAAGACGAAAATAAAAGTTTTTCGAGAAATTTTCCGAAAACACTATTCATCGGTATTTGCTCGGGATATAATTACGAGTTTCCGAGAAATACGTAATGATGGAATAACAAGTTAAGATGGATTATGTAATAAAAATCTAGTTATGGAAAATGTAATAATTCGCTTGGGGACTTAATTTATAAATGTTAAGTAAAGCGAAGTGTTAAGGAATAAGTAATAATTGTATGATACTTGGTATTGTACGAAGCAATGAAAACGAGTATAATACGAAGTATTATACGAGTTTGTATGAGGGATGAAATACCGTATATAAATTCTATATGAATTAGAATACGAAAATAATACATCATTAATATGTATTAAGAAATGTTAATGGACTTGGATGATTGGTTAACAATTATATACAAGTCCAAGCGAATTAAAGAGAGAAGCCCAACTATTAATTAATGAACCAACTAGTGGTTATTAATGCAAAGCCCAAAGAGTGAATTAAAGTAAACCCAAGCTAGAATCCATGGGTTGTATGACCCATGGGGCAAACCATATTGATATGGTTATTGTGGTGACCAAGTAATGTGGTGATCAAGTAAGTGTAATGACCAAGACTTTGAAGTAATGGCCAAGTATGAGATAAGAGAGTGGTTAACAAGTAATGAATAGTAAGGAGGTGTCTTAAGGAGGTGGGATGATTTAATGACCAATCTACCCTAAACTTGGAAAGTCTATAAATAGAGGAAGCTTACAAGTCATTTGTTGGTTGATCAAATAATCCAACACTTCTAATGTGCTTAAGTGTTAGACAGAATAAGCTACACATAATTCATTCCATAAGCAAGAAGAAGAAAAAGCTACCTTACCAAGACTTCAAAAGAGTAAGACTTCTTCTCAATTATCTTCTATCTCTACCATGATAGGATGATAAGAAAAGATGGACTAAGAAACATGAATAATAAGAAGCAAGAAGAATGTATAAGTCATGAACTTAAGCCACATAAGTTGGCAATAAGTCATTTAAACTTATAAAAGTTATAAACTTATTATAAGTTAACCTTGAATGTTAAGTATGAAAATATGAACTTGTGATGAGTTTAGTAAGAAAAGTGAATTAAGAACTTATATGATTATATGAATCATATATATATATATATATATATATATATATATATCTAAATTAAGTTATATGATAAGAACATATAAGTATGATGATTAAGAAACCTTAATTGTCATAAGTCATGAATAATCAAATCTTAAGTAGTTTATAAATGACAAGTTATAAGCTCATGAAGAATAAGTCTAAAATAAAACAATGAATATAAGTTGTTGTATTACATTTGTTGAGATGTTCACATGATGAATGAAGTTCATTTGTAATGTTAAACAAATCATAAGAAGGAAGAATTATCAGAATTTGCACGATTGGACGATAATCGTCGAATTCGTAAAAATTCTCGGAATGGAAGTCAAATTTTGTGTTTGAACTCGGAACCATTGTTTTCCAATGGAGACAAGTCATATTTGGCATTTAAGATTTGCGGACTTAAAAATGACCAAATTCCGACTTAGAACGAAGAAACGAGCGTTGAACGTTCACGAACGTTTACCGTTTTCGTTAAACATGAACCAATAGGTGACTTTTTAGCAAACGAAGTTGAATAGATAAAATTCTTGAATGATCATGTAGATTATGTAATTTGTGAACAGTAGGCTTTTGAATGAGCCAATTTGGACTTATAACGAAGAAGTTATGCGTCCGGGAAATTCACAAATTCACAAATTGAATTTGGTATTTGGTGCACAGAGTTGGCGCCACGGCGTCAACCCTAGGTAAAAAGACCCGCGCCGCGGCGTGAAACACTAACCGGGAACACTACAAGAGTTCGCCGCAGTGCGAACTATAATACATATTGTGGCGCCGCAACACCATGAACAGTACCAACAACCTCTGGAGAGTGGCGCTGCAGCGCGGCCCATTAAGTAAGGACTCGCGCCGCAGCGCAAAGTCCGGGACAATGATATTAAGAGCTCGCGCCGCAACACGAGATATAGGTATAAAGATGGCACCGCAGCGCCAGTTTCAGAACAAAAATAGTAATGAATGTTTTTAAGTACAAAGAAAAGAAAAAGGAAGTAAAAATAACTTAAGGAATGTAACGTAACATTGTTTAAACTTTGTTAAACCTTAAGGAATGTAATGTAAAGGTTTAGATAACCTAGTCGAATATAAATGGAAGAGTAATGATAAACCAGAATGAATATTAACTGAATCTAATACACAATTAGATTGAAATTAAGGGTATGATATAGTCATATACATACTTGATTATATGTGACCTAATGTAAGGCATTATGTGATCTTGTATTGTAGAGACTTGAACGACTTGAACATAAAGTTAAAATACCGTAGCAGACGCTAAAGGCAAGTATTCTAACTCTTGTCTCAGTTCAATCTAAACAAGTTTTTGAGGTTCATGTATTCTTTCGCATGAATTGAGTTGTTATAAAGTTGAAGCCAATTCCTTTGGCTAGACTTGATGTATTGATAATCTATTCATGTATTATCAAATGTTGCTATCTTTTGTCAACTACTTGATATGGTTTTCAAAAGAGGACTGAAATGTTAAACAAATATTTTGTCGGTAAAATAACAGGCACGTGAGGTTGCTAAATACTTAAACGTGTATACCTTTAATAGATGTAGTGTTGATCAACATAGAGTACAATAGGCTGATCACCTATAAGTGCTCGTAAGTAATATCGGGTTAACGGACTTGTTTCCGAGTTATCCTTTTCCAATGAAGAATGAATACTCGAGGTCTTTGACCGGTGTGAATGTTTTACTAAATATTGTTGTTATTGTAAAACATTTTGAAAGAAAAGATGAAGTGCTATTTTTAATTATCAATAGTACTTCATAACTATTGTTTAGTTATTGAAGATATACGATTTGTATGTATCAAGCATGTTGTTATTAAATTGTTATACTTGCTAAGCTAGTTATGCTCACTCTTGCTTGAACCATATGAATGCAGCTAAGACTGAAAGTCCCGAAGGATCGAAAAAGGATAAGGGAAAAGCTAAGGCAGATTAGTAAGCTGTCTTGTAATAGTATAGGTCTATTATTATAATTTAACTGATATTCTGACAAAGGACCTTTGTAACAGGTATAGAACTTGGGAAATGTAAATATTACATTAAATATATAGAAGTTATGTTCGTTCTTTGAGACTTTTCAATTGAATGAATGTATGAATGTTGTACAGTATAGCACCATCTATCGGGTTAAAAGATACCTGGATTTGGGGGTGCTACAAGTTGTTATCAAAGCCTAGGTTATAAAAACTTAAGGGGGAAAGTAGAACCTGAAGTCATAACCTTACGAAAGAATAAAGAAGTAAAAGATGGAAAGTAACCTTATAAAAATGCATTATATTATGTTATGTATTTTTATTATTTTACTAACGTGTACTAATCAAACTATATTGTTTTATTGTAGATGTTAAGAAAAAATGATATGTATAGAGATATACAAGTAGTGAGCGAGGATTCAGTTAATCGGGTAGAGATACTACCAAATCCTGTAGCCGTAAAACCAGAGTTGGTGACCATCGAGTCGGGAGACTCAGACGATTTATACTACATGTCTATATTTGATGGCATGCTAGAGGAGGAGGTGGACGTGAAGTCCTTTGACCAGGTTCCACCTACAGAGGACCAGGTTCTACCTACAGAGGAAATGTCTAAGGGGGAATCAATGAAAGCATTGTTTATTTTGGTATTGGATAGGAATGTCCATTACTGCCAAGAGGTTAAGGAGTTGAAAGAGGAGCTCCAAGCTGTCCGTGAGGATAAGGCTAGCATGGAGGGAATGTGGGAAGAGGAGCATGATGATAGAATTTTAGCTAAGGACAAGGTCCGAGAGCTGAAATATAAATTCTTTGAGCTCAAGCAGGAGCTAAAGACTAAAAAGAGGAAGTTGGAGAGGATGTCCTATATACATAGGAGTTCTCACATAGATTTCTAGCAGCAGGTAGCTGGATATCAGATAGAAGCATGGCAGACCTGACACACTATCAGTAGAGATGTAATTACCGATCTGGCCAGCAAGGATTTCGAGAACGCCCTACTGACAGATGTAGTCTAGCAATAGCTAGAGTAGAATAGATATGTAAATATTATGTATCTAGTAGTGACGTAAAACCCTCTTTTGTATAACAAAGGGTAGTCTTTTGTAAATCCCAATTTTTGGAAAGTATATTCGGGATGGTAATGTAATCAGCTAAGGCTGAGTAATGTAAACAATGTAGTGTTATACTACAAGTTATGAATCAATATAAGTCTTTTTATGGAATATGTTGAGTAATGAGTATGAGTTGTTATTTTATTACAAATAATAACAAACCAACAAGAATAAAGTAATAATGATGTGTTGTTTTCTTAACAGCAAAATGCCACCAAGGAGACAATGAAATCAGGGAACTAATGTTAACCAACCAGAGGGTGGTCTGGTTAATCCAATGCAGGAGTTCGTTAATCTTTTAACGGCTGCATTTAATAGAACAGGGGCTAATGTACCCGTGATTCCTGGAGTAGTACGAGCTACTACTTTTAAGGATTTCAAAAGTGTAGGTCCACCGGAGTTCAAAGGAACAACGGACCCTATAGAATCCCAGACATGGGTAAAAGAAATTGAGAAAGCATTTGTTATAGCAAATGTTGAGGATGGACAAAAGGTTGCCTTTGCAACCTATTTGATGAAGAGAGAGGCCAACTTCTGGTGGGAGGAAAACCAGGCTAGGGCCAATATAGGAAATCTAACGTGGGAGAGGTTCAAAGAGATTTTCTTCGAGAACTATTTTCCCACGAGTTTGCAAGAGAGGATGGAGATGAGGTTTTTGGAATTGAGACAATGGGATATGATAGTTCCCCAGTATGTTGCCAAGTTTAATGAACTGGCACGATTTGCTCCACATCAAGTGGACACTGAAGTGAGAAAGGCTAGAAGGTTCGAGCAGGGCTTGAAACCCTGGCTCTATAGTCGAATCTCTGTGTTCCAAAGTACTTCCTTTGGAACCATACTAGAAAAGGCAATAATTGCCGAAGGTGGGAATGAGGCTCTTAGCCAGTATCACAAAGATAAGAAGACCCAAGGTAAGGTTGATGGAGGAACCAAGACTGAGAGAGCCAGTGGAAGTGGCGATGGTCATAAGAGAAATGGCTTTAACTCTAGGAATACCGGAGTAAAACAAGGGGACTCTAAGAGGAGGATGGAGTCCTATAAAACCTGTAGGAAGACTCACTTAGGAGTTTGTCTCAAAGGTAAGGCGGTGTGTTATATTTGTGGACAGGAAGGGCACATTTTGCCTAACTGTCTCAATCCGAAGAAGAATCACGGATGCTTTGTATGTGGATCAACTGACCATATATCAAAGAACTGTCCGAAGAATGGGATAGAAGGAAATAAGGGAACTAATTGCTGGAATTTAGCTATTAGTGGTCCAGCTCAGCCGGGGAAATCAATGGCCCGCACTTTTAATATGACGGTCCAAGATGCAGTGGCCTCAGGGGATGTAGTTGCAAGTATTATTTTGATCAAAAATATAAATTCATACGTGCTATTTGATTCGGGTGCTACTTGTTCGTTTATAGCATGTGATTTTGCTAGGCGACTAGAATTATTTCCTGAAAAATTGCCTATACCTTTGAGCATTAAGGTAGCAAATGAAGAGATAATTCCTGTTGAAGATATTAATAGGAGTTGTTGCGTAGATGTACGTGGTTGTAAGTTATCGGTAGATTAAATACCAATAAAGTTAGGAGAATTCGACATAATTCTCGGAATGGATTGGTTGATTAATCATGGAGCAATTATAGATTGCTAAAAGAAATGTGTGAGCATCAGGACGTTGAAGCAACCTCCTGTAGTATTTTACGGTAGTAAATTATCGAGACGTCCGTGTTGCCTTACGATGACACAAACTAGAAAACTTTTAAGGAAGGGTTGTGTAGGTTACCTATGCCATGTTGTTGATACCCAGAGAGTGGGAGCAACCATGGAACAAATACTTATAGTAAACAAATTCATGGATATATTTCCAAGTGAGTTATCGGGTTTACCGCCGGATAGGGAGATCGAATTTGTGATAGACACTGTGCCAGGAATGACACCGGTCTCAAGGGTATCGTACCGTATGGTGCCTGTGGAAATGAAAGAACTAATAGTTCAGCTACAGGAACTATTGGACAAGAAGTACATTCAACCAAGTGTTTCGCCGTGGGGAGCACCGGTGTTGTTTGTCAAGAAGAAAGACGGATCGTAAAGGCTTTGTATCGACTATCGGGAGTTGAACAAGTTAACGATAAAGAATAAATACCCATTGCACAGGATCGATGATCTCTTTGATCAATTGAAAGGGGCAAAGTATTTTTCGAAAATAGATTTACGGACGGGGTATCATCAGTTGAAGGTTAGGAAGGTAGATGTACCAAAGACTGCATTCAGGACTCGTTATGGTCATTACGAGTTTCTGGTGATGTCATTTGGATTGACGAATGCACTGCTGTATTTATGGATATGATGAACAGAGTGTTCAAACTATATTTGGACAAGTTCGTCGTGCTATTTATTGATGATATTCTAGTCTATTCTAAGATGCTAGAAGATCATGCAGAACACTTAAGATTAGTGTTGGAGACACTAAGGAAGGAGATGTTATATGCGAAATTCACCAAATGTGAATTTTGGTTAGAAAAGGTTTAGTTTTTAGGTCATGTCATTGACCAAGAGGGGATTTTAGTGGATCCAGCGAAGGTAGAAGCAGTAATGAATTGGGAACAACCGAAAACGCCGACTGAGGTGCGAAGTTTCCTAGGGTTAGCAGGGTACTATCGAAGATTTATCCAAGATTTTTCGAAGATAGCTACCTCGTTGACTAATTTAACAAGGAAGACGGTGAAATACGTATGGACGGATAAATGTGAAGATAGTTTTCAGGAACTGAAGAAGAGATTAAGTGAAGCTCCTGTTTTGTCATTGCCAGATGACACAGGAAATTTTGTAGTGTATAGTGATGCTTCGCATAGAGGATTTGGTTGTGTGCTTATGCAGCATGGCAAAGTCATCGCGTATGCATCTCGACAATTGAAGGATTATGAGAAAGTTTACCCTACTCATGATCTGGAACTGGCCGCGGTAGTGTTTGCCCTAAAGATATGGAGACATTATCTTTATGGGAAAAATGTGAGATATATACGGACCATAAAAGTATAAAGTATATCTTCACTCAGAAGGAGTTGAATATGAGACAGAGAAGATGACTGGAGTTGATAAAGGATTATGATTGTGAAATCCTGTATCACCCTGGAAAGGCCAATGTAGTTGCCGACGCCTTAAGTAGGAAGGTTCGGGAAAAGTTGTCTATGTTAACGGCTCAAAATGAGTTAATAACATAGATGGCTAGGTTGGAAATAGAAATGAAGATGCCGAGTGATTCGGGGCAGTTACTCTTTACAACGGAGATACAATCTACTATCGTAGAAAGGTTAAAGGAGGTACAACTCAAGACGGATGAGTATAATCAAATGAAGAAGCGGTTATCCGAGAAGGAAGATGGTAAGTATAGTCTTGATAATGAGGGATTATTAAGATTTGAGGGAAGAATTTGGGTTCCAAATGAGACGAAATTAAAAGAGCAAGTGTTATAAGAAGCTCATAGTTCGAGGTACTCGATACATCCTGGTAGCACTAAGATGTATCAAGACCTTCGACAGAGTTTTTGGTGGCCAAACATAAAGGGAGAAATAGCAGAGTATGTGAGTAGGTGCTTAACTTGTCAAAGGGTTAAGGCCGAACATCAACGACCCAATGGTTTATTACAGTTATTGGAGATTCCAGAATGGAAATGGGAGCATATCACGATAGATTTCGTGGTTGGACTTCCGACGACACAAAAAGGGTACGATTCAATTTGTGTAATAGTGGACCGGTTGAAGAAGTCGGCTCACTTTTTGCCAATTAGGGTCAACTATAACTTAGACCAGTTAGTTAAACTTTATATTAAGGAAATCATTTCCAGACATGGACTACCAGTATCGATTGTGTCAGATCGTGATCCACTATTCACATCGAACTTTTGGAGGAGTTTGCAAGAGCAGTTAGGAACACAGCTGACGTTAAGCACGGCTTATCATCCATAAACTGATGGGCAGAGCGAAAGGACAATTTAGACATTATGAGAAATATTGAGGTCTTGCGTCATAGATTTCAAAGGTAGTTGGGATGATCACCTACCGCTAATAGAGTTTGCATATAACAACAGTTGTCATGCAAGTATAGGCATGCCGCCGTACGAAGTTTTGTATGGAAGGAAGTGCAGAACATCTTTGTGTTGGGATGAGGTGGGAGAACGCCGGATGCTAGGACCAGAATTGGTGTAGCAGACAGTGGATGTGGTAAAGTTAATTCGAATGTGTCTCGTCACAGCTCAGGACAGACAGAAGAAGTATACGGACTCATATAGACTAAATCAAGAGTTTGAGGTGGTCTCGTATGTGTTTCTAAAGGTATCTCCCTGGAAAGGAAAGATACGCTTTTGAAAGAAAGGAAAGTTAAGTCCAAGGTTTATAGGACCTTTTGAAGTAATAAAACGGGTGGGAGAGGTAGCGTATATGATAGAATTACCTCCAGAACTAGAATGAATACATAACGTGTTTCACGTATCTGCATTACGTCCATATAAGCCGGACTATAAGCATGTAATCGAATATGAGCCAATTCATATCGAGAAAGACTTATCATATGAAGAGTCGTCGATGCAGATCATTGATAGGAAGGAACAAGTTCTGAGGAACAAGGTAATACCATCAGTGAAGGTATTATGGAAGAACCACGATGCTGAAGAATCAACGTGGGAACTAGAAGACAAGATGAAGAAAAATTTTCCTCATCTATTTGATTAAAGTAAGACGAGATTCTGGGGACATAATCTTTATAAGGGGGGAAGAATGTAACGAGCGAGAAATTCGGATCTTATTGTAAAATGATTTTATTAAATTAAATAATAATAAAATCATATTCCATGTGTTATCAAGATGGTTGTCATTGTATAATCTATTGATGTTAGAATGTCGTAGTATTTGAGCTATGTGGATGAATTAAAGTGTTTGAATTTCCAAGACGAAAATAAAAGTTTTCCGAGAAATTTTCCGAAAAACATTATTCATCGGTATTTGCTAGGGATATAATTATGAGTTTCCGAGAAATACGTAATGATGGAATAACAAGATAAGATGGATTATGTAATAAAAATCTAGTTATGGAAAATGTAATAATTCGCTTGTGGACTTAATTTATAAATGTTAAGTAAAGCGAAGTGTTAAGGAATAATTAATAATTGTAAGATACTTGGTATGGTACGAAGCAATGAAAACGAGTATAATACGAAGTATTATACGAGTTTGTATGAGGGATGAAATACCGTATATAAATTCTATATGAATTAGAATACGAAAATAATACATCATCAATATGTATTAAGAGATGTTAATGGACTTGGATGATTGGTTAACAATTATATACAAGTCCAAGTGAATTAAAGAGAGAAGCCCAACTATTAATTAATGAACCAACTAGTGGTTATTAATGCAAAGCCCAAAGAGTGAATTAAAGTAAGCCCAAGCCAGAATCCATGGGTTGTATGACCCATGGGGCAAACCATATTGATATGGTTATTGTGGTGACCAAGTAATGTGGTGATCAAGTAAGTGTAATGACCAAGACTTAGAAGTATTGACCAAGACTTTGAAGTAATGGCCAAGTATGAGATAAGAGAGTGGTCAACAAGTAATGAATAGTAAGGAGGTGTCTTAAGGAGGTGGGATGATTTAATGACCAATCTACCCTAAACTTGGAAAGTCTATAAATAGAGGAAGCTTACAAGTCATTTGTTGGTTGATCAAATAATCCAACACTTCTAATGTGTTTAAGTGTTAGACAGAATAAGCTACACATAATTCATTCCATAAGCAAGAAGAAGAAAAAGCTACCTTACCAAGACTTCAAAAGAGTAAGACTTCTTCTCAATTATCTTCTATCTCTACCATGATAGGATGATAAGAAAAGATGGACTAAGAAACATGAATAATAAGAAGCAAGAAGAATGTATAAGTCGTGAACTTAAGCCACATAAGTTGGCAATAAGTCATTTAAACTTATAAAAGTTATAAACTTATTATAAGTTAACCTTGAATGTTAAGTATGAAAATATGAACTTGTGATGAGTTTAGTAAGAAAAGTGAATTAAGAACTTATATGATTATATGAATCATATATATATCTAAATTAAGTTATATGATAAGAACATATAAGTATGATGATTAAGAAACCTTAATTGTCATAAGTCATGATTAATCAAATCTTAAGTAGTTTATAAATGACAAGTTATAAGCTCATGAAGAATAAGTCTAAAATACAACAATGAATATAAGTTGTTGTATTACGTTTGTTGAGATGTTCACATGATGAATGAAGTTCATTTGTAATGTTGAACAAATCATAAGAAGGAAGAATTGTCGGAATTTGCACAATTGGATGATAATCGTTAAATTCGTAAAAATTCTCGGAATGGAAGTTAAATTTTGTGTTTAAACTCGGAACCATTGTTTTCCAATGGAGACAAGTCATATTTGGCATTTAAGAGTTGCGGACTTGAAAATGACCAGATTCCGACTTAGAACGAAGAAACGAGCGTTGAACATTCACGAACGTTTACCGTTTTCGTTAAAAATGAACCAATAGGTGACTTTTTAGCAAATGAAGTCAAATAGATAAAATTCTTGAATGATCATGTATATTATGTAATTTGTGAACCGTAGGCTTTTGAATGAGCCAATTCGGACATATAACGAAGAAGTTATGCGTCCGGAAAATTCACAAAATTCACAAACTGAATTTGGTATCTGGTGCACACAGTTGGCGCCGCGGCGCCAACCCTAGGCAAGAAGACCCGCGCCATGGTGCGGAACAGTAACTGAGCACACTGCAAGAGTTCGCTGCAGCGCAAACTATAATATATATTGTGGCGCCGCAGCGCCATGAACAGTACCAACAACCTCTGAAGAGAGTGACACCGCAGCGCGACCCATTAAGTAAGGACTCGCGCCGCAAGGCCAAGTCCAGGACAATGATATTAAGAGCTCGCGCCACAGCGCAAGATGTAGGTATAAAGATGGCGTCGCAGCGCCAGCTTCAGAACAAAAATAGTAATGAATGTTTCTAAGTACAAAGAAAAGAAAAGGAATTAAAAATAACTTAAGGAATGTAACGTAACATTGTTTAAACTTTGTTAAACCTTAAGGAATGTAATGTAAGTGTTTAGATAACCTAGTCGAATATAAATGGAAGAGTAATGATAAATCGAAACGAATAGTAACTGAAACTAATACACAATTAGATTGAAATGAAGGGTATGATATAGTCATATACATACTTGATTATATGTGACCTAATGTAAGGCATTATGTGATCCTGTATTGTAGAGACTTGAACGACTTTAACATAAAGTTAAAATACCATAGCAGACGCTAAAGGCAAGTATTCTAACTCTTGTGTCAGTTCGATGTAAATAAGTTTTTGAGGTTCATGTATTCTTTCACATGAATTGAGTTATGATAAAGTTGAAGCCAATTCCTTTGGCTAGACTTGATGTATTGATAATCTATTCATGTATTATCAAATGTTGCTATCTTTTGTCAACTACTTGATATGGTTTTCAAAAGAAGACTGAAATGTTAAACAAATGTTTTGTCGGTAAAACGACAGGAACGTGAGGTTGCCAAATGCTTAAATGTGTATACCTTTAATGGATGTAGTGTTGATCAACATAGAGTACAATCGGCTGATCACCAATAAGTGCTCGTAAGTAATATCGGGGTTACGGACTTGCTTCCGAGTTATCCTTTTCCAATAAAGAATGAATACTCGAGGTTTCTGACCGGAGTGAATGTGTTACTAAATATTGTTGTTATTGTAAAACATTTTGAAAGAAAAGATGAAGTGCTATTTTGAATTATCAATAGTACTTCATAATTATTGTTTAGCTATTGAAGATATACGATTTGTATGTATCAAGCATGTTGTTATTAAATTGTTATACTTGCTGAGCTAGTTATGCTCACTCTTGCTTGAACCATATGAATGCAGCTAAGACTGAACGTCCTGAAGGATCGAAAAAGGATAAGGGAAAAGCTAAGGCAGATTAGTAAGCTATCTTGTAATAGTATAGGTCTATTATTGTAATTTAACTGATATTATGTCAAAGAACCTTTTTAATGGGTATAGAACTTGGGAAATATAAATATTACTTTAAATATACAGAAGTTATGTTCGTTCTTTGAGACTTTTCAATTAAATGAATGTATGAATGTTGTATAGTATAGCACCATCTTTCGGGTTGGAAGATACCCGGATTTAGGGGCGCTACATTTCCTGTCAACTATCTGGATAGGAATATCTTCATATGATAAGTCCATATCAAACTGCAATGGTTCGTACTTTGTCACGTGCTTGTAATCGGATTTATACAGTTGTAACACCGAAACATGAAAAAAATTATGAACGTTTTCCAACTCTGGAGGTAAAGTTACCTCGTAAGCCACTTCTCTTACTCTTCGCAGCGCTTTGAAGGGTCCAATAAACCTCGAGCTTAGCTTTCCCTTTTTATCGAAACGAATTTTCCCGTTTCAAGGAGAAACTTTTAAAAACACGTAATTTCCTACGTCAAATGCACGATCTTGTCTATGTTGATCAACATATTTCTTCTGTCTGTCTTGAGCAGCTACCATTCTTGTTCTGATGTGTTTGACAACCTTAGCAGTTTGTTGAACAAGTTTTGGTCCTAATAGTTGGTGTTCATCGACTTCATCCTAACAAAGTGGAGTTCTGCACTTCCTGTCGTATAATGCTTCATACGACATCATGCCGATGCTTGCGTGGTAACTATTGTTGTAGGAAAATTCCACCAATGGTAAATGTTCGTCCCAGCTCCCTTTGAAATCCATGATGCATGCTCTCAGCATATCTTCCAACGTTTGGATTGTTCGTTCGCTTTGGCCATCTGTTTGCGGATGATATGTCGTACTCATTCGCAACTGTGTTCCCATAAATTCTTATAATCTCTTCTAGAAGTTTAATGTGAATCGTGGATCTCTATCTGACAAAATTGACACTGGCACTCCATGCCTCAAAACGATCTCCTTAACGTACAACCTTGCCAACTGATAAAGATTGAACCTAATCTTTATTGGTAAAAAGTGTGCTGATTTTATCAGTCTGTCCACTATCACCCAAATCGCATCACATCCTCTCTGAGTAGTTGGAAGACCCACCACAAAATCCATTGTGATGTGTTCCCACTTCTATTCCGGTATTTCCAACAGTTGAAGTAATCAGCTTGGTCATTGATGCTCAGCCTTAACTCTTTGACATATCAAGCATTTTGCAACACATTCTGCAACATCTCTTTTCATGTTTGGCCACCAAAAATGACGTCGTAAATCTAGATACATCTTCGTACTTCCTGGATGAATCGAGTATCTTGAATTATGAGCTTCTGTCAAGATTTCATGTTTAATATCTGGTACTACTGGAACCCAAATTCTTCCCTTGAATCTAAGTAACCCTTGGGTATCGATCTTCTATTTCACTTCATCACTCTCAACAACTTTCTCTTTGATCTTTCCACATTCTTCATCTTGTAGTTGAGCACTCTTTACCTTGTCCACCAAAGTTGGACTAGTTTCTATCTGGAATAGTTGTTCATTGTATTCTTTTGGAAATTTTATTTCCAACTCTAGCTTTGTCATTGCTGAAATAAGCTCCTCCTAGGTGGTTATCAGCATCAACTTTTCTCGACATTTCTTACTTAAAGTATCTGCAACCACATTCGCTTTGCCTGAATGATAAAAGATCTCATAATCGTAATCTTTTATCAATTCCATACATCTTCTTTGACGCATGTTCAGGTATTTTGTGAGTGAAAATATACTTCAGCCTCTTATGGTCTGTGTAGATCTCACATTTCTCTCCATAGAGATAGTGTATCCATATCTTCTAAGCAAATACTACTGCAGCCAACTCTAAATCATGAGTCGGATACCCTTTCTCGTAGTCCTTCAAGTGTCTTGATGCATATGCAATAACTTTAATGTTCTGCATAAGGACACAACCCAATCCTTTATGTGAGGCATCACTATATACCACAATGTTTCTTGTATTATCTGGTAATGAAAACACAGTTTCCACACTTAACTTCTTCTTCAAGTCTTGAAAACTTTCTTCACACTTCTCCGTCCATACAAATTTTACAGCTTTCCTTGTCAAATTTATTAACGGAGTGGCTATCTTGGAAAAATCTTGAATAAATCGTCTATAATAACCGGCCAATCCCAAGAAACTTCTCACCTCCAAAGGTGTTCTTGGTTGTTCCCAATTGATTACGGCTTCAACTTTTGATGGATCCACTGAAATCCCATCTTTGTCAATCACATGCCCAAGAAACTGTATACGATCTAGCCAAAATTCACACTTAGAGAATTTCGCGTATAACTTTTCTTTTCTTAGTGTTTCCAACGTCAAACGTAAATGTTCCACGTGTTCTTCTTGAGATTTAGAGTACACTAGAATATCATCGATATATACCACCACAAACTTGTCTAAGAATGGTTTAAACACCTTGTTCATCAAATCCATGAATGCAGCAGGGGCATTGGTCAAAACAAAAGACATCACCAGAAACTCGTAATGTCCGTACCGAGTTCTGAATACCGTTCTCGACACATCCTCCTTTCTTACTTTCAATTGGTGATACCCACTTCTCAAATCTATTTTAGAGATGTATTTAGCACTCTTCAATTGGTCAAACAAGTCATCTATTCTTTGCAACAGATATTTATTCTTAATAGTGAATTTATGTAATTCCCTATAATCAATGCAAAGACGCATTGACTGTGACGAACGAGATTTTTGTAAATTAATTTTAATATTTATTGAATTAAATAAATATTTTTTGATGATTTAATTATTAGATTTAATAATTAATTGATGCAATTATGGTAGATTAGTGGTAGATTAATTTAATTATATATGTTACATTTATTAAATTAATGTAGAGAATATTTATTATTCAAATATGTAATTATATGAGCTTATCGAATTAAATAAAATATTTAGTTAAGCATGATGTTATTTAATTAATTTAATTATTAATTAGAGAGTTAATAATTTGACATTATTTATTAATGAGAAAATTAATTATGTGACTATGTGAATTTATGAGAAATTATTATATTTTATTTAAAATAAATAAGATATTGATTTATTTTATTAAGGAGTGTGACATTAATTAAACTATATGATAAAGCTTTTTTAAATTAAATGGTTTTTAAATCTATTTTGCTAGCCAAACAAGGCCCTGTGGAGAGTTGGAGCAGTTACCCATTATTGGGTTAACTGACCACTCAGCGCGTCAGTTCTTTATTTCAATTGACGTCTTCTTTTTCTTTCTTCATTTTTCCTAAGTCTAGAAAAGTAGAAACAGAGAGAGTTTCAGAGAGAGATTGAGAAGTGTTGAGAGAGAATTTTTATTGAAGAAGATTTGAGAAGAATTATTCCCTTCTAATCTATACCTTACACTCAGGGTAATTTCCTCCTTCCCAAATTTTTTAAAGTTACGTTGTTTAAGTTTTATGAAAATGGCTTTCAATCAAGTTTTGTGGAATTTTTGTAAATTGGGAAATTGAGTAAGGAATATATGTAATAATTCGAGTAGCATAACATGTTTTATATATATTTTATACGATTCCATATCATAAGTTTCAGTAAATGATCACTTGTTATTTCAAAAATTTACAGAGTTTGGGTTTTGGCCATATGGCCTTATACGTGATATTTCATGTATTGAACGTATATTATCCCTAAATTTTATATTCGTATGTTGTTATGCATGTTGATAAGAAGAGACCAAAGTTTTAATAAATGGATTCGGTGTTATAACGAATCCGTAGTGACAATTTTCATGTTTTATTTTCAAAACCTTCAAGAACATCAAGAACAGTAGAAGTAAATGTGTTGATTTTGTAAATTATGTGTTGTAACTTGTTAAAAATCATGATAGATGGGTTAAGTAATGATTATATATGTATCACAATGATTGGGTAAGTCCAAATTCATGTAAAAATAATTAATTGGAAGTTATGGTCATATTCATGTATAATTTTACATGTGATTGATTTTTGGCCTAATTTGGACTTGTTATGTTCGCGAACTGCAGAACTGCAGAAACTGCAGAAAATGAGCCTGGGTAACCCAGCCCCCGGCGGGCGTTACCAAACTAAATTACCCCGCCCCGACGGTAAAAAAAATAATAAAAAAATTAAAAAATTAAAAAAAATAAAAAATAAAAAATAAATATTTGATGAAAATTATTATTAAAATATTTATAAAATAAAGTAAATATTTTAATTGAGATATTTATGGAATAAAATAAATATTCGATAGAAATTATTATGAAATAATTTATTCGAGTATAATAATAGTAAGAGAATGAAAATATTCTAATTTAATTAAGTAATTAAATTAGAAGGGTAATGATTTGTTAAATAAAGTGGAGTTTATATTAAATAATTAAGTGAAAATGTAACTAATGAATGTCGTGAATACATATGGTATGTGTATAGGATTTGCAGTGAACGAAAGTAGTAATCGTTTAGCCTACGCACAAGGCAAGTTTCCTAACCCTACTTGTCATTATTATTCAAGTTTATTATTTACCTCGAGTAAATTATCATTACTATTATTCAAGTTCGAATGTTATATTAAAGATTTATTATCTTTTCAAAGCATGATTCAGTTATACAATAATTGTTCTATTGTATACTTCTTGAGATTATTATTCGAATTGAATATCATTATTATTGAACCTTATTAGACTAGTGAACTTTATTGATTCAACTAGTCCTTAGTTGACGAACGTCCTAAATTTCAGAACCCTTATTGAACTATCCAAACCAAACTTCCTTTGGTGCGGATTCGAATGTCAAACTGAGATGAACAACCCTGTAAAGGGATTTACTTATGCGTTAGCGTTAAGATATTGTGCACAGTATGGTACTAAGGGTTGATCCCCCTAAGTACGAGTAGAAAGGTCCATAGTCTTATAACTGTTAAAGGTTTCAAGTATAACCATTGATAACCTAGGACATAGTTCAAGGTCTTATGACCCTCAGAATTCTTTTGATTCTTGTTATTCATTCTTGATTCAAAAGTTGAGCTTTCATTCAGATGTTTTTGATTTACTCGCATGTTATTATACTGTTATTTCATTTATTATACTTGTGGTCAATAGTGCTCACTCTTCCTTAATAATAACATTGCAGTTAAGAACAAAAGAACCGATGAACCTTCCACTAGTAAAGTCAAGGGCAAAGTTAGAAAGTGATGAAGACTTGTTATTTTTATTAGATGATGTATTTATGTTTAAGACTTGAGTTAATGATGTTATTTAAGACTTATTTGTTTATGATTTCGCACAGATGTTTATGGTTAGTTTAACCTGGGATTGTATTATTATTATTTGGATGTTGTAACCCTTAAGGGGAAGATTTTTATTCTATCTATTGCATGGTTTGCATTTATTATGGGTAGATAGATAGATAATATTTGTACAGTGAACACTAGATCCCGTGGAATCGAAGTACCAGGATTTGGGGGTGTCACAAGTTGGTATCAAAGCTGTAGGTTATGAACCTTAGGTGGGGGAACAACCTTAGGTGGGGGAACAACCTTAGGTAGTAGCCTTATAGAAAGAAGATAGTGATGGAAAACTCTTATCGAGTTATAAGAAATGAATTTATGTAATTCATTGAAGATAATTAAAGACCTTATGTGTTTATGTGTTAAAGTATGCGTTAGATAATACGACTTAGTAACTAAAACTTAAAATTTTGTTGTCAAGATGTCGAATGTTGGAGAATCTAGTCAAGCTGGGGAGGAAGAACCCCGTGTACCTATAGTACCGACAGAGGAGGAGCCCCGAGACATTCATGTCGTTAGGGAGCAGCTGGTACAGAGGGAGTCATCTCCATTGATCACCGTTGTTGGTCAGGAGCATGAGCCCGAGACTGATCCTGAGGAGGATCCTAAGGAGGAATTTGTTGAGGAAGAGGAAGAGGAAGAGGAAGAAGAGGAGTTACCACGGTACACCGTTGATGCTGAGATGTATGACACGTTATACGACCGTAACGTAGAGTTACGAGACGAGGTCCAGGATTTGACTGAGCGAGCGGTTATTAAGCATATTACTCTAGAGCAGAAGGAGAGGGAGATTTCGACTCTTCTCTCTCGACTGGCAAATGTAGAATGGGATTTGGTCCACGAGAAGGGTCAAACTGAAGATAAGACCGAGGAGATAGAGAAACTGAAGAAGGAATTGAAGGAAACCTCTGAAAGGCTGAACATAGTAGAGGAATGCTGGGTAAGAGAATCGTGTCGAACTGATCGTGCAGAGGATGATAGTCGTGCAAAGAAAGCGAAGATTGGGAAAACGTACTCTACACTTAACAAGGAAATGAATGAGACCCAAGATCGAGTTTTGAGGTACCCAATCCAGTTCGAAGGACTACCATTATACATGATGGATCGCAGGACGATGCATCGCACTTAGAAGAGGAGCGTAGCAAGGCTAATCAGTACCTTGATCGATAGTGATATGATTTATTTAATTATGTGAAGAACTTAATTATTTTTTATGTAAATTCTGACGTGTTTATGAACGAAAGAATATTTGAATGTTTTAAATCCTGTGGATTCTTTATTCCAGGATAGTTGATGTAAATAGCAGTTATGCTATCGTTTAATATTAAAACTTTGATTTGAATGCAAATATATCAAGTTGTTTGAGATGATGTGTTAAGTGATACGTTAAATTGTTGAGTAATGCCTTAACTATTTAAAGAAATAAATAAAGTTCTAATAAAGCGTTTATTTAACAGAAAAATGCTGCCAAGGAGAAGAAAACAACGTCAATTGGCTCAGGAAGAGTCAACCAATAATAACAATTATGCCAACGCTAATCCTGTGCAGCAGTTGGTGAACTTACTAACTGGAGCCATGAATAACCAACCTCAAGCTCCACCAAACACAATGTTTAAGGACTTTAAGGCGGTGGGACCGCCAGAGTTCAAAGGTTCCATGAACCCAATCGAGGCTCAAACGTGGGTTATGGAAACGGAGAAGCTTTTCGACGTTGTTAGGGTTAGGGAAGACCAGAAGACCGCTTTTGCAACATTTATGTTGAAGTCTGAGGCTAGCTACTGGTGGCAAGCAAATAAAGTGCGAGGAGGTGAAGGTGTAATTACGTGGGAGAGATTTAAAGAAATGTTTTTCGAAATGTATTTCCCAACTAGTTTGCAGAATCATTTTCTGGAACTGAAGCAAGGAAACATGAGTGTACCTGACTACGCGGCTAAATTAAACGAGTTAGCTAGGTTCACCCCGTATCAAGTACACATGGACGAAAGAAAAGCCAGAAGATTTGAGCAAGGATTAAAGCCTTGGGTGTACAGCAAGGTATCAATGTTTTAGCTAAACACGTTTGCTGGAGTACTAGAAAAGGCCATCCTCGCCGAAGGAGGAAGCGATGCAATGACCAAGTACAATCAAGATCAGAAGAAGAAGAAGAAGAAGAAGAAGAGTAAAGGTGAAATTAATAACAAGGCCAATGGAAATGGCACAGGAAGTGGAAATTTCAATCAGAAGAAAAGGTGGAACGAGAAATCATCATCGGGAAATCAACAAGGTAATCAGAAGAAACGAATTGAAGCATGCTCGATATGCGGGAAAGCTCATCTGGGAATATGTATGAAAGGGAAGCGAGTGTGCTACAATTGTGGTCAGGGAGGCCACATAGCACCAAACTATTCAAACCCAAAGAAGGGTGCTTGTTTCAACTATGGTTCGAAGGATCATCTAGCAAGAGACTGCCCTAAGAAGGGATCAGGAGGAGCAGTACCAGGAGGTAACCGTGGAAATAACAGTGGAAATGCCTTACCCATCACCGGACCACATGCAACAAACCGACCGACTGCCAGAACTTTCAATATGACGGTGTAGGATGCAATCCAGTCTCGTGATGTGGTGTCAGGTATCATTCCGATCAATGAAATTAATTCTTATGTTTTATTTGATTCGGGTGCTACTTGTTCCTTTATATCCACTACTAGAAAATCAGTCTATAGCGACGGTCGGCGACCGTCGCTATAGGCCAAAAGACCGTCGCTAAAAGTTTTAGCGACGGTCGCTGACCGTCGCCATAGAACCCGTCGGTAAAGCCTATAGCGACGGTCTTTTGACCTATAGCGACGGTCGCCGACCCTAGCTATAGGTCATGGCAAAATCGTGTATTTGCTCTTTACTAACGGTTGCTGAGAGTTATTGCTACGGTCATGACCGTAGCTATAGATGTCTATAGCGACGCTTGGTGACCGTCGCTATAGGTATGTGTTTTATAGAACAGTATAGCTACGGTCAATGACCGTCGCTATAGCCTTTTCATATTTAAAAAAAAATTAATTGTGTAGATTTATCCAACAAATATAAATACAATATAAAATAAAATATAAAAATTATTGTATACATGATTTAAAATCATTCACATTACACTTTAAATCGTTTTCATATACAAGCTAAAAAACCAAATGGTGAAAAGTCCTGCCATTCATTCTCACCAGAAAAGCCTGATGTGTTATATACTAGTATAAGCAGCTGTTCTCCTCTAATTTCAGACAAAATTATGGTAAATATAATACATGAAAAAAAAATGATAAGCAATTGCCCTCATTTATACACTCGCTAAATTTAAATAAAATAAATAAATAATTGCATTACAAATTTACAATGTTACTTCAATTCAGATGTCAAGTCCTCAACTAGGAGACAATTAATTTGAATGTGAATTGCCTCTTGTACATGTGGGTGTTTTTGTATAACATGATTTGCAGTACCAAGTATTCATCATTGGACATGTAAGCACTAGTCCATTCTCCAGATTTGAATACCTTTTAGAACAATCATTCGGAGTAGAATAATATGATCAGATGAAGTGATGAAATATCACATGAAGGTTATGATATTTATTCCAGGTAGATTACCCGATTATCTGTCTGAAACTTGTTCTGCTTGTATGATTTCCGAGTTGAGGAGTCTTTCCACCTCATCATTTGCCTCAGCTTGGAGTTTCCATTTCTGCATGAAAAAAGAATAACATTAATAACTAAAACCACATCCTTGTTACAACTCATCCAACATGACAGAGATGTCGCCTAAAAGTTCCAACCAATATCCCATCCATCGACAGCACCCTTTTCAAAGGAGGTTCCACTATCCAGATTCTTATGGCACTTGACATATTTTACAAGTACATTCTTTTCCCTGTTAATTTTTTATTACTTGAACTTGATCCGACTTATGAGTATAATTTGTATGCTTTAAAGAAGATAAAATAGCATACACAAAGTAGGATTTTTTTGTAAAATTATTATTATATATTTTTATAAATGAGACTGAAACGGAAAAGGAATAGTATTGTTAGATTCTTTTAATAATATTAGAAACCAACTTACGAAAAAAGTTGCTACGAAAAAACTTTCGATTATCCAAATCTTTTGATGTCCTATGATTAAAGCTTGATTTCAAAAGGATTTAATTACACAAAGCAAAACTAATTTTTTTTAGTTTTGCACCAGACCAGATAGTTGGAATTTTAACGGAATAAGATTTAAAAAGAAAACTCATTCATATTCATATATACCAAGTACCAACCAATCAAACACACGACACCAATTAACTTCAATCTTAAACTTAAAAACAGTAGAAATAAATCAGTTTCAACCTGCCGCTTGAAAGTCCCCAAAGTCATCATCTGGTATGTCTTGCGAGCTTTGATTTTCTAGAGTAGGTGGTTCCTTTGATTGTGCTTCCACTGTACCTGATGATAATTTGTAATTTTCCTCGAGACTTAAATTGGCCGGCAACTGTGTAGGAGAGTTAGCAGCAGTTACGGAACGTGAAAGCGGTGCCAATGGAGGTGGTGGTGGTTTGAGACAGATCACTTGCTCTTTCCCATTTCCCTTTTCTTCCAGTGAGAGATTATTATTTAGACCCTGCTCAAAAAATTTGAACCTTACACCACGACCACCGGTCTGTTTACAACAAAAAAGGGTGAAACTATATTAGCATAACCAAATAAACAACTTCAGGGTCATTCACGAAAATGATAAGTATATATTGATACTTATCAGAAACATAACTAGTGAATGGAAGAGAACTAACATTCTTTATTTGAAGAACAAGTGTCTCCCCATCTTTTAAGCTGTAATCAACAGAAGAATTGTTCTGGTACTGTTGTTCCATCTCTTCAGCAGTTTTCTTTTTGTTCAGGTACCTTCAGAAAATTCCAGAATTTATAACTTCAGTAACAGCAGTAAGTGCAGCAGTATTGCTCAAGAAAACAACTGTGCCATATAACTAGAGCTGGAATAGTATTCATATATACAACACGAGAGAGGAAACGGAGAGAGGGAGGAGGGGGTAAATTGCATTTGAATGGATGGGAAAGTACTTCATATGATCATGAAGGGCGGCTTGGAAGTCATAAGCTTGAGGTCTTTCTCGAAATCCAATACCGAGAACCAACTGTTTTATTATTTCTTTTAACCTAGCCCTTTTGACTTGTATTTTTTTCTTACCATAAAATTTCTCTCTCTTTGATTTTTTTCATCATTGACAATGACCTGAGGACTGATATGGCAATGCCAGAAAATCAGTATGATTAATATAGTGAATTATTGTCTACTAGACAAATAGAAAGATAAATAAGAAACAGTTGAGGTCGAAATAAAAGAAAAGCATTGTAGACTTATAGAAGAATCAAGGATGTAGCTTACCAATATTCTCTTCTACTCGTAGAACAAAGTATCTGAAGAAAATACAACCCAAAAAATAGAATTATTGACATTCTAAAGCTGACAGGCTATGATGCCAAGGATAACAAAATATGCATTCAAACTCACGAATATAAAAGTGCTAGTTATGAAATAATTTGACAGGACAATTATTGATAGTGCTTGAGGAAGGTGGACTTTTGTTTCAGTGACTTAATTTAAAATACCTGCTGCTATCAATTACAGACTCCACCGGATGCGGCTCTCCATCTCTTAGAAATGCCCGGGCGTACAATTCACCTATATAAATATCTGAATTAATTAGTTGAATCTGTATTTCAATTTTCAATCACACAAAACAATGCAACTGTTCTTTCTGATAAGTGATAAGTAACACAAATATTATCTTTTTTAACATAGATATCTCTTGCCAAAAATTAATAATTGTAGAAAACTTCACCTGTACTCTTATCCTCAAGTCTGATAATACATTCTTCTCCCTTGCTAATAACTTTTAGAGTCCTCTCCCATGCCCATTTATTGATATCCCATTCATCAGCCCAATAAACAAATAAATTAGATACATCTTCAGATAACTAAGAAAAGCTTTTGCTATTGAAATTAAGAAAACTTCAGAGAAAAAACATTGTTACTCTACTGCAAAAACACTTTGAGTATGAATACAGACAACGGGTTTTATAAAGAATATGCATAAAAACTTCGCAAAGCATAATGGAAATTGTTTTAATTGAGTTTTTTTTAATTATAAAGATATGAGTTTTAACAGAAACTCAAAGAACCTCAAATACAACACTGAAGCGACCGAAATCCAAACCAATTTGATCGATTCCCACTAGTTTCTAAATGTTTAATGTTAATAGCATCAGATAAAATCATCAATAATAACTGAATAATCCCCAGAGGCGACATATATCAATGCTGCACGGCTCACACATCTACATAATCACCGATAAATGCGTACACACACATATATAAATTAATTAGATAAAGAGAGTGAATTTGATATAGATCAGGATTGGAATACCAAATAAACGTAACATTCCGAAACTTGATACAGAATAAGCTCGACTGCTTCTGATCTAATTTTAGCACGGAACTCGAGGCTAGGGTTTTGTACAATGGGGCCATATCTGCAACCAAAAATTGCAATTTCAAAAACCCTGAATTCAAAATAGGTGCAAATCAATAAATCAGAACAGACAATTGTGAAAATAATACCATCAGCTACGAAGGCCGCTAAGACTTCATCACGGAGCCCAACTTTCTCGATATCGTCAACATCGGGCTGAGTTAGCAGGAATAGCTTGTGGGCTAACACTAGATGTGCTTGTTATTTGCCATCTTCCCCGTCCATGGCTGCTTTCTCTCTTAAAGTAGTTTTTCAAGTTTGGCTCTGGATTTGTTAGCTTGCAAGAAGGAGAAACAGAGCTAAACCTTGGTCTGGGGTGGAGAAGATGTTGCAAAAGCACCATCTCGGCGTGGTGTGGAGAGGAGGAAAATGATTCGGGGGAAAAGTGAAATAATTCAGGGGAAAATGGGTTTTTTTTATTAAAAAATCATCTATACCGACGGGCATACGTGACCGTCGCTATATAATAGCCTATAGCGAGGGTTCCGTCCCGACCGTCGTTATATATATCCTATAGCGAGGGTTCCGTCTTGACCGTCGCTATAGGTCGTCGTTATAGGTGAAATTTCTAGTAGTGATCCGAAGACTTTGCTAATAGTTTAGATTTGCTTATGGATGAGTTGGAATATCCCATGAATATAGAAATTGCGAATAGAGAGATAATTCCTGTTAAGTACGTGTTTAAGAACTGTAGAGTGGATATTAAGGGTAATATCATGAACGTAGATCTTATCCCTATTCAACTTGGAGAATTTGACGTTATTTTGGGAATGGTCTGGTTATTCAATTATGGAGCTGTAATTGATTGCCAAAAGAAGCGTATTAACCTTATGACTCCGTCAAAGGTTGTATTTTATGGTAGCAAGTCGCCTAGACAAGCGAGTTGTCTGACGATGATGCAGGCCAGGAAGTTGTTAAAACAAGGCTGTGTAGGATACTTAGCTTACATAGTCGATAGTCGAAAAGAGAATCTGAAGGTAGAAGATATACCGATTGTGAGGGACTTCGTCGACGTATTTCCAGACGATTTACCAGGACTTCCACCAGATAAAGAGGTAGATTTCGTAATCGATTTGACGCCCAGAACTGCTCTAATATCGAAGGCACCATACCGAATGGCACCAGTAGAGATGAATGAATTAATGGTACAACTACAAGAATTATTGGACAAGAAGTACATTCAACCGAGCGTATCGCCGTGGGGAGCACCGGTGTTGTTTGTGAAAAAGAAGGATGGATCGATGCGACTTTGCATTGACTACAAAGAACTGAATAAGGTTACGATTAAGAATAGATATCCACTACCAAGGATTGATGATCTGTTTGATCAGTTGAAGGAAGCAAGAAACTTTTCCAAGATAGACTTGAGAAGCGATTATCATCAACTAAAGGTGAGGCCAGAGGATATATTGAAGACAGCGTTCAGAATGCGATACGGTCACTATGAATTTTTAGTAATGTCGTTGGTCTAATGAATGCTCCTGCAGCATTTATGGGACTAATGAATGGTGTGTTCGAGCTATTTTTGGACAAATTCGTAGTGATATTTATAGATGACATTTGGGTATATTCCAAAACCAAAGAAGAACACGAAGAACATTTGAGGTTAACGTTGGAAGTATTGAGAAGGGAGAAGTTGTATGCTAAATTTTTGAAATGCAAATTCTGGATCGAGCGAGTACAATTTCTTGGTCACGTAATCGATAAAAATGGAATTTCGGTAGATCCATCCAAAGTAGAAGCCGTGATTAACTGGGATCAGCAAAGAACGCCGTCGGAAGTAAGAAGTTTTCTTGGATTGGCGGGATATTATAGAAGGTTCATACAAGACTTTTCCAAGATCGCAGCTCCGTTAACAAATTTAACTCGAAAAGCTGTGAAATTTGTTTGGACGGATAAGTGAGGAAAGTTTTCAAGAATTGAAGAAGAAGTTGAGTACGGCCCCTGTGTTATCTCTTCCGGATGATACAGGAAATTTTATTATTTATAGTGATGCGTCGCATAAAGGACTTGGCTGTGTCCTGATGCAAAACAGCAAAGTCATTGCGTATGCATCACAACAACATTTCTGGTGGAATAAAATAAATATTCGATGAAAATTATTATTAAAATAAATATTCGAAGAAAATTATTATTAAAATATTTATAAAATAAATTAAATATTTTAATTGAGATATTTAAGGAATAAAATAAATATTCGAAGAAAATTATTATTAAAATATTTATAAAATAAAGTAAATATTTTAATTGAGATATTTATGGAATAAAATAAATATTTGATAGAAATTATTATGAAATAATTTATTCGAGTGTAATAATAGTATGAGAATGAAAATATTCTAATTTAATTAAGTAATTAAATTAGAAGGGTAATAATTTGTTAAATAAAGTGGAGTTTATAATAAATAATTAAGTAAAAATGTAACTAATGAATGTCGTGAATACATATGGTATGTGTGTAGGATTTGTGGTGAGCGGAAGTAGTAATCGTTTAGCCTATGCACGAGGCAAGTTTCTTAACTCTACTTGTAATTATTATTCAAGTTTATTATTTACCTCGAGTAAATTATCATTACTATTATTCAAGTTCAAATGTTATATTAAAGATTTATTATCTTTTCAAAGCATGATTCAGTTATACAATAATTGTTCTATTGTATACTTCTTGAGATTATTATTCGAATTGAATATCATTATTGTTGAACCTTATTAGACTAGTGAACTTTATTGATTCAACTAGTCCTTAGTTGATGAACGTTCTAAATTTTGGAATCCTTACTGAATTATCCAAACCAAACTTCCTTTGGTGCGGATTCGAATGGCAAACTGAGATGAACAACCCTGTAAAGGGATTTACTTATGCGTTAGCGTTAAGATATTGTGCACAGTATGGTACTAAGGGCTGATCCCCCTAAGTATAAGTAGAAAGGTCCATAGTCTTATGACTGTTAAAGGTTTCAATTATAACCCTTGATAACCTAGGACATAGTTCAAGGTCTTATGACCCTCAGAATTCTTTTGATTTTTGTTATTCATTTTTGATTCAAAAGTTGAGCTTTCATTCAGATGTTTTTGATTTACTCGCATGTTATTATACTGTTATTTCCTTATTATACTTATGGGAAATAGTGCTCACTCTTGCTTAATAATAACATTGCAGTTAAGAACGAAAGAACCGATGAACCTTCCAGTAGTAAAGGCAAGGGCAAAGTTAGCAAGTGATGAAGACCTGTTATTTTTATTAGATGATGTATTTATGTTTAAGACTTGAGTTAATGATGTTATTTAAGACTTATTTGTTTATAATTATGCACAGATGTTTAAGGTTAGTTTAACCTGGGATTGTATTATTATTATTTGGATGTTGTAACCCTTAAGGGGAAGATTTTTATTCTATCTATTGCATGGTTTGCATTTATTATGGGTAGATAGATAGATGATATTTGTACAGTGAACACCAGATCCCGTGGAATCGAAGTACCCTGATTTGGGGGTATCACATTGACCCATCCTTCTTCTTCACGAATAATACTAGCGCCCCCCACGGTGATACGCTTGGTTGAATGTATTTCTCGTCTAACAGTTCTTGCAGTTGTACCATCAGTTCCTTCATCTCTATCGGAGCTATCCTTTACAGGGCCTTTGATGTTAGAGCAGTTCATGGCGCTAAGTCGATCACGAACTCAATCTCTCTGTCAGGAAAAAGTCCAGGCAAATCCTCCGGAAACACATCTACAAATTCCCTAAACACTGGTATCTCTTCCAGTTTTACCCCCTTCTTTCTGAGTATCGACTATGTAAACTAAATAACCCACACAGCCTTGACTCAACAATTTCTTGGCCTGCATAATCGTCAGACATCTCGCATGTCTAGGCGATTTGCTGCCATAGAAAACTACCTTTGACGGAGTCATAAGGTTTACACATTTCTTTTGGCAATCAATTATCACTCCATAATTGAACAACCAATCCATTCTCAATATAACATCAAACTCTCCAAGTTTAATTGGGATTAAATCTACCATCATGATATTCCCCTTAATATTCACCCTATAGTTCTTGTATATGAACCAAACAGGAATTACTTCTTTATTCATAATTTCTATGTTTAAAGGAAAATTCAAGTCATCACTAGGCAATCCTAACCTCTTAGCAAATTCATCAGATATAAATGAGCAAGTAGCACCCGAATCAAATAATATATAAGCATCAATATCATTGATTGGGATAATACTTGACACAACATCCTTTGATTGCACATCATCTTGCACAGTCATTTTGAAGGTTCTGGCTATGGGTTTGTTTGATGTCGTTGGTCCAGTAATGGCCCATTACCTCAACTGATACCTACATTGCTTCATGTTGTCTTCCCAGCTTTCTTCTTAGGGCACTCACGAGCAAAGTGATCCTTGGACCCGCACGTGAAGCAAACATTCTTCTTGGATTAATTGCAATTTGGGGCGATGTGACCCTCTTGGACATAGTTAAAGAATACATGTTTCCCAATTAAGCACACACCCTTGTGAAACTTTCAGCATGTAGCACATGCTTCAAACTTCTTAGTTTGCTGGTTACCTTGTTGATTTTCAGCACTCACATTTCCATTCCATTTTATCTTCAGATTATTGTTACCATTTCCACTACCACCACCACCATTCTTAACCTCCACTTCATTCTTCTTCTCTTTATGTTCTTGATTAAACTTTGTTACTGCCTCGCCTCCACCTTCAGCGAGAATTGCCTTCTCCATTACTGCTGTAAATGTCTTCTACTAGAACAGGGAGACCCTATTGTACAACCAAGGTTTCAGTCCCTGTTCAAACCTCTTAGCCATGCGTCCATATGTGCTGACTTGATATGGCGCAAACCTCGCCAACTCATTTAATTTTATGGCATACTCCGATACCTTCATTGATCCCTACTCCAGTTCTAAAAATTGCACCTCCATCTGACTCTTCGAACTCTCTGGGAAATAAGTCTCAAAGAATATCTCCTTATACCTATCCCAAGTCATCACCCCTTATCCTCATCGCGTTTTATTTGTCTTCCACCAATAACTAGCCTCTGCTTTCAACATGAATGTTGCAAAAGCAGTCTTCTGATCCTCCCCTACTCTTGCAACATCGAACAATTTCTCTATCTCCATAATCCAGGTCTGTGCCTCAACTGGATTCATGGACCAACGGAATTCTGGTGGTCCAACCACCTTGAAATCCGTAAAAGTTATAGCCTGATTCTGCGGTTGATTATGTAATGCACCCTTCAGTAACATCACTAGCTGCTGAACGGGGTTAGCTTCAGCGTTGTCATAATTGGTAGTTCGCTCAGCGGTTCTTTGTCGGGGTTGACGTCTTGGAAGCATTTTCTGTTAAAATATACTCATTAGATTGTTTCTCAATTCCTTTATGTATTTTATACTTAAGTTGCATCCCATAAAAGAAATTATCACATAACACTTTGAATAAAATAAAATAATAACTTTTATTCATTCATAACCTTTTTGAAAACATAAGAACCATAGCATCACTGCTATTTACATTACTTTCCTGAACTACTAAAGTTCCATGATAACATCATCATCATATCCCATAGGTTACATAACACTTAGGATTTATATATTATTTAATATTTTATTAATCGCATATTAGGTACATTCCCTATGATGTCCTACTAAGATATTGTGTAGCCTTACGACGTTCTTCCTCCTTAATCCGGAACATTGTTCTGTGATCTAATATGAACGATGGCAGCATCTCAAACTGAATCGGATAACTCATGACCTGATCTTGAGCTCGATTAATTACGGTGTTGAATACATTATTCATCTTTTCCATCTTCATCCTCTTTTCTTGTGCGTCTCTCTTCTATCCCAGCTCGTTGATAGGCTACCACGTATGCGTCTTCGGCTCTTGCCCTCTTAGTAGATTCTTCCTTCAGCTTGTTCTTCAGTTCTACGATCTCCTCGGTTAGTTGTTCATTCTCTCCTTCAGTGTGGACCAGCTTCTCTTCGACATTATTCAGACGTTCCTCTCGATCCTGGATCTCGTCGTCCTTCTGTGCCATTGAGGTCTGTTGTTCAGCTATTATCTCTTCCAACTCCTCAACGGTATCCTGAAGTTCCACATTGCGGTCGTAAACTTCATCATACATACGAGTAGCGATCGATTTCAATAGAATCTCTTCTTTCTCGTCCTCGTCATCCTCATTCCACTGTGGCAGCTCCACGAGGTCTTCCTCGTCTATCTCTATCTCATCATCCTCATCAAGTAAACCCTCCTGCTCAACTACTATAACCAACATAGCTGATTCTCGTGGCAGTAGTTGTTTCCAAATCACCTGAATATCTTGAGGCTCCTCCTCTCTAGGCCTTTGGGGTCCTTCCTCCCTAGCTTGACTAGATTCTCTTACATTAGTCATTCTGATAACAAAAACATTTAGTTTTAACTATTACTTGTTACTACTCGACACTCATGAGCACATAGTTTGAAAGCGTATAAGCAAATAAGTGTTTTATTACTTTTTTCTTAACTCGATAAGAGTTTATCATCACTATCATTTCAAAGATTACTTACTAAGGCTTTCCCCCACCTAAGGTTCATAACTTAAGGCTTTGATACCAACTTGTGACACCCCAAATCCGGGTACTTCATTCCCTCAAGATTTGGTGCTCACTTAATAAAAAAAATCATATCTTAACTACCCAATCATAATAAAATTAGTTAATAAACTTTCCCATTAAAGGATTACATTAATAAAAATCTCCCAAGTTATCTAACCTTTAAATACAAACATTCATATGCGGAAAATTAAATAACTTCATTACATTAATAAAAATAAAGTCTGACAACAAAATGTCAACATGATTATAAGACTTCAATACTTGTTCATCTTTCCTTTCCCTTTACTGGTGCTAGGTACATCGACCTTCTCAACTTTAGCTGTAATAATTATATAAGCAAGAGTGAGTAAACAACACTCACTTGAAATGATAATGAATAAAACTTTACAACAATTGCCAAATAGTAGGCTCAATAGAACTGAATAATAGGTTCTACCAATGATAATCAAAATCTGAATATATATCTGAGGGTCATAAGACCACGAACTATATCCATAGTTATAAGTAATCTTTCAACTTAAACTTTAACAATCATAAGACTATATGGACTCCTCGTACTTAGGGGGATCAGCCCTTCGTACAATGTATTGTGCACAAACATTTCAACGCTATGCGTAAATTATCTCCTAATAATAGGGTTGTTCATGTCATCATTTAGAATACAAGTATGCACCAAAGTAAGTTTGGTTTGGATATGATTCAGGGTAATTTGGAATTTAACGAACATCAACTAAGGATTACTTGAATAAAAAGGTAATAACATTATGCTTATGGAATAAATCATAATTGAATCACCATTGTATACTAAGGTCATGCTTTTTGAATAATCTAAGAGCATAAATATTGAATAATTATAACATACCATGCTAGAACAATATTAAGCCAAGGTTATTTAGAATTGAGCACTAAGCATGCATAACAATAATAAATTGAACGATAAAACTTGTTCAATATTAGTATATCAGAATATATAAATTTGCATGCTAAATATCAAGTTAAAGAGAAGAATAACTTGCTCAATATCAAAATAAGGTTTAGAAAACTTGCATTATCATAAACAAACTAGATACAAGGAACTTTCTCAACATAAGAATAAAGTTTAGGAAACTTGCGTAATTGTAATTGAAATAGGGTAAGTAAACTTGCACAATAATAACAAGGTAGAGTAAGAAACTTGCCTTGCGTGTAAGTTAAATCGAAATAACTCGAATCACAATACCCTATATACATGTCATCATGACATAATTAGTCATTACCAACACTCTATATAAATACGTATCTACATCATGTATGGTTTGATTTTTAATCACATAATCAAATTCATTAGTAATAAAAACTCGTTAACTATTGATAATATGATCATTCTTAGTATTATAATACCAAAATCACATCTTAACAGTCATACTATTTCATTTAACAACTTTTTCATACTTTGTGCAACTAAAACACACTGTCTGACCATTCTGCTAACTCGCGCTGCGGCGCCACAGTTTAAACTGTGGGTCGGCACTCCAGCGCGGCGCTGGCGCTACGGCGCGAGTCACATGAAAATACTTGGCGCTGCGGCATGGAGCTAGCGCTGCGGTACGAGACTTATACTGCGAGGTTGCATTGTGGCGCCGAATTACATTACCCGCGACCAACTTCGGTAAACAGCTAAAACAAAGCCAATTTTGGCCTACAAGCTACTTTCTAACAACTGAATTAAAATATAAAACATATACAGACTTCACACAAACATAATTTAAGGACTGTTATCATGATTTTACCCATATAACAATATAAACATCGAATTTAAAACATCTAATTTCACTTTTTGACATTCTCGGTAAAAATCATCATTGTGATTTTGTTTTTCAACCAAAACAGTTAATTCAAAATACCTTGTTTATGTTTATTAATCCTCTTTCAAAATCAATAGTAAATATATATATTAAACAACTAATTAAACCTCAATTTTACTTTAAACCAAGACATAATCATATATATTCAAACTGCAATGGTTCGTACTCAATCACATTTTTGTAATCAGATTTATACGGTCGTAACACCGAAACATGAAAAATATTGTGAACGTTTTCCAACTCTGTAGGTAAAGATACCTCGTAAGCCTCTTCTCCTACTCTTCGCAGCACTTCGTAGGGTCCAATAAACCTCGGGCTTTGCTTTCCCTTTTTACCGAAATGAATTTTCCCCTTTCAAGGAGAAACTTTTAAAAACACGTAATTTCCTACGTTGAATGCACAATCTTGTCTGTGTTGATCAGCATATTTCTTATGTCTGTCTTGAGCAGCTACCAATCTTATTCTGATGAGTTTGACAACCTCAGCAGTTTGTTGAACCATTTTTGGTCCTAATAGTTAGCGTTCACCGACTTCATTCCAACACAGTGGAGTTTTGCACTTCCTGCCGTATAATGCTTCATACGGCTACATATCGATGCTTGTGTAGTAACTGTTGTTGTAGGCAAATTCCACCAATGGTAAATGTTCATCCCAGCTCCCTTTGAAATCCATGATGCATGCTCTCAGCATATCTTCCAATGTTTGGATTGTTCGTTCGCTTTGGCCATCTGTTTGCAGATAGTATGTCGTACTCATTCGCAACTGTGTTCCAATACATTCGTGTAATCTCTTCCAGAAGTTTGATGTGAATCGCGGATCTCTATCTGACAAAATTGACATTGGCACTCCATGCCTCGAAACGATCTCTTTAACGTACAACCTTGCCAACTGATCAAGATTGAACCTAATCTTTATTGGCAAAAAGTGTGCTAATTTTGTCAGTCTGTCCACTATCACCCAAATCACATCGAATCCTCTCTGAGTAGTTGGAAGACCCACCACAAAATCAATTTTGATGTGTTCCCACTTCCATTCCAGTATTTTTAACGGTTGAAGTAATCCGCTTGGTCTTTGATGCTCCACCTTGACTCTTTGACATGTCAAGAATTTCGCGACACATTCTGCAACATCTTATTTCATGTTTTGCCACCATAAATGACGTCGTAAATCTTGATACATCTTCGTACTTCCTGGATGAATCGAGTATCTTGAATTATGAGCTTCGGTCAAGATTTCTTCTTTAATACCTGGTACTTCTGGAACCCAGATTCTTCCCTCGAATCTCAGTAACCCTTCAGTATCGATCTTGTATTTTACTTCATCATTCTCAACAACTTTCTCTTTGATCTTTTCATAGTCTTCATCTTGTAGTTGAGCATTCTTTACCTTGTCCACCAAAGTTGGACTAGTTTCTATCTGGAATAGCTGTTCATCGGATTCTTTTGGAAATTTTATTTCCAACTCTAGGTTTGTCATTTCTGAAATAAGCTCATCCTGAGTGGTTATCAGCATCAACTTTTCCCAACCTTTCCTGCTTAAAGTATCTGCAATCACATTCGCTTTGCCTGGATGATAAAAGATCTCACAATCGTAATCTTTTATTAATTCCATCCATCTTCTTTGATGCATTTTAAGGTCCTTCTGAGTGAAAATATACTTCAGACTCTTATGGTATGTGTAGATCTCACATTTTTCTCAATGGAGATTGTAATAACCTGAATATTTTCTATATAAATAAATAAGAAATTTTGCATATTAAAATTTGTTTTTATTATTATTTTTAAAATGAGAATATTTGCCAAGTAATGTGTATGTATATATATGTGATAAATAGAATTTATTTATTTCATGATTAATTGCAAATAATTTTATTTTAGAGTTATTGCTCATTATAAGGTATATTCTTATAATAATTAATTTTATAGTAGAAATGTCTTTATTATTTATTTTCTATGAAAATATGATTTTTATATTATTTAAATAATATATGAAATGATTATTGGAATTATTATAATTACTATTTTATTATATGAATTTTAGTTAAGATTATTAAGTTAATTATTTTAACTTAATTAATAATGTTATATATGAAAGATAAATCAGATATGGAATCCAAACCCTAATTTTGGATTTTGAGGAATGAATGAGAATAATATTATTATATTAGTTATAATATTATTTTTCAGCATTATGAATATATACTGTATATGTGTATACTGATAATGTGTATCACGATAAACCCTAGTATTAATGTCATAAACCATAATTGGAAATTCAAAATTGGAATTTTAGATCGGTCAGCTATTGTGTTATATGAATTATGTGCATATTATAGAATTAATGTTAATTAGATAAAACCCTAATTTATATTTGAAAAACCCTAAATTAAATTAGAAACCCTAATTTGATAATTAAGAACCCTAATTACTAAAATTAGAAATTCTAATTATTATTTTAGTAAATTATAATGTTAATTAGGAACTCCTAATTGTTAATTTGGGAACCCTAATGAGATTAAATAACCCTAATTATTTAAACCCTAATTTTCTAGTTAAAACCCCTAATTTTAATAAGGGTGTTTTAATCAATATTTTATTACACTTTAATTTTAATTTTTCAAACCCTAATAATTATTTGAGAAACTTTAAGATTTAAAATCTAGTGATTAAACCCTAGATTCAAGCACCTTGGACAAGAATACCCTTGAGATTAAAATAAAATTACTATTTTGCCCTTTTGTCCCATTTGGTGTAATATTGTTGGGAGAGCTTAGCAATATCTTGTAGCCACCCTAGTCTAGGCTATGTTAAGCTATAGCATTGCCAACAATCTAATTTAATCTACCAGCCACATGCATTGTACCAATTGTTATACAAGATTAGAGATAGAGGAAAGCAAAACTAGCTCAATTATTTTTTTTAAACACATAACCAAGACTCTCTCTCTCTCTCTCCTCACCAACGAAATTCTTTAATAATTCAGTCCCACATCATGCTCCTAGAACATCTATATCAAATCAAAAGCAAGAAATCAAGAATCAAGGTGCAAAAAGGTATAAAAGAATTCTAACTTAAAAATTATGTGATTTGATGTTAGATTTTATAATTGATTGTTAAAACATGTTGTTTGTAGTCTATTTAAGTGACCTGGGTTGATATCTTGTAGATCCAAATCATCTAAGTGCTCGAAATAAAAGATTTCTTAAATCTGGGAAAAAAAATCAAACTGTGGCCTGACAACGCATGTTAGTGGCCACAGATCTTTGGTTGGTTATGAGTTTTGTTATTTTTAATTTGTTATGTGTATCTTGTAATGTGGTCTTTAATCTTCAAAAAGAATCAGAGTCATTTGATGTATAGATTGGTAGTTATTAACGATCAAACCCCGTTGACCGGCATTGACCTGGCCTTTTCTGGGCAACCCAGAAGGTCATCACCAGCGTCTGACAACATATTCCAGCATCCAGATCTGTCAGTTTATTAATGTTTTGGTTATGTTGTTTTGCCTATTTTGTATTATGTTATTTACACTTTTGATCTATGCTTTTAGTAGTTCTAAATATCAAATACACTGGATTTAGTAGCTGGTCAAAGTTGGTAGAATGATCACGGATCCGGTTTTCTGGGCAACCCAGAAAACATTTGATCATGTCATTTGACATGGTTTGACCATCATGGGTCTATTGATTCTGTTGATGTTATGGTTATGTTTTGTAATAGATCTGTAGTGCTACATGTGGGCTACAATCTGGAAGTCCTATATCACTAAAAATTAACTTGTACAACAAGTAGTGGAAGCCCAAATATGACCATCCGAACTGTTCTTCATTTCTGGGTAACCCAGAAAATGAAGAACAACTCTGACAGCTTGTTCGAGGCCTTATATCGAGCATCTTGTTGATATTTAGACATGAAAAATGTTTAGAACTTGTACTCTGTTAGATTGTCTATACAATCCGACGTCTAGACCAAACATAGCATCCACAGATTTCATGTTAGAAGGCCACAAAGAGCGTTGACCGGCCATGACCAGAAATTCTGGGCAGCCCAGAAACATGATGAACATGCCTGACAGTGATTTCAAAGATTTATATCTTGATTATATGTTATGATCTGACCCAGATGTTGATTTACACTTGTAGTATTACATCACTACTACAAGATCAAAGTTATAGCTAGCCCAGAAATAATACATATAACGAATTAATCATGGTCAAAGTTGGTACCTAAAATCTGTCTATGAAGACTCAAGAACACATTAGGCTACACTTTCTGTCGCTAAAGGCTATAGCGACAAACTTTGTAATTTTATTTAATTTATTTTCCAAAAAATCATTTATAAATAGAAATTAATTATTAAAAATTCCAAAAATAGTTTTAAAAATTATTTGAAGTTATAAAAATTAACTTTTAATAATTTGACATATTTTTCATAAATATTAATATTTATTTGGATATTATTGGTATTTAAATTATTTAATAAATGTATTAAATAAATTAATTAAAAATGATTTTTATTATATTAAAAATTATTTTAAATAATAATAAGGTATTTAATAATATTTTAAGTTATAAAACATAACTTTTAATATTTTAAGATAAGTTTCATTAATTATTTAATATTAGTGATATTAGATTTATTTAGTAATTATATTAAATAAATTAATTAAAAATGATTTTAATATTATAAAAACCATTTTAAATGAAAATAAATAGTTTAAAAATATTTGAAATTAAAAAATATAACTTTTGATATTTAAAGGTAAATTTTATTAATAATTTAATATTAATGATATTAAGTTTATTTAATAATAATATTAAATAAATAGTTTTAAAATGGTTTTATTGAATTAAAAATCATTTAAAAGTGGAATAAATGAATTAAAAATATTCTAAGTTATAATAAATGACTTTTAATATTTCGATAAATAATAAATTAATATTCTAATATTAATGGTAATTATTTAAAAATAATTTTAAATATTTTAAAAATCATTTAATGGTAATATTAATACTTTAAAAATATTTTGAGTTATTATAAATAACTTTAATATTTTTGCAATGGTTTCATTAATAGTTTAATATTAATTAAATATTAATGATAATAGAATTAGTTAATATTTAAATCATTTAATAATGATTTCAGTGTTTGAAAATTCATGATAAAGTATAGTAATTATTTAAAAATTATTTTAAGGGAATGAAAAATAATACGACTGATATTTAAAATATCTAAACGACTATTGAACTACACGATAAAGTCTTAGACTCGATAATTATCCGATAAAGCTATCAGTACACCGATATGTTTCAGAAATTGATCTGAATTTAAATATTTTGACTTATTAGTGATTGTTTATGATTCAATGACTGTTAGATATATGTGACAAGGTGATTAGGTTATGTGCTGTCTGCAATAGACAATGTTTACACGTATTTCCTTAATCCTGAATAATTCACCTAAATCCTTCACAGAATTTTGAAATCCTCAAAATTCTATCTTAAAAATATCAAACACATACACTAATTTTCTGTCTAGGTTCTAATTTCGAACCTTAAATTAATAAATAAAAATTTAAAAAATTTTCAAATTCTCGGGTTGTCACATTCGCCCCTTTTTCTAAAAATTTCGTTTCCGAAATTTACCTTACTCCTTACACCATATTGCTTACACCATTCACATACATTATCACATGCTACCCAAAACATTCTTCACAAGAATTAAAATTTTTTAAATTGTGTTGAGGGGTTTTATAGACTATTGTCTGTCATTTTAGCAAAGGTTATAGGAAATTCATCCGCAAACCGTCATAACTTACGGACATAGTGGGTAATTAATCCAGGATGTCATGTACTTATTAAGTACTGCTGGTCAATTTTGTTTCTCTTCACTGCTATATGCACAAAATTCTACCTCAGTCTTATTGGATTTCGCACCAAAAACAATTTGGTTCGGGAAATTTCTTTCAATGAACGCTTAGAGTTTTCATAAACTTTATTCTAGCTGAATCGAATAGCATAGACCCATACCAATAATTCAATTCAATCGAATTATATATGTGTAGCCAAACCCCGTTGGAAAATTAAAATTTTATTGAAAATATTTTTGAGAATGACGTCATGATGCCGTACTGTATTAACAGTCCGTTTGAGGATGCCGTCATTATATGACTTTGTCATAACACATCATACAATAGTGGAACAACAATTTTAGATCAAATTCACACTAAGTATTCATGTATTTACAACTCCATCAAATTTTTATCATCTCTGCACCAGGTTACATGGTACATGAGTGATAAATAAAATAAATTTTGATATTTCAAATCATTTGCGTCTAGCTGAAATAAGTAGTATAGACTATACTTTAAACGGTTTCAAAAATGATTACGAGTCTACATATTTTTTTTAAAAGCACATAGTGCGTATTTAGATTGATATCAATCATTTCGAAGTCTAGAATAGCTAGGAGTTTCCAAAAACTTATGTCTCCACTAATAATCATTTGCTTAGCAATCTATCTGTTCCTATTATCCTCGATATTCCGTTTACACAACTATTCCCAGTTCGTAAAACCACACTTATGAGTCCATAAATTGCCACAATCATATGAGTTTAAGAACTTTCCTAGTCTGACCTTTGGCGTCCGTTCGCTGAGGGGTTCATAAACATTTCATATAACTATGAATTAAGAATGTCACATAAGTATGAGTTTTAATAACTCGTACTTAACCTTATATCCTCTTCCTATGACCTATCTATCTGTTATACACATGAGAAATGAATCACCCTCTTAACACGCATATAGCAAATAGCGCGACACAGATATTTCACAATCCCTACTAAATCCTAATCCCCTTCTCAATACGAATTTCATTCAACTCGTATTCATAATCCTTTCCTGAATTTGTACCAATTCATAGTACAATTGACACAACAATCATTGCTGTAAACTTTTCAATTATCAGATTGATTCTTATCCCTGCTATTACTTTGTCAGATCACGGAGTGATCTCATCGTATATGTCACGATTTATTTCAATACTATGATCGTTTTGTTTTACGATCTTCTATCACTACACTTTTAGTCTTTTAAACTCGATCTATTCACCACTACTGTTCAACTTTATTATCAGAGTTAGGGAACTCTGTAACTTATAACTCGGATTCGTCTTTCAATCTTATCGACTAACTAACTCTATACGAGTTAGATCTTATCTTAATCACTGCAGTTATTGGTCTCAGGTATTCCTACCTAAGCTTCATAACCAACAGCTCTGATACCAACTGTGAGGGCCCCAAATCCAGGTACTAATTCACCTCGAATCCGGTTTGATCATTCTATACAACTATTACTATATTTGCGGAAGATATAAACAAAAATTGTTTATACATTAAACTTACACATAATCCCCAAGGTCGAGTAACCTTAACTTATACATAATTCATAACTTTACTAACACATAACATTATTATCATACAACACTATTACAAATCTATTGCACACGTATACTAAAGCTGGAACTGTCTTGGACCTTTCCTTGTATCCGACATATTCGCCTTAATCTGCAATGTTTTATCATGATATAGCAAGGGTGAGCATAAGGATTGCCCATCAAGTTTAAATTCAACAATATAAAGATATATCATGATTGAAATGATTTGAATAATTGGCTGGCTATAATTCAACAATATAATTGTGAATTAACAAGAACAAATTTATGACTGAACAAGTATTATATATGAACAAATATATCTGAAATAACTGGTAATGAAGGTTATCAGCCTTTCATAGCTGACTTATACATGCAATATGTACGGAGTACAATTATACATGACAATCATCAATGATTAACCATAAGTTTATCCAAATGAAACAACTCTTAGTAGAGTTAAGTAAAACAAACTTGTCCCAACCATTGATTACCGCAACGCAATTTATAACGCTTTATCCGAAGACCTAATATTAGAAATATAGATCTCCAATATTAGAATAATATCATCACAATATAATACTATTATATATATAGATATACATAGAATAACCTAAACACATAACACATAACCCTATCAGTCTATAACACATATAAGACTCAGTATCAGGTCAAACTATTTCAGTCTGACTTGAAACCGACACAAAGCTGACATACCGACGGTCTAGTCGGACTTTTATCGAGTCTAAGTTCAATTAAACTCTGCCTAACACTTAACAATATCTTAGACAATTTTCTAAGCAGTCAAAATATTTTACATAAGTTCGTAATATTTTTTAAATAATTATTACTATTTATCTTGATTTTTAAATCATTAATATCATATTTAAATAATATAAATACCACATAATTCTAATATCATTAATATTTATTTATTATCAAATATTAATAAAATACATGTCATAATATTATAATATATTTATAATATCATAAAGTATTTTTAATACTTTAAAATCACATTTATATGATTTTTAATCACTTAAATTCATTATTCGATAATTGCTTTTAATATCAAAAGTTAAAGTTTATAACTTCAAATATTTTTATAACACTTAAATCATTTTTATATGATTTATAAAACATTAGTTCTATTTTTCCATAATTTATTTAATATATTTTTTAAATAAATTAATTATCATTAATATTAATATTAATTAATTAATGAAATTTATCCCAAAATATTAAAAGTCACTTAAAATAACTTAAAATATTTTCTTTTACCATAATATTATTTTTCATGATTTTTTATGTACAAAAATCATTTTTAAATCATTTATTTAATATTATAATTAAATAAAGTAAATACTATTTATATTCCAAAAATAATAAATATTTATGAAATATACTCTAAATAATTAAAAACTATTTTTCATAATTTAAACTAATTTTTCAAAATTTATTATGTATTTTTAATAATTAAAATCTATTTATTTAATTAAAATAATTATTTTCAGAAAATAATAAGTAATTTCCGAAATTAAGCGTCGCTATAGGGGCCTTAGGTGACGAATCCGTCGCTAATGGTGTTCTTCACGTGTTCTTCATCCTTCCCAGAACTTCATGTCAGTTGAGAGGGTGGGTGGTTTGACCGGTTATAATTCTTTAATCCTTAGGTTTCTGGCCGTGTTCTTGTTTTAATAATATAGTACTAATGTATTACAACAACTAACAACTAAGTTCATGGCTATCCAACAACTAATTAGTGAGTTATAGGCATCAGAATTTCATGTCAGAGTTGTTCTTCATTTCTGGGTTTCCCAGAAATGAAGAACAGTTCGAGAGGTTACTTTCCAGGTCTTTGATCCATGCGTTCCAGGTTTACTTAATGTTATTTAAAGCTTCAAGAATGAAGTAGAGATATCATGCTACAATAATATGTCAACATATCGACTGAAAAACATCAAAATAGTAAGATCTATATCAGTGAAAGTTCTGACAAAAAATGGTTCATGAAGAATCTGGGTTACCCAGATTTCTTCTTCCGGCAGTTCGGTCAACCTACTTTGACCTTAAATAATTTCGTTCTTGTTCATGATCTGGGTGATCTAACGCCGTTAACATGTAATACTCATGTCAGGCTACAACAAAAACACAATAACATGGCCTAAATATAAAACATATATGAGATCAGACACTATGAACATGCTTGTCAGACACTGTTAGAAAATCTGAGTTACCCAGATTCACATTTTCGTGGTCGGTCAACGCCTTTTGACCGCTTGTAACTTATGATCTAGACATGCTATGACCCTGATTCAAGTTTCAGATTAAAGATAACATGGCATACTACAAATCTATAACATAAAACACAGAAAACATCTAACACACACGGATCAGAGGGCCTGACATATGGCTGTCAGACGAGTTTTTCAAACTTTTCCAGATTTGATAAATTTTTAGATTCGAGCATCTAGATGTTATGGATCCATGATCCAACAAACAGATCTCTAAATGACACCTTATAACACAACTCTAACCAATCATTAACATAAAATCATGTGATTTCCAAAAATTAGGGTTTATACCTCATTCATGCATGATCTTTGATTCTGATCTATGGATCTGTTTTTGTTTTGCTAAGAACTGATTCTTACTTTGTTTATCACCCCCCTCTCACTCTCAAACCCGAAATATAGAGAGAAAGTGGCTTGGTGAAAAATGAAAATGTAAGCAACTATTTTCTCACTCTTTAATCTATTTATTTGTTGCCTTGTTGCTAAGATCTGATCATTTTCGGCTGGAATGGCTGGATATATGTCACATGTATAGGCTAGGGTGGTTCACCCACTTCACTAGGCCAACTCTTACAAGTAAATTCCAATAATGCAACAAAGGGCAAAATTGTCTTTTTCTATTTAATTTTAATGGCAATTTGGACATTGGCCAAACCCTTAGAGTTTAGGATTTTGGAAAAATTTAGGGTTTAGGGTTTGAAATAAATTTAGGGTTTGTAATTTATTTTCTAAAATTTCTAATTTAGGTTTTCAAAAATAGAAAATTAAATATTTCAAAATTATAATTTGTATTTTCTAATTATATTAAAATTTCTTAATCACAAATTAAATCTTGCTAATTAGGATTAACATTTCCTAATTAAAATCGCTAATTTAGCAATTAGGGTCGTAATTGGTCATTAGGGTTTACAACCCACAAATTAGGGTTTCTAATAGAAAATAATTTTTCTAAAATAGAAATTAGATTTTGTAATTAGATTAGGATTTTCTAATTACTAGTAACTTGAAAATTAGGATTAATATATCCTAATTAAGATTAAAATTATTAAATTAACACTTAGGTTTTTCCCTATTTACAAATTAGGGTTTCAAATCCGTAATTAGGGTTTCAAATTTGGAATTAGGGTTTTGTAACCAATTTGTTAAGATTAACCCTAATTAATTATATAATTATTTATACTTACGCCATTAAGTTCCCGATTTAGGGTTTCATGCATCGAATTAGGGTTTCAAATTCACGAAACTGAAATTAGGGTTTCCAGAACCAGTTTCTAGGGTTTCTTATTAATCGCTAAGATTTTCTAACTGAACGTTGACGTTCTTAATATATACTTAGGGTTTATTACAGATATCGATTATCTGGTCAACCCTTGACCCTTAACCACATCATGTACACATATCACACTACACCAAAAATGGCTTCTTGCCAAGGAAATTTTGTGAAGGAATTTATTCCTTCACATGAGGAGTTGTTTAGCGAAGGAACAGTGAAGGAAAAAAGTATAGTGACAATATAGTTATTAGCGAAAAAAAATATTCTTCATAATTTATATTTTTTTCCTCGCTAAATTGGGGCGATAGAAAAATTTTTGGAGCCAATTTATGATGAAAATTTGCTAGGAAAAAATCTATTTAGTGAAGGAATTATTACTCACTATATATCATTATTCAGAAATTTTTTGCGAAGGATAAAATTGGTCGCTATCTTGTTCTAAATAATTCTTTTTGAATTAATTGTGGTAAATATAAATTATAATATAAATACATTAATTTTTTTATAGTAGTAAATTTACTTATAATAATCACACTTTTTAAGTAACTTAATTACAATATTATTTGTAAAAGAGTTATTTTTAAAAAAAAATGTCATCTAACTTTTTTTGGAAAAGATAACATATATTCCCGTGTTATCTTATATTTTTCTATTATCTAATATTCGGATGTTATAATATTATCTAATATTACATATACTAGCTGGGTCCCGTGCCTCCGGCACTGTATGGACAATATGATTTATCTCAAACTTTGAACTACCAAAATAATTTATTGAGTGAGCGGGAAATTTAAAGTCATTTGTATTTTATTAAATTATTATTAGATTATTAGATAGATAGATGTATTTTATTAGATAGATGTATGAACGGTGGGATTTATCCCAAACTTTGGACGGCCCAGATGATTTATTGAGTGAGCGGGAAATTCAAAACCATTTGTATTTTATTAGATAGAATATTATCTAATATTACATATACTAGCTGGGTCCCGTGCCTCCGACACTGTATGGACAATATGATTTATCTCAAACTTTGAACTACCAAAATAATTTATTGAGTGAGCGGGAAATTTAAAGTCATTTGTATTTTATTAAATTATTATTAGATTATTAGATAGATATATGTATTTTATTAGATAGATGTATGAACGGTGGGATTTATCCCAAACTTTGGACGGCCCAGATGATTTATTGAGTGAGCGGGAAATTCAAAACCATTTGTATTTTATTAGAAAGATATCTTATGCTATCTAATAATATTGTGTTATTTTTTTTCCTCTGTTATCTTAAAATTTTGGAACAGATCGTGTTCTTCAGTCGGTTCGTGCGGGCGTACATGGTTGGTCTGGAGAGTAAAGTTAGGTTTTCCTTAGCCAAAATTAGATGTTTCAATTTGGATCATAGATGGGCTAGCTAGGTTTTTCTCTATCAATTTGGGTTCACTCGTCTTCCTTGGCCATTGTTTAGACGGGAGAATGAAAAAGTTATCCCCAAATTTTACCGTGCTAGATCGATTTGTGTGATTTATGTGAATCATTTACCGCGCGAGATTGGTTTTTCTCTATCAATTTATGTTAATCATGTTTCATACTGCTAAAGGGATTATCATTAATCCCAAAGTTTTCCTCCCAACTTCATCTTCGCAGTAAAATGCTCTCTTTGTCTCAATTACAAAAGCCCTAACTGTGAAGACCCAAAGATTTGTCAATTTGTTCGAAGGTATTTTTTTCTAACAACTTTGTTCAATACTTACTGAAATAATTTGTATTATTTATTCGTTTGAAGGTATTTTCTTTAATACTTGTTACCACTTCATATAAAGATTAACAACTAGGCACCTTAGGAAATTGCATATGCAAACATGCTTCCTGCAAAACGCAGAAACAATAAATAGAAAAGAAGGATTTAAGCATACAAGGAGTTGAATTAAAATCAAATTTTGCAAGCAAGCAAAGGTAAACTAATTATGTTTTTATGCAAATGAAGTTGGTTAGTTTCAAATTGAGAATTGTTAACAATTTAATTTGGTAAGCTAATTGAGGTGGGTATTGGATATCTTTATATTTTATAAGCAATATAAATTGGGATGCTATTCATATGGGTTATGTTGAAGATATATGAAATTAAAACTTTGAAAAGTTAGTAAACTAACTAGTTTGTTAATTAGTTGGTTTTATGTATGAATTTGATTATGAAATTGCTTGTTATGGTCTAAATTAGAAGCAAGGGGGTATAGGCTTGGTGGTGTGGTGTTATAAGGAGGGTAAAATGGGATGATAGCTCAAATAAATGGCTATGACACGAGGGTTTCAAAACAGTGCACACATAGTATTTGATAAAATCTCCGAATGGACTGTTTTGATTAAAAACAAAATATTAGACGAAACCAAGGCTTGGGATGGATTTATATACTACATATGATGTTAATTAAAGAGTTTAAGCATATTAGATTAGAACAAAATTTAATTTCAAACCAAAACAAAATGTCAGAAATAGAACTGCTTTTCCCAGTGTTGGAGTACATAGGAAAAGACTCGTGTCTTCAAATTTGTCATCATAAAAGTATAACAAAAAATTTAGATATGGTAAGAAGTAGAAATGAAGGGGAAAAACAAAAAGAAGTTAATTTATTAAAAACTTGAATGCATGTTAATACAGTAACTGTGACCGATGGTGGAGTTTCGGAAATCTTTAACTGCGAGCTTCTTAAATTTTTAATTTTGGTTTTTTTAAAATGAGTTTCAGAAATAGAGTTATTTATTTATTAATAACAAATTAGACTATTTTTGTGGAATGGAGGGAGTATAATTTAGTTATAGACCCATATTTTGGTTGTGTATATCAACTGTAAATTAATTTATCTGACACCATGTAGACTTTGTTATACTGCTTCCACTACATATATTCGACCTTGCTGCCTTTTGTTTCCCTCGTAGCAGCACTCTTGCAGATTGAAGTACTATTCAATCTCTATACCTCTCTCTCTATATACATATATCCATTTACTTAATTTTTATATGTATAAACGTAATATATTATATAATATATATATGGATATAATGAAACATATAATATGGTGTATATACATTTGTATTTTTGTTATCTGAACTCTAGTTTATATTGGACATGGTACCTGGTACAGATTTTTTACCTGCATTATTAAATATAGATTAATAGGAGAAAAAAGTGGAGAGAATCATAGTAACCTTTTCTTATTTAAGTTCGAGAGAGAAACAGAGAAAATTAGTTTTAGTAAATCCTGCCAAATCAGGCTAAGAACAACATTTCAAATGGAAGCGAATCTTGATACCTCAAAAGTATCCAGTTTGTATCAACAGCTTTCATAAAATTTAGATTATGATATGATATTTTCATGAGTTTGTTTCATCTCCAGCTTTCATAAAGTTTAGAGCATAAGTTTTGCTATGTTCATGAGTTTGTTTCATCTCACTCACAATCATGTTGGAGTTGTATTTTTTAAAGTAGCATAGGAGTTAGTTTAGGAGCTTCCTTTTTATACTTTATTTGGGGGATATTGTCATTGGTGCTGATGCTATTTCGGTTAGATGGGCACTCTTTGAGTTTTCAGTTAAGTTGCTTATGATAGGCTGTGGGTGTGGGTGGGTAGAGGGGGGATGTGTGTTTGTGTGTGTGTTTGGGGGGGGGGGACTGAGTGAATTTGTGGAGGGATATTCTATCCATTCAACAACTCACAAGTCACAAGTCAGATAATGCTTTATGTGCTTTTGGATTGATCATCAGACTCATTGCATTCATGATCTCTTTATCCATATCTAAGTGTTAATTTTACAATCTTTTCTTGGGAATGTTGTAGTATAGGAAATCTGTCATTGCACTGATTTGCTCCTGGATTCTGTATATTTGATTTTGTACGTAGTCTGAATACTGTTGGTGTGTACCTATCATGGGACAAAGGTGGAACTCTTTCTTATATAACCTGTGGGTTGCAACACCCTTTGAATCTCACTTATCCAGGACTTTTAGTTAAACATCTATGAGTATTGCTCATTTACGTTTCTTATTTGAAGTTAATTAGGAAAAATTAATGAATTTGTCATCTTTGGGAAGACATTTGGTCTGACTTGCTCTTGTTTCTTGGCAAGTACTGTCCAGAAGTATATATTGGTGAGAAAGGTCATTATTTCGGACTTGTGGTTGCCAAGAGTCACGATCATGAATGGATCAAAGGGAGCTTGAATGATATTATTGTCCATGTAAAATCATTTCATCTAGAGAATATGTTCCAAAGTGTAATTAAACACCAAGAAAGGTTTAATTTTGACCGTGTTCTTGCAGTTGTTGAACTATGCTTACCGGCAGGGGCTTTCCAAAATGATGAAAGCCTATTCTTAAACCATTTGAATTTTGATACAGATTTGAATTCATTTGTTGGAGGTGCGTCTTTGTCTCCTCATGATCAGAGGTTTATAGCACGGGGAACTTTGAGCTCATGGGAGACACTTAGGGCAGGGGTCCAGAAGTTATTATTAGCTTATCCTGCAAAAGTCTATAAATATTGTTCAGAAGTTCATGTGGGGCCATATTGTCACAAAGCCCGACTTTGTGGTGTGTTTAAATTTGAGAGCTGACGCGGGGATCACTTTTGGAAGAAAGTAGAGGTGGATGATTTGGTTCCTCTTAAGGTTGTGTGGTTCTGGCGACCTCAAGATACCCCTCTACTGCGGAATGAAGGTCGGGAGTTCTATGGACATGCCCCAGCCGTGGTGGATCTGTGTACAAAGGTTGGTGCAGTTCCACCTTCGAAGTACTTGTGCATGATGAAAATGCAAGGTTTATCGGCACCCACTTAAGTAAAAGATTGAGGCTTATTTCTAGTACCATTGCTAGTGGGGTTGGATTCAAGGTGGTCGGCTGTATTTCCTCCAGTATTGGAGTTGTTCTTACGGCCTTTCCTTTTCAAGTGTAAGCCTTGTCAACTAACTAGTCTTCATTGTATATTTAGTCATTACACTTTACAATCAAAAGCTATGTTTTAGTTATAACATTAATAAAATTGTACTGTCAGGCTCTCCTCCGTCTTCAATGATGTCTAAAGCTTATTTGAGCTGAAGATTAAATTAGATCAGACAGATCTCTCTATATCCTCTCTCTGTGTGTGTGTGTGTGAGTGTGATGCTCCTGATGTGCCAATACCAGACTTAAAGTTATTTTCATTTTAGCTTCAGTTGCTTTGACTCATGTCATGTTTCAAAATACTTTTACTAACTTATTATTTATCTAGGTATTTTCTGGAATGCAAGCCAGTAAAAGTATTTGCAGTTGGCAGTACACTAACTGCATTAATCTCCGAGGTTTGTTAACATCAGAAAATGTACTTGATTAATCTTCAAGCTATGCTGTATACGACCATTCAGCTAGTGGAGTGACTTAATTATTTCCTGAGCCAAGACTTTCTGATTTAGGCTCAAGTGTTTTCAATGGTTACATAGACTTTACTGTACTAGTGGACTATTCATACCCCCTGCATCATTTGTGTTCCATGTTCATACTGGCAGGGAGGGTGGAAAACACGAAAAAGGAAATCAAGTTCTCATCATTCTTAAAGGTAAGAAATGATTAATTTATGTTATCTTTTTAGTCTCAAGCTTGTATTTTTGTATTTGCACAAGTCCAACCTTCTTTGATCAATTTTAATGAAAGTCAAGTTTAATTTGTGCTACAGCTTCCAAAGCATTGGCTAAAATCCAAAAGTTTCAACAGGAATGTGTTTTCTGTGCTAAGAGCTGCTCGCATTGAACTTTTATCAGTGGAGCTACTAAATTTTCCTTCCCAGATCTAGCAACCATCCATTCATCTGACTAAGATGGTTTTATTAAATAACAACTGTCAAAACTATGAGTAAAGCGCCAAATTGATCAGGTGTGTCTGTTTTATATTTTGCACCTAAAATTTCTTCCACATTTTGCCAAATTGATGGTTGTGATTTCAAAATTTGCAAGTTTGTAAAGGAAAATCTTTATAACTTTTTGCCTTCTACATGGTGTCTTTTAATTAATGGTATCCTTGTTTATTTCTCATGTATCCTATATAGGTCTCTACTTGCAAACCAAATTACAATACTTAACACTTGGTAGGACAATATTTCATTATCTATATGTTTTTGGGAAAGAATTGTTCAGTATGTTGTAAATATAATTCAGCTATCTCAATTGGATTTATTATCTATCCATTATATATGCATGCTTAAATATCTTTCGCACCATCATGGATACTTCCTGTATCTCTTCTTAGATGTTCAATATTAGTAAATTTCTGCTCAAATCACATGTATCAGCTTTTGTTTTTGAAAAATCCTCATTATATAGCTTTAGTATATAATTTGGTTACTGATGCAGTCTGTCATGCTAATGTTTTGATCCCAATTCTTTTTTTTCCTGTTATGAATCTCTTGTTGTAGCAAAGTGCATGCTACTGCAGTTTCTACTACTGCATATGCTTGGTGATGGCCTTTTATTTCACCTACTAGTGCAAATTTGCTTAGTCTGCATATGGTTTGGGCTGCTGGTTCTGGGCTGCTGTGGCGAAGAGATGTTGCTGCAGCTGCTGGCCATAAAATTGATTTCTTGCTGCTGCAATGGTCTGATTTCCAGCTTTGAGTTCCTCTGCTACTGGACTGCATAGTGGGTTTGGCTGCTGGAGCCTAGCTAATGCAGATGCTGCTGTTTAACTGTTGTTACTGCTTTCTGTTACTGCTATGATGTTGGGCCCTTCTACTGCTGCTGCTATGTATGGGTTATGCTATGAGTGGTTAATTGGGTTGCTGCTGTTTAACTGCTGCCATGCTTGCTACTGCTAGCTGGGAAAGCTTAATTGGGTTGAGCGTTGTTGCTGTTGCTGTTGCTGTTGGTCTTCTAGGTTTTTAAATTTGGTTAGGTCTGTCTTTATGGGTTTGGCAAGCTTTTTAAATTTGGTTTACATTGTATTAGTCTGTTGATATCCTTTTAGTCTTTATGCTTTATTTTAGCACATTTACTATAGCCATCTGATTCTGCTTCTTTGCATTTCATTTACTGTTGACATCATAGGGCATGTCCTTTGATAGTCACTATATGTGGTAATGCCCCATGAATTATGTATATTTCCCTTTATTTAATTTCAGTTTAATTTTAGCAAAAAAATGAAATTAGTGATTTGAAAATTAATTATAATTTGCAATGAATTTTGATTATTTATCAATTAATTATTTTTACAAATTTATAATTTGTGAAGGATTTTACTTGAGAAATGGATTTCAATGAAGGATTATTTTCCTCACTAAATCTTTTCTAGTTAATTAGTTAGTCATCAATGAAGGATTATTTCCCTCACTAATTTGAAGATACATTCTCAATTTATAATTAGTGAAGGAAAATTTTCTCTTGTTAAATAAATTTGTTCTTCACAATATATTATTTGTGAGCGAATAAAGTTATTCACTAATTTCAAATAGTCCTTCTTAAAATATTATTTGTGAAGGAAACTAATCTTTCACTAAATAACAATATTCCATTACTAAATACAATTTGTGAAGGAATAAGTTATTCACAATATTTAGTTACTACTTAGCGAATGATACCCAATTGCGAGGAGATCTAATGCAAGCACTCGTGCGAAGGAAATATTTCTTCGCAATAAATCACTTGTGAGTGATATAGGGCCTATAGTGAAGGATTTGTCCTTCACTAGAGGCCATTTTTGTTGTAGTGTCATACCATAAAAACAGAATATTTTCACGTATTTCCTTAATCTTGAATAATTCACCTAAATCTTTCACAGAATTTTGAAATCCTCAAAATTCTATCTTAAAAATATCAAACGCATACACTAATTTTCTGTCTAGGTTCTAATTTCGAACCATAAATTAATAAATACAAATTTTAAAAATTTTCAAATTCTCTGGTTGTCACATTATATATATATATATATATATTTATATATATCTAAGCTATTTGACCAGCTAGATACAGATTTAGAAATATCGTTGAATATGATAAAACCTTTTTATATCCAATCAAATTATTTTGGTTCGGATTCTAGACTAAGTATGAACATCACGATCAAGGGAAAACTTTTATGGGCTCAAGGCAGACAGAGTGAACGATAATTTCGTTCTTGTAATGTAATATTGATCAATACAGGGTCCATGTGATGTACACCCTCGTGCCCGTAAGTTATGACAGTTTGCAGATGAATTTCTGTTTAACCTTTTCGAAAAGAGAAAACAATGTTCATAGTATGTTACCTTAACCCTATTTATAGTCAATACGTAGTTTCAAAAATTTGATAGAGAGTTGTTATGTTATTATTATCGGTTCAGATTACTTCACAACTATTGATTTGTTGTATAAGGGTAGTACAAAGAAAACATTTAACCCTTTCAGCTAAATATATTTATAATTGTTATTACTTGCTGAGCACTCAAATGGTCACTCTTGCTTAAATTAAATGTTTTCAGCTAAGCATGATCAATCGGAATGTTCAAGCCAGAACTAGGGAAAATGAAAACAATCAGAATACTCTTATGTTATCTTTTGTAATAGTTAGACAGTATTAAGATAATGATATTTATTATCTATCATGTAATGTATTGTAGTAAAGATTGTGTACTTGAGATTAGACTTTGAATATGTAAATTAAGTTGGATATTTATATTATTGTTATTATTAGTATTATTCCATTCATAGAAATGGTATCGTGAAGCACCGAGTTCGGGTTTTGTGAGGGGCCCGAATCCGAGGTCCCGAATCACCGCCGATCCGGTTTGATCATTATATACAACTATTACTATTTTTGCGGAAGATATAAACATAAATTATTTATACATTAAACTTACATACTTTTCCCCAAGGTTGAGTAACCTTAACTTATACACAATTCATAACTATCTAACACATAACATCATTATCAAACTATACTATTACAAAATTAATCACGCACATTAACTTTAAGCTGGAAATGTCTTTAACCTTTCCTTGTATCCAATGCATTCGCCTTAATATGCAATGTTTTATCATGATATAGCAAGGGTGAGCATAATGATTGTCCAGCAAGTTTAAGTTCAGTAATATAACGATATATAATGATTGAAAGAATTTGAATAATAAGCTGGCTATAATTCAACAATATAATTGTGATTTAGCGGGAACAAATTTATGACTGAACAAGTATTATACATGAACAAATATATTTGAACCAACTGGTAATGAAGGTGATCAGCCTTTCATACCGGACTTATACATGCAATATGTACAGACTACAATTCATGACAACCAACAATGATTAACCACAAGCTTATCCGAATGAAACAACTCTTAGTAGAGTTAAGTAAAAACAAACTTGACTGAACCGTTGATTACCGCTACACAATTTATATCTCTTTATCTGAAGACCTAATATTAGTAATATAGATCTCCAATATTAGAATAATATCATCACAATATAATACTATAATATATATATATATATATACAAAATAACTATAAGACCCTAACTTATTATTAATGAAATTAAATTTCCTCTATTTATTATTTTGAAATAGTAAGGGTTAATTTGATTAATATGATTAGTTATGGGTAAAATGCGCAAATATTTCAAATAAGTAAGTGGTTATAAAATATTTATTGTTATCGGAGAATATTCGTTTGGTCATGGAATATTCTTGCTGTCGGGGAATATTCGTATGATGGCGCAGCCTTATGTGGGCCCCATAATGGAAAGCGATTGCATGAAGAAAATGACAAGTATAAGTTGTTTATTAATAACAACGTAGTTGTTACCGTTAATACTGTTGGAATACCCAGTGGTTAAAACACAGTAATACACGTTGTTGCACAGTATCACACGATATTGCACCAATTATTAATTCTTACGTAAGAATGCACTACTCAATAATTGTTACAGTAATTACTGTTCAATATTTTATTTTATTGATTCAATAATTGCTACGTTGATATTTTATATTACTGTTGTTTCAATAATTTTCACTACACAGTATTTTCCATTATCGGAGCAATAATTCATATTATCTGAATAATATTATTAGATAACATTATTGGCAATGTCTAGAAAGTTCTGTCTAAGGAGAGGTTTGGTCACCTAATTACGCGCCAGTAAGGAGAAATCCTTATTCGAAAGCCTCCTATTTCCTGGGAACTGCCTGGTTGTAAGTATTGTGATTCTGTAATATTATTTGTGAATAATTAATTATTGATTTATATGATGAGGAAAATATTTATTTTATGTGGATATAGATGGAGAAAATTTTTAAAGTGACAATTGTTGAAAATCGATATTTTATCTTTTCTAATAAAATAATATTTTATTATATTATTATAATATAATAATGATGATATTTTTACAATGAATGTGGTATATATGAGTATATGAGGAGGAAGAATATTTTTGTTGCATTAAATGATTAAAACATGTTAAACATGTTTGTGGGCCCATTTCTTAACTGAAATTTGATTATAGCATGTGAAATCGTCCGTTTGTGGATTTCGGTCAATTTCTGTTTAGAATTTGGAAAACCTTTTTTCTGCAAAGTTGTAGATAATGGAATTTCCTATGGAAAAGATATAAGGTTTGAATTTTTCTGACAAAAGGGACATTTATTATGAATTATTGAAGTTCCGAAATAATTTATTTTTGGAAGTTTTAATTATTTTTTTAAGAAAAACGTTTTTTTTTACATTTTTGGGCCTCGTTAAACATGTGTTTAGTTGCTGAATTTAGATTCTTGGTGTGCGTAGGAAATTTATATAAATATATTATTATTTTATTAAATTTTTTGCTTTGGTGTTCTAAGCATTTTCCTATAAATAAGGTGCTTAGGTTAGAATTGAAAATCACACCAGAAACTAAAGTTTTCTCTCTCTTTCTCTCTCTATATTATCGAGCGTATTCTTGTGAGTATTTTGATACCTTGAGTGTTGCTATACGGTGCGAGTTCCCTTCAGCACTATATTCAGTATTCCAGTCAGAAGTACTGTCTTTTCGAGGTAAGGGATGTTATTTTCTTCTTAAATGATATTACTTTCTTTAATATCATTATCCCGAAATATTGGTTTGAAATTTTTATCAAATTTGGAACTTTTTGTGTCGGGGTTACTATTCACGTATACGGTACTATTCACGTATATGGTACAATTCACGAATATGACACTGTTCCCCGAAAAATGAAATTTTCTTCTTTTTATCCAAAATATTTATTATGGATACTAGCTTTGATTGCATCTATGTTTTGATCATTCTTGAATTTTACTCTACTATGATTATTTATGAGGTATTTCTGGACATGAATAAACCGAAATACGAATCCTTAATATTTGTTATTTTGTTTCACTGGATTTGTTTCCTTTAAAATATTTTTCATCATCCTCAGTCCTAAATGATGATATTACTAAATATCTTTGGCCTATAGTGCAAAGATGAATAATTTCTGATGAATATCTTTGGCCCGTAGTGCAATGATGAACAAATATTTAGATGAACATGATCAACTGATAAATATCTTTGGCCTGTAGTGCAAAGATGAATATTTGATTCCAGATATATATTAATTGATGTTACAGGGATAAAATATCGATGATAAACTTTTAAATTCATATATTGAAGATAGTAAATTTTATTCTCTACTTTACTCTTCTAATGAATTACTATCTCCGCTGCGAATATTGATTTAAAACTGGTTGTCTATTGTATTCTATTAGATTTTTTCCTGTTGAGGACTAACGATAAATTGTTCTATATTATCTTAGTCATACTGTTCTTTATTGGGCTAGTTGAGCTCACCCTTTTCCTTTTTGTTTCATTTTTCTTCTCAGGAGGCGAGAATGTAGCGAGTACTAGTCGGGGTATGGAATGGAGGTTCTAGAAAGTCGTTTTAGTAGTCCTCACCATTTTTGTAAAATAATGTATCAATAATTGTAATGAGGACTTCTTTGGGTATGAATATTGTCTAGATGAAAATATTTGTATTTAAACTCACAGTTTTTATGTTGTATTAATAAATTTGTAGTTATTTCTGTACCATGTATTTTAACGACTCAGAATGGGTGTTGTATACCTATTTTGGGGGCGTCACAGTTGGTATCAGAGCTTAAGGATATGATCTCTGGCGAAGATCGAGGAATAGAACTAGGAGGGGAGAGACGAGTAAATCCTTCGCTAGTGTGTCCCACCTAAGCTTATTTATTGGTCGGTCATAATATATGGATATTATGTGATATATTAATTTGTTAAATTAACCCTTATTTTATGGAAGTATTTGAAAATGTCAACTGAGAATGTTAACAGTGGAGTAAATGAGATCGTGGAGATACCTTTGCTCACCAATGAGGAGAACGTGCAACAGGCTGGCAATGTTCCTCCTATAAACAACACCACTGACCAGACGATGAACGATGAGATGTTTAGATGCTTTTTGCGATTCATGCAAAACTAGACGAAGGAGATTCCTATTCAAAATATAGGAAGAAACAATGGCAGCGTACAGCTGGTCACAACCAAGCAGTTCAAAGAGTTGGGACCACCAAAATTCTGTGGAAAGTCGGATCCGATTAAGGAGGATACAAGGATCAAGCAAATTACCAAGATATTCGATGTCTTGGGATGCACGGAGGAATAGAAAGTTCCATTCGTCACTTTTATGTTCCGTAATGAGGCAGATTACAGGTGGGAATCTGTGAAGCATACCCATCCAGCTGCGCTCAGCATGTCTTGGGAGACATTTCAAAAATTGTTCATTGACAAATATTTTCCTGAAAGTGTTCGTCATATGAAAGAGGAAGAGTTTATTAGACTGGAGCAGAATAACATGACGGTGTCCCAGTACGAGGCGAAGTTTGCAGAGTTGTCCAAGTTTGCACCTCATTTGGTGGAGAATGAGGAACGTATGACGCGAATGTTTCTGAGAGGTTTGAAACCCGGCATACATCAATATCTCATTTCACATAAATTTTCTCTATATTCAGATGATGTCAACATGGCTCAATTATTAGATCGAGAAAATAAGTACGTTCAACCGAGGGACCACAACCAGGATCATACTGGTGACAGCAGTCATTAGAACAACGATAACCAGCGGAGAAAGAAGAATACGGACAAGAGCGGCAACCACTCTGGTGGTAATCATGGCCATAAAAATAGAAGAAGCGATTCGGGAGGAGATTTTAAAAATAGAAGGTACAACAACGACAATGTGAAGACGTCAGCACCAACAGCAACTGGTTCTAAGGGAGGAGAACGACCACCGGTCGTATGCTATAAATGTGGAAAAGAGGGACATATCAGCCCAAACTGTCCACAAAAATTTAAGGTATGCTAAAATTGTGGAAAGGAAGGACATATCGCTCGAGATTATACTGTAGCGAAACCAAGTCCAGTGGGGATGGTGACTCAAAAGGCTGTCCTAGAAAAGTCAAAGTCAACGGTTCCTGGAAGAGCATTTGTCGTGACTGGTCAAAATGCGAGGAACCCAAACGAGGTGATTACGAATAAGATAATCATAAATTCTTGCGAAGTTTATACATTACTAGATACTGGTGCTACCCATTCATTTATCTCTCCTGCTTGTGCTCAACGTTTAAACTCGACTCCGGAGAAATTAGACTTTCACCTATCTATGGAAACTCCGTTAGGAGAAACTTTCATCACATCCACTGTTTATAAATCTTGTTTGATCCAAGTTGGCACCATCACATTACTGTTGACCTTATCTCTTTAAAGATACTTGCTTTTGATGTGATTTTAGGGATTGATTGGTTAACTACTCATCATGCCAAAATTGATTGTTTCCATAAGGTTGTAAGTTTTCATATTCCTAATCAACCTGTTGTTTGAATTCAAGCAACTAAACCATTAAAATCAATCACTATCATATCAAGTCATAAAGCTATTCATTTATTGAAAAACGGATGTCAAGCTTTCTTAGCCCATGTTATGGATTTGAATAAAGACACGTCAGATTTGAATAATATTCCTATTGTTATTGACTTTCCTGGCGTATTTCCTGAAGAACTTCCCGGTCTACCCCAAGAACGTGAAGTTGAATTCTTTATTGATCTTGAACTTGGTACAAAGCCCATTTCTAAAACCCCATATCGAATGGCTCCTATTGAACTTCAGGAGTTAAATGTCCAACTACAAGAGTTGTTGGACATTGGTTTCATTTATCCTAGTACATCTCCTTGGGGTGATCCTGTTTTATTTGTAAAGAAGAAAGACGGCAGTATGCGACTTTGTATTGACAATCGAGAATTGAACCATGTCACCATCAAGAATAGGTATCCGCTACCTCGTATTGATGACCTATTTGACCAGTTGCAAGGAGCACAATTCTTTTCAAAAATTGATCTTCGTTCTAGATATCATCAGCTGAAGGTTAAAACTGAGGATATTCCTAAGACTGCCTTCAGAACTCGGTACGAGCATTATGAATTCCTAGTCATGTCTTTTGGATTGACTAATGCTCCTGCGGCTTTCATGGATATGATGAACCAAGTATTCAAGGACTATTTGGATTGGTTCGTTGTTGTCTTTATTGATGACATCCTCATATATTCCAAAAGCTATAAAGATCATGAGCACCATTTGAAGCTGGTACTGCAAAGGCTTTGTGATAACAAGCTATATGCCAAGCTGAAGAAATACCAGTTCTGGCTTGAGGAAGTAGCATTCCTTGGGTACGTGGTGTCAAAACATGGAGTATCTGTTGACCCGACGAAGATTGAAGCAATATAAAGTTGGGAGCAACCGAAATCGGTGACCGAAGTACGTAGCTTTTTGGGTTTAGCTGGTTATTATCGAAGATTTATGGAAGGATTTTCTCGAATCACTACTCCGTTAACTCAGCTGACTCGTAAAGATACAAAATTTGTATGGAGCAAGGAATGCGAGAAGAGTTTCCAAGATCTCAAGAGGAGACTCATTTCATCACTTGTTTTGACAATACCATCTTGTTTGGATGGATTTGTTATCTACAGCGATGATTCAGGCAAAGGGTTAGGATGTGTTCTCATGCAACGTGGAAAAGTCATAGCATATGCCTCACGACAACTTAAAGAATATGAGAAGAATTATCATACTCATGATTTAGAGTTGGCAGCAGTCGTTTTCGCGCTAAAGATCTGGAGGCACTATCTATATGGGGAGAAAGTGGAGATATATTCAGACCATAAAAGCCTCAAATATTTCTTCACCCAAAAAGAACTCAACATGCGACAACGACGTTGGCTTGAGCTGTTGAAAGATTATGACCATACCATTCAATACCATCCTAGAAAAACGAACTTGGTAGCTGACGCGTTGAGTAGAAGATCATATGCGGGAACGAATGCGATGTTTTTAACACAAAGGCCTATTTTGTGTGATTTACAAAAGATAAAGATAGAATTCAAGACTACGGGGACACATGCAATGATGTCAAGTATATGTATAGAACCAACTTTAATCGATAAAGTTAAAGTTGCTCAAGCCACAGACCCGGAGCTGATGCGTATGAAGAATAAAGTGCAAGAAGGTGCTATTATAGAAACAAGAATCGATGAAGAAGGAATACTTCGAGTCCACTCCAGACTTTGTGTTCCTAACGATTCTAATTTGAAGTACGAGATCATGATGGAGGCACACAATACACCATTTGCAATCCATCCTGGAAGTACCAAAATGTATCGTGATCTTCGACATACATTTTGGTGGAACAATATGAAGAGAGAGATTGAAAATTTTATCTCGAGGTGTTTAACTTGTCAACGTGTAAAGGCGGAGCATCAAGTGCCAAAGGGTCCATTGCAACCATTTGAGATTCCGAAATGAAAGTGGGAACACATTACCATGGATTTCGTTACGGGTCTTCCCACGGTTTCTCAAGGCATAAATGCTATTTGGGTTACTGTTGATAGATTAACTAAGTCTGCTCATTTCTTGCCTATACAGGAGACTTATTCCCTTGAACGTCTTGCTAGTATGTACGTGATTGAGATTGTGAGGTTGCATGGCATGCCAATATCCATAGTTTCGGATCGAGACCCAAGATTCACTTTAAGATTTTGGGTTAGCTTGCAAAAAGCTATGGGCACGAATTTACGGTTCAGTTTGGCATACCATCCTCAAACGGACGGACAATCAGAGAGGACTATTCAAACTCTTAAATATCTATTAAGACTTTGTGTCCTAGACTTCAAAGGGATGTGGGATAAGTATTTATCGTTGGTGGAATTCTCTTACAAAAATAGTTATCAGGCAAGTATAGGTGTGGCTCCATTTGAAGCATTATATGGACGAAAGTGTCGCTCTCCAAAATGTTGGGATGAGGTGGGTAAACCAACATTGTTGGGACCCGATTTAGTACGTATGACTACAGAAAAGATCCAAATGATTCGACAACGTATACAAATGGCACAGGATCGACAAAAGAGTTATGCGGATCTTCATCGAAAGGACATGGAATTTAGTATTGGGGATCTTGTATTTTTTCGTGTCGCTCCATGGAAAGGAGTTACAAGATTTGGAAAAAGAGGAAAACTCAATCCACGATTTATTGGTCCATTTTAGATTCTTAACCGAGTAGGAAATGTGGCTTATAGACTCGCGTTACCTCCAAGTATGTCTCATGTTCATAATGTTTTTCATATATCTGTGCTTCGTAAATATGTGAAAGACTCGAACCACGTTATTGAGTTAGAACAGGATGAGATAGCCGAAGACTTAACGTATGAGGAGGTACCTGTCAAGATCTTGGATAGGAAAGAGCATGTCCTACGCACATAGGTCATACCACAAGTTAAAGTTTTGTGGAGGAACCATGCTATTGAGGAAATGACCTGGGAGTTGGAAACAGAAATGAAAGCGAGGTACCCCCACCTTTTCGAAACACCAAGTACGTACGCTAATTTTGAGGACGAAATTTCATAAGGAGTGGAGGTTGTAAGATCCCAAATTATTATTAATGAAATTAAATTTTCTCTATTTATTATTTTGAAATAGTAAGGGTTAATTTGATTAATATGATTAGTTATGGGTAAAATGCGCAAATATTTCAAATAAGCAAGTGGTTATAAAATATTTATTGTTGTCGGGGAATATTCGTTTGGTCGTGGAATATTCTTGCTATCGGGGAATATTCGTAAGACGGCGCAGCCTTGTGTGGACCCCATAACGGCAAGAGATTGGATGAAGAAAACAACAAGTATAAGTTATTTATTAATAACGGTGTAGTTGTTACCATTAATACTGTTGGAATATCCGGTGGTTAAAACACAGTAATACGCGTTGTTGCACAGTAACACGCGGTATTGCACCAATTATTGATTCTTACGTAAGAAGGCACTACTCAATAATTGTTACAGTAATTACTGTTCAATATTTTATTTTATTAATTCAATAATTGCTACGTTGATATTTTATATTACTGTTGTTTCAATAATTTTCACTACACAGTATTTTCCATTATCGGAGCAATAATTCATATTATCTGAATAATATTATTAGATAACATTATTGGCAATGTCTAGAAAGTTCTGTTTAACGAGAGGTTTGGTCACCTAATTGCGCGCCAGTAAGGAGAAATCCTTATTCGAAAGCCTCCTCTTTCCCGGGAACTGCCTGGTTGTCAGTATTGTGATTCTGTAATATTATTTGTAAATAATTAATTATTGATTTATATGATGAGGAAAATATTCATTTTATATGGATATAGATGGAGAAAATTTTTAAAGTGACAATTGTTGAAAATTGATATTTTATCTTTTCTGATTAAATAATATTTTATTATAGTATTATAATATAATAATGATGATATTTTTACAATGAATGTGGGATATATGAGTATATGAGGAGGAAGAGTATTTTTGTTGCATTAAATGATTAAAACATGTTAAACATGTTTGTGGGCCCATTTCTTGACTGAAATTTGATTATAGCATGTGAAATCGTCCATTTGTGAATTTCGGTCAATTTCTGTTTGGAATTTGGAAAAAATTTCTTCTGCAAAGTGGTATATAATGGAATTTCCTAGGGAAAAGACATATGGTTCGAATTTTTCTGACAAAGGGCCATTTATTATGAATTATTGAAGTTCCGAAGTTCTAAAATAATTGATTTTTGGAAGTTTTAATTATTTTTTTAAGAAAAAAGTTTTTTTTTTTACATTTTGGGCCTCATTAAACATGTGTTTAGTTGCTGAATTCAAATTCTTGGTGTGCATAGGAAATTATATAAATATTTTATTATTTTATTAAATTTTCTGCTTTGGTGTTCTAAGCATTTTCCTATAAATAGGGTGCTTAAGTTAGAATTGAAAATCACACCAGAAACTAAAGTTTTCTCTCTCTTTCTCTCTCTATAGTATCGAGCGTATTCTTGTGAGTATTTTGATACCTTGAGTGTTGCTATACGGTACGAGTTCCCTTCAGCACTATATTTAGTATTCCATTCAGAAATACTGTCTTTTCGAGGTAAGGGATGATATTTTTTTCTGAAATGATATTACTTTCTTCAATATCATTATGCCAAAATATTGGTTTGAACTTTTTATCAAATTTAGAACTTTTTGTGTCGGGGTTACTATTCACGTATACGTCATTATTCATGTATACGGAACTATTCACGGATACGGCACTATTCACCGAAAAATGAAATTTTCTTCTTTTTGTCCAAAATATCTATTATGGATACTAGCTTTGATTGTATCCATGTTTTGATCATTCTTGAATTTTACTCAACTATGATTATTTATGAGGTATTGTTGGACATGGATAAACCGAAATACGAATCCTTAATATTTGTTATTTTGTTTCACTGGATTCGTTTCCTTTAAATTATTTTTCATCATCCTCAGTCCTAAATGATGATATTACTGAATATCATTGGCCTGTAGTGCATAGATGAATGATTTCTGATGAATATCTTTGGCCCGTAGTGCAAAGATGAATAGGTGTTTAGATGAACATGACCAACTGATGAATATCTTTGGCCTGTAGTGTAAAGATGAATATTTGATTCCAGATATATATTGATTGATGTTACAGGGATAAAATATCGATGATAAACTTTTAAATTCATATATAGAAGATAATAGATTTCATTATCTACTTAACTCTTCTAATGAATTATTATTTCCGCTGCGAAGATTGATTTAAAATTGGTGTTCTATTGTATTCTATTAGATTTTTCCCTGTTGAAGACTAACGATAATTTGTTCTATGTTATCTTAGTCAAAATGTTATTTATTGGGCTAGTTGAGCTCACCCTTTTCCTTATTGTTCCATTTTTCTTCTCAGGAGGCGAGAATGTAGCGAGTACTAGTCAGGGTATGGAATGAAGGTTCTAGAAAGTCGTTTTAGTAGTTCTCACCATTTTTGTAAAATAATGTATCAATAATTATAATGAGGACTTATTTGTGTATGAATATTGTCTAGATGGCAATATTTGTATTTTTACTCACAGTTTTTATGTTGTATTAATAAAGTTGTAGTTATTTCTGTACCATGTATTTTGGTGACTTAGAATGGGTGTTGTATGTGACGTCCCCAAAATTAGGTATACATCACCCATCTTGGGTCGCCAGATACATGAATTCAAATACAACTTACTAATACAACTATCGTATACAATACGATAAAACATAAATTGTGAGTTTGAATACAAATATTGTCTACTAGAGACTATACAAACTCAAAAGGAGTCCTCATCACAATTATTATCACACTATTTCACAAAATAGTGAGGACTATTAATGCTATCCTCTGGATCATTACTCCATTCTCCGACTTGTCCCAACTATATTCTCATTTCCTGAAGAGAACAGTGAAGGAAAGGGTGAGCTCTGTGACAACCCGATATTTTCTATATAAATAAATCATAAATTTTGCGTATAATTTTTTTTTATTAAAATAAATATGAATGATATGTGTCAAGGTAATGTGTAATTATAATTATATGTGTGATAAATAAAATTTATTTATTACATTAAGTATTGCAGATAAATTTATTTTAGAATTATTAATTATTTTTCAAGGAAGATATAATCTTATATTATTTAAATAATATATGAAATGATTTTAGAATTTTTTTTATAATAAATATTTTATTAATGAAATTATTTCAGAATAGTTAAGTAAATTATTTTTACTTAATTAATAAGGTTATTTATGATAGATAAATCAGATATGGAATCCAAACCCTAATTTTTGGATTATTGTCAGGGTATGAGAATAATAATATAATATTATTTATATTTTTATTTTCAGTGCTATATATATGTACTGTATGTATGTGAGCTAGTAATGATTGAGTAATTATGGTGCTTAATTTCAAAACCCTAATGTTAATTGGTTAAACCCTAGTTTTACTGTGGGAAAACCCTAATTTTGAAACTCAATTGTGAGTTTAAGGCTATTATATAACTGTGTTATGTGATATATGTTATGTGCTACTTCATGATATGCTAATTAGGAAACCCTAATTATAAATATTAAAACCCTAGTTTATATTTATATTTTCTATATATTAGAAAACCCTAACTATGAATGAAAACCCTAATCCTGAAATCTAAACCGGAGGTTTGATCAGTCATAAATAGTGTTACTATGATTAATATCAAGTATGATAGACTTTAATTACTAATTAAGGTGAATCTAATTAGTAAATTAAAACCCTAAAATCTAGAACCCTAAATTAATTTCTTGAAGCCCTAATTGATTTGAAACCTTAATGCGAAAGTCATTCTCGACATTGAGAATTGGTTAAGTCGTTATGTAATCACGATAATGTGATTTATGATCAGTGATATATGTATTAACCCTAATTAGGGAGAATCGCAATTATTCAAAATCCTTATTAATTTTCTGTATTATAAACCCTAATTTTATTTTGGAAACTAAAATTTACATTTATTTATTTTGTGCAAACCCTAATTGCTAAACCTTGAAAATACTATGTGTTAAACCTTAGGGTTAAACCCTAAGGGTCAAACCCTAAGGGTTTGATAAGTTTACAAGATTGTTAATTAAATTATGTAGAAAATGACCAAAAAGCCCTTTTGTCACATTTTTTTTATGGTTGCTTGCAAATCTTTACAAGATAAGGGTTGGTGACCAAACCCAACCACTCCCTTGACTTCTAATGACAGCAAATCAGTTACTTTTCCAGCCCATTCATGAATTAACATGGTTATAAATAGATTGAGAGAGAGAAAAAGTGATTTTTGCTAGCCAATTTTATACAATACTCAACCAAGCTCCTTTTCTATCAAACCCACGAATTTTCTAAGGCATTTTAGTCCCTTTATCAAGCCCCACATCCACCATAAGCAAATCACAAACAACTTGGAGAGCTAAGATCAAAAATTAGATCATAAAGGTATAAAAACCCTAATCCTAGAAATCCTTCGATTTGTTGTTAAATGTTATAATTGATTGTTTATAGATGTGTTATATGGTGTCAATTGATGTTTTGGGTTGTTAAATCCATGACCCATAACATCAAAGTGCACAATTTTGAGATTTTAGAAAATCTGGAAATAGGAAAATTTGTGTTTTGCAGCCAAATGTCAGATCTTATAAATCCGTGTATATTAAGTGTTTTTGAAGTTTAAAGCTTGTAACATGTAGTCTGTAATGTGATCTTTAAGATGCAAAAAGAATCAAGGCCAGATCAATTGTAGATCGGAAGTTATAGCCGGTCAAAACCCGTTGACCAAATCTGTCAAAGTATCGAACCCAGAAAAATTAAGAACAGTTTCCGTTTCCAGCTTTGACCGGTCAGTTCTTGCTGATGTTTTGATGTTTTTGTGTTATGATACTTTGTAATTGTAGTACTACATGTTGTTTACAAACTGGAGTTGATAGATCATATAAACGTTATACGAACATCAAGTTATAAGGACTCAAAGTAGGTACCTCGAAATCTGTTAAACCCAGAATGTTGAAGAACAGCGTTGTCAGGTTTTTGGAGAGCTTAAATATCTCTGATCTGATGTTGTTTAGCCACAAAACTTGTTATGTACTTGTAGTATTACATGAATACTACAACATGAAATCAATTTCAAGCCCAGAAACACATTATACTAAGAGATACAACCGGTCAAACCACCCCCTAGCACACTGTCATGCATTTCTGGAAATCCTCAAGAACACCTATAGCTACAGAAAGTGTCGCTATAGCCCTTTAGCGACAGTTTTATTTATAATTTCTGGAAATTAATAAAAATATTGATAAAAATAGTTTTTAATTATTAAAAATACATAATAAATTCTTAAAAATTATTTTAATGTCTGAAAATTATATTTTAATTAATTTGGGTATATTTCGAAAATATTTAATATTTTTAGAATGTAAATGGTATTTATTTATTTAATTACAATATTAGATAAATTAATTAAAAATAGTTTTAATTCATGAAAATCATGAAAAATTATATTATTGTGCTAGAAAATAATTTTGAGTTAATTTTGATAACTTTTAATATTTTGTGATAATTTTCATTAATAAATTAATATTAATGATAGTTAAGTTATTTATTAAATGAATTAAATAAATGAATTAAAAATGATTTTATTATATTAAAAATCATTTTAAATAATAATAAGGTATTTAAGAATATTTTAAGTTATAAAATATAACTTTTAATATTTAATGGTTAATTTCATTTATTTAATGATTATTAATGATATTAAAGTTATTTAATAATAAATTAGTTTAAAAATGATTTTAATATTATAATAATCATTTTAAATGAAAATAAAGTATTTAAAGATATTTTAAGTTATAAACTATAACTTTTAATATTAATGATATATTAATGATATTAATTCTATTTAATAATTATATTAAATAAATAGTTTAAAAATGGTTTTATCATTTAAAAGGGATATAAATGAATTAAAAATATTTTAAGTTATAATTAATGACTTTTAATATTTAGATAATAGTTCATTAATATTTAAATATTAATGGTAATTATTTAATAATGATTTTAGATGTTTTAAAAATCATTTAAGGGTAATATAAGTACTTTAAAAATATTTTGAGTTATTATAAATAACTTTAATATTTTGGGAATGATTTCATTAATAGTTTAATATTAATTAAATATTAATGATAATAGAATTGTTTGATATTTAAATCATTTAATAATGATTCTGATATTTCAAAAATTATGATAAATGGTAATAATTATTTTATAATTATTATAAGGTCATGAAAAATAATACGATTGTTGTTTAAGTTGTCTATTTGGATATTGAGATACAGAATAGAGTCTTAGACTCGATAATTACCCGATAAAGATGTCGGTTGACCGACATATTTAAAAATTAATCTGAACTTAGATATGTTGATTTGTTAACTGTTTATTTGTGATTCAATGGTTGTTAAAGTTGAGTGACAATGAGATTTAGGAATGAGTTGATGTTAGTTTGTGAAGCCATGATTGTTGAACATATGTGATTAGGTGATTAGGTTATATACTGACTGCGAAATGCAGTACTATGTGTTATGGTATATTGTTCTAATTGAACGAATGATTTGATTAATGATAGGTTGTGATAGAAAAGGTTAGAACTAAGTTGAGAATTGTAAGCAGCGCATCAGGCAAGTATCCTAACTTTGCATTTTCTTTATGCAATGGACAGAAGTGAGAAGTTCAGAATTATTATTATTAATGTACAAATTGTTAAACCTATATTATATACACCAATTGATTATCAACATGTTAGTATATGATAATTCAGTTATATATATTCTGTTCGTTAATTTCTATAAATGATTATACAAGTGTTTCCACTTTGATAATCATTGTATTTAATCACATGTTGATACACCTTTGTTATACATATATGTTGAATTATAGATTATTGTTGGATAAAATAAAACCTTTTGTCTGGAACCCTGACAAATATGAACATCCCGTTCACGGGAAAACTTTTATGCGCCCAAGGCGGACCAAGTAAATGTTAACATCGTTCTTGTAATGTAGTATTGATCAATACAGGGCACAACGGGCTGATCACCCCCGTGTCCGTAAGTTATGACGGTTTGCAGATGAAGTTCTGCTAAACCTTTTCAAAAATAAAAACAATGTTCATAGAATGTCACTTAAACCTTATTTATAGTCAGTACGTAGTTTCAAAAATTTGAAAGAGGGTTGTTATGTTATTAATATCAGTTCAGAATACTTCACAACTATTGACTTGTTGTAGAGGGATATTATAAAGAAAATATTTAAATTCTTTCAGCTTATATATATATATATATATATATATATATATATATATATATATATATATATAATACTTGCTGGGCACTCAAATGCTCATCCTTGCTTAATTAAAATGTTTTCAGATAAGTGTGAACAATCAGAAGGATCGGTCAAGAACAAGTGAAAAGGAAAACAAACAGATTAGGTTTACGGTGTCATGTAGTAAAGGATGCATACTTGGGATTAAACTCTGATAAAGGTAAGATATGTTTATAATTTATTTTAGTGTTATTATTATTAGTAGTTATTCCGCTCATAGAAATGGTATCGTGAAGTACCGAGTTCGGGTTTTAAGTATCCGGGTTCAGGGACTTTACATTTGGTATCAGAGCTATAGGGTTAGAAACCTTAGGTGGGTTAGACCTTAGGCTATAACATTAGAATAGAGGGAAACGTTGAAAATACAAATAACTCATATAGAGTTAGTTGGTTGGTATGATTCAAAGATGTATCTCGGCGAGTTGTTAAGCCACAGAGTTTCCAAACTCTGATAATAAAGTTAAACAGTAATGGTGAATAGATCGAGTCTAAAAGACTGAAAGTGCATGGAAAGGAGATCGTAAAACAAAACAAATAAGACATAGAATTGAATCATTATATATTCGATGAGATCATCCCGTGATCTGATAAAATTATGACAGCCAGAAAGAATCAATCTTACGATTGGAAAGATTAAAGCAAGATTGTTGTGTGAATGGTACAGATTCAAGAAAGGATTATGAATACGAATTAAATGAAATTCGAATGGAAAAAGGGGTTTAAGATTAGGTGGGGATTTCAATGAGGACTCATGTCGGCAGCTGAGTTATATGATTCCTTGTATGGGCGGGGAATTGTACTTGGTGTAAAAACTACTTAGTATCTGACATTGATAATCATTGAAATATTTGTATCGCGCTATTTGCTATATGCATGTTAAAAAGGTGATTCCTTTCTCATGTGTATAAAAAATAGATAGGTCAGAGGTAGAGAATATAGGGTTAAGTACGAGTTCTTAAAACTCATACTTATGTGACATTCTTGACTCATAGTTATATGAAATGTTTATGAATCCCTCAGCGAATAGACGCCAAAGGTCTGACTAGGATAAGTTTATAAACTCATATAACAGTGACAAGTTTATGGACTCATAAGTGTGGTTTGACGAACTAGGTATAGTTAATTGTGAATGGATTATTGAGCATGATGAGAATAGATAAGATACTAAATAGTTAAACTTTAGTGAAGGCAAAAGAAATAGGTAGTATTGGTATTAACTGAATATGTATGTTTCTGTATGGTATATGTGATAACTATGTTTGTGTAATAAAATATTTTTAACTTTTGTGTTGGACAAAGTTGTAAATCCCGACTTTTGAAGTCACAAAGGGATAACGAATGTTTAAAATAGAATGTGCTATGGCATATCAAGTGTTATGAATATGATTCTATGTTGGATTAATGGGATAAGTTGGTATAAAGATAGTAGATATTTATTTGGCCACTGGTTATTACAGTAGACCGAGTTTTTTTTAAAATCTAATATTTTGAATACATGATTATTTGAATAGAAAGTTTTGTGTTATATGTTAAGCGTTTACGATAGGCTTAGTATGTAAGAATAATTTATAAAAATTTCATCAAGACGAAAACGAAACCAAAGGATAGAAGAATCTGTCAACAAAGATGGAGGACAACCAGACTCAATACAGAAATTTGCGAATATGGACGATCAAGCTGTGCAGAACGGAATACCAGCCGCGAAAGATCAACCAGATAATCGAACGTCGAACGTTAAAGACTTCAAGGCGGTCCTATCGCCAGAATTCAAAGGTACAACTGACCGTATAGAAGCCCAGATTTGGGTTAGGGAAATTGAACAGGTGTTCGTGATGGTTAGGGTAGCTGAGGGGCAAAATACCATTTTTGCCACCTGCATGATGAAGGGTGAGGCAAAATTTTTGGTGGAAAGCAAATTAGACGAGGGCAGGAGCAGGTGTGGTAGCATAGGATAGGTTTAAGACATTATTTTTTTGAAAATTATTTTTCTGGTAGTATGCAGGCTAGAATGGAGGTGAAATTTCTGGAGTTAAAGCAAGGTGATATGTCAGTGAAATTTAATGAATTGGCTAGGTTTGCTCCTCATCAAGTTGGTACGGAGGCTAGAAAAACACGAAGGTTTGTGCTGGGATTAAAACCCTAGCTCTACAACAAGGTGGCAGTGTTGCAGATCCCTAAAATTGTAACACTCATGGGAAAAACGATTATTGCTGAGTAGGGGAGCGAGGCCATGAGTCTCTACAACAAGGTAAGAAGGAACAAGGGTAAGGTTAAGGGAGCTGGGAAGGTAGGAATTAATAGTGAAAGTAAAGGTGGAAACAAACAAAGGGAATAGGAGTGAAAAAGAAAAAGCAGGAGGTGTAATGACTTGTGGAAAGAACCACTCGGGGAAATGTTTGCAAGAAAAGTTTGTATGCTGTAAGTACGGGTAGAAGGGACATATCTCTCCCGATTGTCTCAATCCAAGAATGTATAGTAGGTGTTTCAAGTGTGGATCAATGGAAAATAAGGTGGGAGACTGTTCAAGAAGGAGAATGGAGGCAAGGAATGTGAATACGGGGAAAAGGCAGCAGGACATTGGCGACAACGGGACCGACATCAACAAACGAATCAACAGAACCAACTACAAGCGTCTTCAACATGACCGTTCAAGATATCGTAGCAGTCGGGGATGCAACTCCAGGTATTACTCGAACCAATTTTATTTTCTTATATATTGATTTCTTATATATAATAAGTTATTTTTATAAATTATTTTGAAGGAGGAATTTGAGTTCTTTAAGAAATCAAATTTCCGTTTAATCAGAAAGACAAGCTTTACGTGAATAGTTAAAGATCAATACGATCATTTATGATCGAGATCTACTTGCAATGATTGTGTATGCTATGAACTATGGTATGTATAGCTAGGTTTTAAAACGCTGATTCCGGGGATGGAATCCTTATAAGGGAGGGTGAATGTGACAACCCGATATTTTCTATATAAATAAATCATAAATTTTGCGTATAATTTTTTTTTATTTATTAAAATAAATATGAATGATATGTGTCAAGGTAATGTGTAATTATAATTTTATGTGTGATAAATAAAATTTATTTATTACATTATGTATTGCAGATAAATTTATTTTAGAATTATTAATTATTTTTCAAGGAAGATATAATCTTATATTATTTAAATAATATATGAAATGATTTTAGAATTTTTTTTATAATAAATATTTTATTATATGAAATTATTTCAGAATAGTTAAGTAAATTATTTTTACTTAATTAATAAGGTTATTTATGATAGATAAATCAGATATGGAATCCAAACCCTAATTTTTGGATTATTGTCAGGGTATGAGAATAATAATATAATATTATTTTTATTTTTATTTTCAGTGCTATATATATGTACTGTATGTATGTGAGCTAGTAATGATTGAGTAATTATGGTACTTAATTTCAAAACCCTAATGTTAATTGGTTAAACCCTAGTTTTACTGTGGGAAAACCCTAATTTTGAAACTCAATTGTGAGTTTAAGGCTATTATATAACTGTGTTATGTGATATATGTTATGTGCTACTTCATGATATGCTAATTAGGAAAACCTAATTATAAATATTAAAACCCTAGTTTATATTTATATTTTCTAGATATTAGAAAACCCTAACTATGAATGAAAACCCTAATCCTGAACCTAAACCGGAGGTTTGATCAGTCAGATATAGTGTTACTATGATTAATATCAAGTATGATAGACTTTAATTACTAATTAAGGTGAATCTAATTAGTAAATTAAAACCCTAAAATCTAGAACCCAAATTAATTTCTTAAAACCCTAATTGATTTGAAACCTTAATGCGAAAGTCATTCACGACATTGAGAATTGGTTAAGTCGTTATGTAATCACGATAATGTGATTTATGATCGGTGATATATATATATATATATATTAACCCTAATTAGGGAGAATCGCAATTATTCAAAATCCTTATTAATTTTCTGTATTATAAACCCTAATTTTATTTTGGAAACTAAAATTTACATTTATTTATTTTGTGCAAACCCTAATTGCTAAACCTTGAAAATACTATGTGCTAAACCTTAGGGTCAAACCCTAAGGGTCAAATCCTAAGGGTTTGATAAGTTTACAAGACTGTTAATTAAATTATGTAGAAAATGACCAAAAAGCCCTTTTGTCACATTTTTTTATGATTGCTTGCAAATCTTTACAAGATAAGGGTTGGTGACCAAACCCAACCACTCCCTTGACTTCTAATGACAGCAAATCAGTTACTTTTCCAGCCCATTCATGAATCAACATGGTTATAAATAGATTGAGAGAGAGAGAAAAAGTGATTTTTGCTAGCCAATTTTATACAATACTCAACCAAGCTCCTTTTCTCTCAAACCCATGAATTTTTGAAGGCATTTTAGTCCCTTTATCAAGCCCCACGTCCACCATAAGCAAATCACAAACAACTTAGAGAGCTAAGATCAAAAATTAGATCATAAAGGTATAAAAACCCTAATCCTAGAAATCCTTCGATTTGTTGTTAAATGTTGTAATTGATTGTTTATAGATGTGTTATATGGTGTCAATTGATGTTTTGGGTTGTTAAATCCATGACCCATAACATCAAAGTGCACGATTTTGAGATTTTAGAAAATCTGGAAATAGAAAAATTTGTGTTTTGCAGCCAAATGTCAGATCTTATAAATCCGTGTATATTAAGTGTTTTTGATGTTTAAAACTTGTAACATGTAGTCTGTAATGTGATCTTTAAGATGCAAAAAGAATCAAGGCCAGATCAATTGTAGATCGGAAGTTATAGCCGGTCAAAACCCGTTGACCAAATCTGTCAAAGTATCGAACCCAGAAAAATTAAGAACAGTTTCCGTGTCCAACTTTGACCTGTCAGATCTTGCTGATGTTTTGATGTTTTTGTGTTATGATACTTTGTAATTATAGTACTACATGTTGTCTACAAACTGGAGTTGATAGATCATATAAACGTTATACGAACATCAAGTTATAAGGACTCAAAGTAGGTACCTCGAAATCTGTTAAACCCAGAATGTTGAAGAACAGCGTTGTCAGGTTTTTGGAGAGCTTAAATATCTCTGATCTGATGTTGTTCAGCCACAAAACTTGTTATGTACTTGTATTATTACATGAATACTACAACATGAAATCAATTTCAAGCCCAGAAACGCGTTATACTAAGAGATACAACCGGTCAAACCACCCCCTAGCACACTGTCATGTATTTCTGGAAATCCTCAAGAACACCTATAGCGACAGAAAGTTTCGTTATAGCCCTTTAGCGACAGTTTTATTTATAATTTCTGGAAATTAATAAAAAATTGATAAAAATGGTTTTTAATTACTAAAAATACATAATAAATTCTTAAAAATTATTTTAATGTCTGAAAATTATATTTTAATTATTTTGGGTATATTTTAAAAATATTTAATATTTTTAGAATGTAAATGGTATTTATTTATTTAATTACAATATTAGATAAATTATTTAAAAATAGTTTTAATTCATGAAAAATCATGAAAAATTATATTATTGTGTTAGAAAATAATTTTGAGTTAATTTTGATAACTTTTAATATTTTGTGATAATTTTCATTAATAAATTAATATTAATGATAGTTAAATTATTTATTAAATGAATTAAATAAATGAATTAAAAATGATTTTATTATATTAAAAATCATTTTAAATAATAATAAGGTATTTAAGAATATTTTAAGTTATAAAATATAACTTTTAATATTTAATGTTTAATTTCATTTATTTAATGATTATTAATGATAATTAAAGTTATTTAATAATAAATTAGTTTAAAAATGATTTTAATATTATAATAATCATTTTAAATGAAAATAAAGTGTTTAAAGATATTTTAAGTTATAAACTATAACTTTTAATATTTAAAGGATAATTTCATTAATAATTTAATATTACTGATATATTAATGATATTAAGTTTATTTAATAATTATATTAAATAAATAGTTTAAAAATGGTTTTATCATTTAAAAGGGATATAAATGAATTAAAAATATTTTAAGTTATAATTAATGACTTTTAATATTTCGATAATAGTTCATTAATATTTAAATATTAATGGTAATTATTTAATAATGATTTTAGATGTTTTAAAAATCATTTAAGGGTAATATAAGTACTTTAAAAATATTTTGAGTTATTATAAATAACTTTAATATTTTGGGAATGGTTTCATTAATAGTTTAATATTAATTAAATATTAATGATAATAGAATTGTTTGATATTTAAATCATTTAATAATGATTCTGATATTTCAAAAATTATGGTAAATGGTAATAATTATTTTATAATTATTATAAGGTCATGAAAAATAATACGATTGTTGTTTAAGTTGTCTATTTGGATATTGAGATACAGAATAGAGTCTTAGACTCGATAATTACCCGATAAAGATGTCGGTAGACCGACATATTTTAGAAATTAAACTGAACTTAGATATGTTGATTTGTTAACTGTTTATTTGTGATTCAATGGTTGTTAACGTTGAGTGACAATGAGATTTAGGAATGAGTTGATGTTAGTTTGTGAAGCCATGATTGTTGAACATATGTGATAAGGTGATTAGGTTATATACTGACTGCGAAATGCAGTACTATGTGTTATGGTATATTGTTCTAATTGAACGAATGATTTGATTAATGATAGGTTGTGATAGAAAATGGTAGAACTAAGTTGAGAATTGTAAGCAGCGCATCAGGCAAGTATCCTAACTTTGCATTTTCTTTATGTAATGGACAGAAGTGAGAAGTTCAGAATTGTTATTATTAATGTACAAATTGTTAAACATATATTATATACACCCATTGATTATCCACATGTTAGTATATGATAATTCAGTTATATATTCTGTTCGTTAATTTCTATAAATGATTATACAAGTGTTCCCACTTGGATAATCATTGTATTTAATCACATATTGATATACCTTTGTTATACATATATGTTGAATTATAGATTATTGTTGGATAAAATAAAACCTTTTGTCTGGAACCCTGACAAATATGAACATCCCGTTCACGGAAAAACTTTTATGCGCCCAAGGCGGACCAAGTAAATGATAACATCGTTCTTGTAATGTAGTATTGATCAATACAGGGCACAACGGGCTGATCACCCCCGTGTCCATAAGTTATGACGGTTTGCAGATGAAGTTCTGCTAAACCATTTCAAAAGTAAAAACAATGTTCATAGAATGTCACTTAAACCTTATTTATAGTCAATACGTAGTTTCAAAAATTTGAAAGAGGGTTGTTATGTTATTAATATCAGTTCAGAATACTTCACAACTATTGACTTGTTGTAGAGGGATATTATAAAGAAAACATTTAAATTCTTTCAGCTTATATATATATATATATATATATATATATATATATATATATATATATATATATATATATATATATATATAATACTTGCTGGCACTCAAATGCTCGTCCTTGCTTAATTTAAATGTTTTCAGATAAGTGTGAACAATCAGAAGGATCGGTCAAGAACAAGTGAAAAGGAAAACAAACAGATTAGGTTTACGGTGTTATGTAGTAAAGGATACGTACTTGGGATTAAACTTTGATAAAGGTAAGATATGTTTATAATTTATTTTAGTGTTATTATTATTAGTAGTTATTCCGCTCATAGAAATGGTATCGTGAAGTACCGAGTTCGGGTTTCAAGTATCCGGGTTCGGGGACTTTACATTTGGTATCAGAGCTATAGGGTTAGAAACCTTAGGTGGGTTAGACCTTAGGCTATAACCTTAGAACAGATGGAAACATTGAAAATACAAATAACTATTCTAGAGTTAGTTGGTTGGTATGATTCAAAGATGAATATCGGCGAGTTGTTAAGCCACAAAGTTTCCAAACTCTGATAATAAAGTTAAACAGTAATGGTGAATAGATCGAGTCTAAAAGACTGAAAGTGCATGAAAAGGAGATCGCAAAATAAAACAAATAAGACATAGAATTGAATCATTATATATTCGACGAGATCACCCCGTGATCTGATAAAATTATGACAGCCAGAAAGAATCAATCTTACGATTGGAAAGTTTAAAGCAAGATTGTTGTGTGAATGGTACAGATTCAAGAAAGGATTATGAATACGAATTAAATGAAATTCGAATGGAAAAAGGGGGTTAAGATTAGTTGGGGATTTCAATGAGGACTCATGTCCGCAGCTGAGTTGTATGATTCCTTGTATGGACGGGGAATTGTACTTGGTGTAAAAACTACTTAGTATCTGACATTGATAATCATTGAAATGTTTGTGTCGCGCTATTTGCTATTTGCAAGTTAAGAGGGTGATTCCTTTCTCATGTGTATAAAAAATAGATAGGTCATAGGTAGAGAACATAGGGTTAAGTACGAGTTCTTAAAACTCATACTTATGTGACATTCTTGACTCATAGTTATATGAAATGTTTATGAATCCCTCAGCGAATGGACGCCAAAGGTCTGACTAGGATAAGTTTGTAAACTCATATAACTGTGACAAGTTTATGGACTCATAAGTGTAGTTTGACGAACTGGGTATAGTTAATTGTGAATGGATTATTGAGGATGATGAGAATAGATAAGATACTAAATAGTTAAACTTTAGTGAAGGCAAAAGAAATAGGTAGTATTGGTATTAACTGAATATGTATGTTTCTGTATGGTATATGTGATAACTATGTTTGTGTAATAAAATATTTTTAACTTTTATGTTAGACAAAGTTGTAAATCCCGACTTTTGAAGTCACAAAGGGATAGCGAATGTTTAAAATAGAATGTGCTATGACATATCAAGTGTTATGAATATGAGTCTATGTTGGATTAATGGGATAAGTTGGTATAAAGATATTAGATATTTATTTGGTCACTGGTTATTATAGTAGACCGAGTTTTTTTTTAAAATTTATTATTTTGAATACATGATTATTTGAATAGAAAGTTTTGTGTTATATGTTAAGCGTTTACGATAGGCTTAGTATGTAAGAATAATTTATAAAAATGTCGTCAAGACGAAAACGAAACCAAAGGATAGAAGAATCTGTCAACAAAGCTGGAGGACAACCAGACTCAATACAGAAATTTACAAATATGGACGATCAAGCTGTGCAGAACGGAAAACCAGCCGCGAAAGATCAACCAGATAATCGAACGTCGAACGTTAAAGACTTCAAGACGGTCCTATCGCCAGAATTCAAAGGTACAAATGACCGTATAGATGCCCAGATTTGGGTTAGGGAAATTGAACAGGTGTTCGTGATAGTTAGGGTAGCTGAGGGGCAAAATACCATTTTTGCCACCTGCATGATGAAGGGTGAGGCAAAATTTTTGGTTGAAAGCAAATTAGACGAGGGCAGGAGCAGGTGTGGTAGCATAGGATAGGTTTAAGACTTTATTTTTTTGAAAATTATTTTTCTGGTAGTATGCATGCTAGAATGGAGGTGAAATTTCTGGAGTTAAGGCAAGGTGATATGTCAGTGAAATTTAATGAATTGGCTAGGTTTGCCCCTCATCAAGTTGGTACGGAGGCTAGAAAAACACGAAGGTTTGAGCTGGGATTAAAAACCTAGCTTTACAACAAGGTGGCAGTGTTGCAGATCCCTACAATTGCAACACTCATGGGGAAATCGATTATTGCTGAAGAGGGGAGCGAGGCCATGAGTCTCTACAACAAGGTAAGAAGGAACAAGGGTAAGGTTAAGGGAGCTGGGAAGGTAGGAATTAATAGTGAAAGTAAAGGTGGAAACAAACAAAGGGAATAGGAGTGAAAAAGAAAAAGCAGGAGGTGTAATGACTTGTGGAAAGAACCACTTGGGGAAATGTTTGCAAGAAAGTTTGTATGCTGTAAGTACGGGCAGAAGGGACATATCTCTCCCGATTGTCTTAATCCAAGAATGTATAGTAGGTGTTTCAAGTGTGGATCAATGGAAAATAAGGTGGGAGACTGTTCAAGAAGGAGAATGGAGGTAAGGAATGTGAATACGGGGAAAAGGCAGCAGGACATTGGCGACAACGGGACCGACATCAACAAACGAATCAACAGAACCAACTGCAAGCGTATTCAACATGACCGTTCAAGATATCGTAGCAGTCGGCGATGCAACTCCAGGTATTACTCGAACCAATTTTATTTTCTTATATATTGATTTCTTATATATAGTAAGTTATTTTTATAAATTATTTTGAAGGAGGAATTTGAGTTCTTTTAGAAATCAAATTTCCGTTTAATCAGAAAGACACGCTTTACGTGAATAGTTAAAGATCAATACGATAATTTATGATCAAGATCTACTTGCAATGATTGTGTATGCTATGAACCCTTGTATGTATAGGTTTTAAAGTGGTGATTCCGGGGATGGAATCCTTATAAGGGAGGGTGAATGTGACAACCCGATATTTTCTATATAAATAAATCATAAATTTTGCGTATAATTTTTTTTTTATTTATTAAAATAAATATGAATGATATGTGTCAAGGTAATATGTAATTATAATTATATGTGTGATAAATAAAATTTATTTATTACATTAAGTATTGTAGATAAATTTATTTTAGAATTATTAATTATTTTTCAAGGAAGATATAATCTTATATTATTTAAATAATATATGAAATGATTTTAGAATTTTTTTTATAATAAATATTTTATTATATGAAATTATTTCAGAATAGTTAAGTAAATTATTTTTACTTAATTAATAAGGTTATTTATGATAGATAAATCGGATATGGAATCCAAACCCTAATTTTTGGATTATTGTCAGGGTATGAGAATAATAATATAATATTTTTTTTATTTTTATTTTTAGTGCTATATATATGTACTGTATGTATGTGAGCTAGTAATGATTGAGTAATTATGGTGCTTAATTTCAAAACTCTAATGTTAATTGGTTAAACCCTAGTTTTACTGTGGGAAAACCCTAATTTTGAAACTCAATTGTGAGTTTAAGGCTATTATATAACTGTGTTATGTGATATATGTTATGTGCTACTTCATGATATGCTAATTAGGAAAACCTAATTATAAATATTAAAACCCTAGTTTATATTTATATTTTCTAGATATTAGAAAACCCTAACTATGAATGAAAACCCTAATCCTGAACCTAAACCGGAGGTTTGATCAGTCAGATATAGTGTTACTATGATTAATATCAAGTATGATAGACTTTAATTACTAATTAAGGTGAATCTAATTAGTAAATTAAAACCCTAAAATCTAGAACCCAAATTAATTTCTTAAAACCCTAATTGATTTGAAACCTTAATGCGAAAGTCATTCACGACATTGAGAATTGGTTAAGTCGTTATGTAATCACGATAATGTGATTTATGATCGGTGATATATATATATATATTAACCCTAATTAGGGAGAATCGCAATTATTCAAAATCCTTATTAATTTTCTGTATTATAAACCCTAATTTTATTTTGGAAACTAAAATTTACATTTATTTATTTTGTGCAAACCCTAATTGCTAAACCTTGAAAATACTATGTGCTAAACCTTAGGGTCAAACCCTAAGGGTCAAATCCTAAGGGTTTGATAAGTTTACAAGACTGTTAATTAAATTATGTAGAAAATGACCAAAAAGCCCTTTTGTCACATTTTTTATGGTTGCTTGCAAATCTTTACAAGATAAGGGTTGGTGACCAAACCCAACCACTCCCTTGACTTCTAATGACAGCAAATCAGTTACTTTTCCAGCCCATTCACGAATCAACATGGTTATAAATAGATTGAGAGATAGAAAAAGTGATTCTTGCTAGCCAATTTTATACAATACTCAACCAAGCTCCTTTTCTCTCAAACCCACGAATTTTCTAAGGCATTTTAGTCCCTTTATCAAGCCCCACGTCCACCATAAGCAAATCACACACAACTTGGAGAGCTAAGATCAAAAATTAGATCATAAAGGTATAAAAACCCTAATCCTAGAAATCCTTCGATTTGTTGTTAAATGTTGTAATTGATTGTTTATAGATGTGTTATATGGTTTCAATTGATGTTTTGGGTTGTTAAATCTATGACCCATAACATCAAAGTGCACGATTTTGAGATTTTAGAAAATATGGAAATATGAAAATTTGTGTTTTGCAGCTAAATGTCAGATCTTATAAATCCGTGTATATTAAGTGTTTTTGATGTTTAAAGCTTGTAACATGTACTCTGTAATGTGATCTTTAAGATGCAAAAAGAATCAAGGCCAGATCAATTGTAGATCGGAAGTTATAGCCGGTCAAGACCCGTTGACCAAATCTGTCAAAGTATCGAACCCAGAAAAATTAAGAACAGTTTCTGTGTCCAACTTTGACCGGTCAGATCTTGCTGATGTTTTGATGTTTTTGTGTTATGATACTTTGTAATTGTAGTACTACATGTTGTCTACAAACTGGAGTTGATAGATCATATAAACGTTATACGAACATCAAGTTATAAGGACTCAAAGTAGGTACCTCGAAATCTGTTAAACCCAGAATGTTGAAGAACAGCGTTGTCAGGTTTTTGGAGAGCTTAAATATCTCTGATCTGATGTTGTTCAGCCACGAAACTCGTTATATACTTGTAGTATTACATGAATACTACAACATGAAATCAATTTCAAGCCCAGAAACACATTATACTAAGAGATACAACCGGTCAAACCACCCCCTAGCACATTGTCATGCATTTCTGGAAATCCTCAAGAACACCTATAGTGACAGAAAGTGTCGCTATAGCCCTTTAGCGACAACTTTATTTATAGTTTCTGGAAATTAATAAAAAAATTGTTAAAAATGGTTTTTAATTATTAAAAATACATAATAAATTCTAAAAAATTATTTTAATGTCTGAAAATTATATTTTAATTATTTTGGGTATATTTCGAAAATATTTAATATTTTTAGAATGTAAATGGTATTTATTTATTTAATTACAATATTAGATAAATTATTTAAAAATAGTCTTAATTCATGAAAAATCATGAAAAATTATATTATTGTGTTAGAAAATAATTTTGAGTTAATTTTGATAACTTTTAATATTTTGTGATAATTTTCATTAATAAATTAATATTAATGATAGTTAAGTTATTTATTAAATGAATTAAATAAATGAATTAAAAATGATTTTATTATATTAAAAATCATTTTAAATAATAATAAGGTATTTAAGAATATTTTAAGTTATAAAATATAACTTTTAATATTTAATGTTTAATTTCATTTATTTAATGATTATTAATGATAATTAAAGTTATTTAATAATAAATTAGTTTAAAAATGATTTTAATATTATAATAATCATTTTAAATGAAAATAAAGTGTTTAAAGATATTTTAAGTTATAAACTATAACTTTTAATATTTAAAGGATAATTTCATTAATAATTTAATATTAATGATATATTAATGATATTAAGTTTATTTAATAATTATATTAAATAAATAGTTTAAAAAAGGTTTTATCATTTAAAAGGGATATAAATGAATTAAAAATATTTTAAGTTATAATTAATGACTTTTAATATTTAGATAATAGTTCATTAATATTTAAATAGTAATGGTAATTATTTAATAATGATTTTAGATGTTTTAAAAATCATTTAAGGGAAATATAAGTACTTTAAAAATATTTTGAGTTATTATAAATAACTTTAATATTTTGGCAATGGTTTCATTAATAGTTTAATATTAATTAAATATTAATGATAATAGAATTGTTTGATATTTAAATCATTTAATAATGATTCTGATATTTCAAAAATTATGGTAAATGGTAATAATTATTTTATAATTATTATAAGGTCATGAAAAATAATACGATTGTTGTTTAAGTTGTGTATTTGGATATTGAGATACAGAATAGAGTCTTAGACTCGATAATTACCCGATAAAGATGTCGATAGACCGACATATTTTAGAAATTAATCTGAACTTAGATATATTGATTTGTTAACTGTTTATTTGTGATTCAATGGTTGTTAAAGTTGAGTGACAATGAGATTTAGGAATGAGTTGATGTTAGTTTGTGAAGCCATGATTGTTGAACATATGTGATAAGGTGATTAGGTTATATACTGACTGCGAAATGCAGTACTATGTGTTATGGTATATTGTTCTAATTGAACGAATGATTTGATTAATGATAGGTTGTGATAGAAAATGGTAGAACTAAGTTGAGAATTGTAAGCAGCGCATCAGGCAAGTATCCTAACTTTGCATTTTCTTTATGTAATGGACAGAAGTGAGAAGTTCAGAATTATTATTATTAATGTACAAATAACCAAACTTACCACAAACGTCTTATAACAGACTCTTTATATACATCAATGATTGAATAAATATTACCATAAAACATTTTATTTTTAATCAACACATATTTAATCTTTCAACAATTATTAATCATTTATAACTTATCGTCTCAATTATTGATTTAATAATATAACATATTATACAGATGATATTGTGACAATAATTGAATCAATAATATAAGAGATATGATGCAGCAATTACTGTAGCAATAATTGAGTATAGCTGAGTGACTTCTCACGTAAGCATCAATAATCAATACCATGTGCTACTATGCAACAACGCGTATTACTGTACTTTTACTACCGGGTAGTTCAATAGTTTTAACGGTAACACCTCCGCCGTTATTTTTATAGAAAGATAATTTTGTCGTTTTCTAACTTCGACAATAATTTCGTTGTGGGGTCCACCAATGATTGAGACGTTGTACGAATATTCCTCGACAAAAAGAATATTCCCCGACCAAACGAATATTTTATAACAACTTACTTACTTTGCAAAATTTATAAATATTACCCACAACTATAACATTATATCAAATTTATTCCATAATATTCAAAAATAATATTTATAGAAAATTCATCTTTATTTATAAAAGTTGGGGTCTTACAACCTCCCCTTCTTATGAAATTTCACCCTCGAAATAAAGGTACATACCTGGTATGTCGAAGAGGTAAGGGTACCTTAATTTCATTTCAGATTCTAACTCCCAAGTCATTTCCTTAACATCGTGGTTTCACCACAAAACTTTGACTTGAGGTATAACTTTGGGCCGTAGAATATGTTCCTTCTTATCCAAGATTTGAACAGGAACCTCTTCATACGTCAAATCTTCCGCTATTTCGTACGGTTCTAACTCAATAATGTGGTTCGGGTCTTTCATATATTTAAGTAACATGGATATGTGAAAAACGTTCTGAACACGAGACAAACTTGGCGGTAAAGCGAGTCTATAGGCCACAGTTCCTACTCGATCGAGGATTAAAAATGGGCCTATGAATCGAGGATTGAGTTTTCCTCTATTTCCAAATCTTGTACCTCCTTTCCATGGAGCGACATGTAACAACACATGATCTCCTATATCGAATTCCACGTCCTTTCGATGAAGATCAGCATAACTCTTTTGTCAATTTTGTGAGGTTTTTATACGTTTTCGGATCGTTTGAATATTTTTCGTAGTTATACGTACCAACTCTGGTCCCAACAATGTTGCTTCACCCACCTCATCCCAGCATACTGGAGAAAGACACTTTGTTCCGTACAACGCTTAGAATGGAGCCATGCCAATACTTGCTTGATAACTGTTGTTGTAGGAAAACTCTACCAATGGTAAGAACTTATCCCAACTTCCCTTGAAATCAAGGACACATAGTCTTAATAGATCTTCAAGAGTTTGAATAGTCCTCTCCGACTGTCCATCCTTCTGAGGATGATATGCCGAGCTAAATCGTAAGTCTGTGCCCATAGTTTTTTGCAAACTAACCCAAAATCGTGAAGTGAATCTTGGGTCTCGATTAGAAACTATGGATACTGGCATACCATGCAGTCTTACAATCTCGTTTATGTACATACGATCAAGACGTTCAAGTGTATAAGTTTCTCGTATCGGTAAGAAATGAACAGACTTGGTCAATCTATCAATAATGACCCAAATCGCATCTATGCCTTGAGAAACCTTAGGAAGACCGGTAACGAAATCCATGGTAATGTGCTCCCACTTCCATTCTGGAATTTCAAGTGGTTGCAATGGACCTTTTGGTACTTGATGCTCCGCTTTAACTCATTGACAAGTTAGACACCTTGAGATAAACAACGTTATCTCTCTCTTTATATTTCTCCACCAAAATGTATGACGAATATCATGATATATTTTGGTACTCCCAGGATGGATTGCAAACGGTGTGTTGTGCGCCTCCATTATGATTTTATACTTTAAATCAGGGTCGTTAGGAACACAAATTCTGGAGTTGACTCGAAGTATTCCTTCTTCATCAATTCTTGCTTCCGGTATAGCACCTTCTTGCACTTTCTTCCTTATACGCATCAGCTCCAGGTCTGTAGCTTGAGAAGCTTTAACTTTATCGATTAAAGTCGGTTCTACTCGTATATTCGCCATCATCACATGCATCCCTGGAGTCTTTAACTCTATCTCCATCCTTTGCAAGTCACACAAAATGGGCCTTTGCGTTGACAATATCGCACTCGTACTTGCATATGATCTTCTACTCAACGCGTCAGCTACCACGTTCGCTTTTCCAGGATGGTATTGGATGGTATGAACATAATCTTTCAACAGTTCAAGCAACGTCATTGTCATATGTTGAGTTCCTTTTGAGTGAAGAAATATTTGAGGCTTTTATGATCCGTAAAGATCTCCACTTTCTCCCTATACAAGTAATACCTCCAAATTTTAAGTGTAAAGACAACAACTGCCAACTCTAGATCATGAGTAGGATAATTCCTCTCATATTCTTTGAGTTGTCGCGAGGCATAGGCTATGACTTTTCCATGTTGCATGAGAACACATCCCAACCCTTTGCCCGAAGCATCACTGTAGATGACAAATCCCTCCGAGCCAGATGGTATTGTCAGAACAGGTGCTGAAATGGGTCTCCTCTTGAGTTCTTAAAAACTCTTCTCACATTATTCGCTCCAACCGAATTTTGTATCTTTCTGAGTCAACTGAGTCAATGGAGTAGCGATTCGAGAAAATCCTTCCACGAATCTTCGATAATAACCAGCTAAACCGAGAAAACTACATACTTCGGTCACTGATTTAGGTTGCTCCCAGCTTTGAATAGCTTCAATCTTTGCTGGGTCAATAGATATTCCATGACTTGATACCACAAGCCCAAGGAATGCTACTTCCTCAAGCCAGAACTCACATTTCTTCATGAAGCTTTTGGAGTGTCAGCCTCAAGTGTTGCTTATGATCTTCACGGCTTTTGTAATAAATAAGGATGTCATCAATAAAGACGACCACAAAGTGATCCAAATATTCCTTGAATACTCGGTTCATCATATCCATGAAGGCAACATGAGCATTAGTTAATCCAAAGGACATGACTAGGAATTCATAATGCCCGTACCGAGTTCTGAAAGCCGTCTTTGGAATGTCATCGGTTCTAATCTTCAATTGGTGATATCCGGAACGAAGATCAATCTTTGAAAAGAATTTGGCTCCTTGCAACTGGTCAAACAGGTCATCAATACGTGGCAATAGATACCTATTTTTGATGGTGACATAATTCAACTCCCGATAATCAATACAAAGTCGCATACTCCCATCTTTCTTCTTCACGAATAGAACAGGAGCACCCCAAGGAGAAGTACTAGGACGAATAAAGCCAATGTCTAACAATTCCTGTAGTTGGGTCTTTAACTCCTGAAGTTCAATAGGAGCCATTGGATATAGGGCTTTGGAAATGGGTTTTGTACCGGGTTCAAGGTCGATACAAAATTAAATTTCATGTTCTGGGGGTAGGCCAGGAAGTTCTTCGGGAAATACGTAAGTAATTTTTTAACAACAGAAATATCATTCAAAGCTGACGTATTTTTATTTAGATCTGTGACATGAGCTAAGAAAGCTTTACATTCGTTTTTCAATAAACGAATAGCTTTATGACTTGAGATGACCGTGATTGATTTTAATGGTTTGGTCGCTTGAATTCACATAATAGGTTGATTAGGAATATGAAAGCTAACAACCTTACGAAAATAATCAATTTTTGCATGATGAGTAGTTAACTAATCAATCCCTAGAATCACGTCAAATGCAAGTATTTTCAATGAAATAAGATCGACAGGTAATGTGAGGGTACCGATTTGAACCAAACAAGACTTATAAACAGTGGATGTAATGAAGGTTTCTCCCAACGGAGTTTTCAAAGATAAGTCAAAGTTTAATTTCTCCGGAGTCAAATTTAATCGATGAGCGCAAGTAGGAGAAATAAAAGAATGGGTAGAACCGGTATCAAATAAAGTATAGACTTCGTTAAAGTTTATGATAAGCTTACATGTGATGACCTCATTCAGGTTCCTTGCTTTCTAGGAGGTCAAAACAAACGCTCTCCCTTGCACTACCGACTTTGACCTTTCTGGGATGGCCTTTGGTGCCTCCATCCTAGCTGAATTTATCTTTGGTAATGACAAAATCGGGCTAAGTGACATTCTCTTCCATAATTATAACATGCTTTGGACGGCATCACACAATTTGGACTGATGTGTCCCTCCCCTCCGCATTTGAAACATATGATAGGTGGTCTTTCTCCTTCCTTAACAATGGGTGCTGGTGCAGACGTCTTTCCGTCATTGTTGAATCTCCTCTTCTTGAAATGTACATTCTTATTTTTTTTTGGCCCTGATTACCACCGAAGTGGTTACCATTTCTGGCTTATTGATTCCCTCCACGCTTGTTGTCACCGCTTCTATGACTACTCTCGCTGGTATTATAATTTTGTCGGCTGCTCTCTTTTAGTTGCGTTGACTCGTTATCGCGCTCCACTAACTAAGCCCTATTTACAACATCTGAATACAAACAAAGTTTAAGTGAAATAAGATGTTGACGTATCTCTGGCTTCAAACCTCTTAAAAAATTCGTGCCATTCTCTCTTCATTATCCACCAAGTGGGACGCAAACCGTAATAACTCCGCAAATTTTACCTCGTATTTCGACACAGTCATATTATTTTATTCCAACTTGATAAACTCCACCTCCTTCATGTGGCGAATACTTTTGGGAAATTATTTTTCGTTGAACAGCTCCTGGAACGTCTCCCAAAATATCTTTAGTACAGCAGGTTGAGTACGTTTTACCGATTCCCACCAGTAATTTGCCTCTCCGCGCAACGTAAAGGCGGCAAAGGGAACCTTTTGCTCCTCGGAGCATCCCAAGACATCAAATATCTTGGTGATCTACTTTATCCATGCTTCCGCCATAAGTGGTTTTGGCTCACCCTTAAACTCCGGTGGTCCCAGCTCCTTGAACTGTTTAGCGGTGACCGCCCGAGAGTTTTCAGTGTTTCCACCTACGTTTTGGACAGGAGCCTCTCTCGCCTGCTGTTGCATGAATTGCATAATGCCTTTAAATATTTGATCATTCATCATTTGGTTAGTGTTGTTGTTTGCATGAGGATTGTCGCCTTTCTGATGCACATTATCCTGATTATTGATATGTGGTGAATCAACGGTCGCCTGTGCTCCATTGCTATTCTCAACATTCTCAGATGTCATTTTTAGATACTGCCACAAAACAAAAGTTTAATTGACATGTAACATATTATCCCTATATTCTTACCGACCAATAAAATAGCATATAAACTTAAGTAGGTCATACTAGCGAAGGAATTCCACATCTCTCCCCTCCTAGTACTATTCTCACATCTTAGCCAGGGATCATATCCCTAAGTTTTAATACCAACTGTGACGCCCCCAAAATTAGGTATACATCACCCATCTTGGGTCGCCAGATACATGGTACAGAATTTAAATACAATTTACTAATACAACTGTCGTGTACAATACGACAAAACATAAACTGTGAGTTTGAATACAAATATTGTCTACTATAGATTATATAAACTCAAAAGGAGTCCTCATCATAATTATTATCACACTATTTCACAGATTAGTGAGGACTACTAATGTAACACCCCAGTCCCACATCGAAAGATAGGGGGAAAATTTGTCTGCATATAAGGAATTAAGTAACTACCAATAGTACCTTCAAGTCATGACCTTTTGGGAGCCTGTGGTGGGCTAGATGACCCAAGAAGATACTATTGGGCCAGTGGTTTGAGGCCTTATTTGGATGGATTTGATTTGATTCGGACTTGGGATTTGACCCAAGATTTGTTCCGGACTCGGGATTTGACCCGGGTTGTTTCATATGGTATCAAAGCCGACTCTCGAAAGCTTGGGTCGGGTCATCCGATCGGGTTGCCGGAGGTGGGGACACGAAGGCTGGTGGTATTATCCCACAATGGAGAGATGAAGGTCCGGAGGTGGGGACACGAAGCCAGCCGGTATTATCCCACAATGGCTAGAGAGGCAAAGATCTTTGGGCCGTGTGTGTGATCGGTTCTGACGGGGACGTCAGAAATTTAAGTGGGGGAGTTTGTAACACCCCAGTCCCACATCGAAAGATAGGGGGAAAATTTGTCTGTATATAAGGAATTAAGTAACTACCAATAGTACCTTCAAGTCATGACCTTTTGGGAGCCTGTGGTGGGCTAGATGACCCAAGAAGATACTATTGGGCCAGTGGTTTGAGCCCTTATTTGGATGGATTTGATTCGATTCGGACTTGGGATTTGACCCAAGATTTGTTCCGGACTCGGGATTTGACCCGGGTTGTTTCAACTAATGCTATCCTCTGGACCATTACTCCGTTCTACGACTAGTCCCAGCTATATTCTCATTTCCTGAAGAGAACAGTGAAAGAAAGGGTGAGCTCAACTAGCCCAGTAAGAAAAATTATGACTAAGATAATGCAGAATAAATTATCATTAGCCTTCAACATTGTTAAACTGATAAAATATAACAACATCAAGTTTAACTGCAGTAAAACAAATAATCCATTAAAAGAGTCAAGTAGAGAATAAAATCTACTATCTTTTATGATTTAAAAGGTTTTTCATGACTTTTATCGCTGGGACTCAGCTTAATAAATAATTCACATCATCGAATCACCCATGCACTACGACCAAGGATATTCTTTAGTATCACGACCACAAATTATCTATGCACTACAGCCAAGGACATTCGTGTATTCATTAATGGTCATGATCATGCCAACAACTGTCCATCAATGTACTACGGGCCAATGATAACTTTTACCACATCATTTGTAACATTACGGTCATGATTACACCGAATAATCCCTGTTCATAATCATACCAAGTCCATCTATGCACTACAAGCCACATATGACTTTCAAAAAATATAAATATGAGGATGATGACAATGATATAAGAATTCAATAAAACAAGTTCAAGAATTAATTTATCCAGGAACTAATAATGTACAAATTGTCAACATGATACTTCTTTGTAGAGTAAAATTCAAGAATAATCAGAAGAATATTACCATGAAAAGATACTGGATGAAGCGCAAATATCAAGGATATTCTACTAATTTCATGGAGTATAGAAGTCAAAACTTTAACCAACTGAGTATAATAAAGAATGGAATAACAAAAGAAATCACCATGCATGCGGTACTTCACATAGACAGGTTATTCCTATAGAATAATAATAACAGAACCAGGTCAGGCAAAATTTGCACCGACATGATGTTCCAACAAAATAATAAAGACGGAACCAGGTCCGATGTAAAACACACAGACAGGATGTTCCAATAGAATAATAATAAAGACGGAACTAGGTCCGGTGTAAAACACACAGACATGATGTTCCAACAGAATAATAGAAGAATGTCACCAAGTATAGGGTAAACCGCATATATAGGTTATTCCAACAGAATAATAATTAATGGAATAACAACAGTTCTCTTCATGAATAAGAAAGAATAACACCCCTCACTTTAGTAGGAGATTGAATACTGGAATAGTGTAGTAACAGAATACTCTTCTTCTTTCTCTCTTATTCTCTCTATACTTTCTCTCTCTATAGCTTGAATGAATTCGTGAAAAATAATGAAGCACTAGGCCTCTATTTATATAAGATTTCTAGCTTAGCACTTGCCATGTGAAAAGGCAAGTGTCTTGACGACTGGTGATGTGAAAAAAAGTGGTTTGACGCCTGTAATGTGAAACGACAATTGGTTCGACGCCTGTAATGTGAAATGACAAGTGGTTTGATGCCTGTAATATGAAACGGCAAGTGGTTTGACGTCTGGTAAAGGTAATTACTATTGACAAAGGTAATTACTATTGACTAAGGTAATTACTATTGACGAAGGTAATCACTACTGACAAAGATAATTACAATTGACGAAGGTAATTACTATTGACGAAGAGACTCTTAGATGATGACATATGGCCCCCCCATAAAATAACCAAACTTACCACAAACGTCTCATAACAGACTCTTTATATACATCAAGGATTGAATAAATATTATCACAAAACATTTTATTTTTAATCAACACTTATTTAATCTTTCAACAATTATTAATCATTTATAACTTGTCATTTCAATTATTGATTTAATAATATAACATATTATATAGATGATACTGTGACAATAATTGAATAAATAATATAAGAGATATGATGCAACAATTACTGTAGTAATAATTGAGTATAGCTGAGTGACTTCTCACGTAAGCATCAATAATAAATACCGTGTGCTACTATGCAACCACGCGTATTACTGTACTTTTACTACCGGGTAGTTCAACAGTTTTAACGGTAACACCTCCGCCGTTATTTTTATAGAAAGATAATTTTGTCGTTTTCTAACTTCGACAATAATTTCGTTGTGGGGTCCACCAATGATTGAGACGTTGTACGAATATTCCTCGACAAAAAGAATATTCCCCGACCAAACGAATATTTTATAACAACTTGCTTACTTTGCAAAATTTATAAATATTACCCACAACTATAACATTATATCAAATTTATTCCATAATATTCAAAAATAATATTTATAGAAAATTCATCTTTATTTATAAAAGTTGGGGTCTTACATTGTATACCTATTTTGGGGGTGTCACAATAACCTAAACACATAACACATAACCCTATCAGTCTATTCAACACATAAAACTTAGTATAAGGTCAAACTATTGTAGTCTGACTTGAATCCGAAAAAATTCTAACGTACAGACGGTTTAGTCAGACAAAATTTCGAGTTTAAGTTCAATTAAATTCTGTCTGAACACTTAACCATTATCTAAGATAATTTTAATAACAGTCGAAATATTTTTCAAAGTCTCGTAATAATTTTGAAGTAATTATTACTATTTATCGTGTATTTTCAATCATTATAATCGTATTTATATAATATAAATACCACAACATTCCTTTATCTTTAATATTTATTTATTATCAAATATTAATGAAATACATGTCATAATATTATAATATATCAAAATATTTTTAATACCTTAAAATCATTTAAATATTATTTTTAAACACTTAAATTCATTATCCGATAATTGCTATTAATATTAAAATATTAATATTTTCATGACAAAATATCAAAAGTTATATTTTATAACTTAAAATATTTTTATAACACTTAAATCATTTTTATATGATTTATAAATCATTAATTCTATTTTTTTCATAATTTATTTAATACATTTATTAAATAAATTATTTACCATTAATATTAATTAATTAATGAAATTCATCCCAAAATATTAAAAGTCATTGAAAATAACTTAAATTATTTTCTTTTACCATAATATTATTTTTCATGATTTTTAATATATTAAAATCATTTTTAAATAATTTATTTAATATTAAAATTAAATAAATTAAATACCATTTATATTCTAAAAATATTAAATATTTATGAAATATACTCTAAATAATTAAAAACTATTTTTCAGACTTTAAAATAATTTTTCAGAATTTATTATGTATTTTTAATAATTAAAAACCATTTTATTCGATTTATTTAATTAAAATAATTATTTTCTAATTTTTCTGTCACTAAAGGTACCTATAGTGACAAAACTGTCACTATAGGTGTTCTTCAGCCAACCCAGATATTTATAAGCTGCTAACAGGTTGCCTAGTTTGACCTCAATTAAAACATTATAGTTGATGATTTCTGGGATTGGTTTACCACTACTGTTGTAGTATTACCAACAAATTACAAGTTTAATCAACATTCATGGCCAAAACATAACTAATCTGTCAGATCTAAGCTACATAAAATGTTGTCAGACCTGTTCTTGATGTTCTTGGCTGCCCAGAATTCTTGTCAGTTAACCGGGTGGCTACTTTGACCAACAATTAAAATAGTGTTATTTATATTATCTGGGCTGGTTATAGTGCTAATGTTGTAGTGTTCATGTAGTACTGCAACTAGAAACAAGGTTCAAGGCCATATATCAACATAACTGAGAGTTATTAGTTCTCAAACATCATGTCAGAGGTTGTTCTTCATTTCTGGGTTACCCAGAAATGAAGAACAGTTCGACGGTGTACTTTTTGGGACATTGATCATTGTGTTCCCGAATTTATTTGTACGATGTAGTGGTTCACTCTTATATTATCGATGCCAGGGTACAACAACATATCATTAGATCTGTCTAACAACAACACTAAGTGAACATTTGATTCAGTCAAACTACCTGTCAGGGACGTGTTCTTGAAGATTCTGGGTTTTCCAGAATCTTCATCCGTGGATATCGGTCAACCTAGTTTGACCATAATTATCAACTATCCAGTGCATGATCTGGTGGTTATAAGGGTTTTAATGTGTAGGTCTCATGTCATACTATCAAGATCTAACACTAACATGGTAAGTAACATTAACAGTAGCAAGATCCATGGCTTAGAAAATCGTTGTCAGATTACTGGGAATTTTCTGGGCTGCCCAGAAAGCATAGTCGTGATCGGTCATCTGTATTGACCGTTTGTATCTTTCAATATAGACGTGATCTGGACTTGATACAAGTACCAGATAGAAGACCATACAACATACTACAAGTACAAAAGCTTAAAACACAAAAAAATTAACAGGTTGAGATGTATGAGCCCTAACATATGGCTGTCAGGCCATATTTCAACATTTTTCCAGATTTCACAAAACTCAAATTTTGAGCATCAAGATGATATGGATCTAGGTTTTGACAACCCAGATGATCAAATGACACCCTAAAACACAATTTTAAACAATCAATTACAACATCAAACATCAAACATCAAATCATGAGATTTCTAGAATTAGGGTTTTATACCTTTAAAACTTTGATCTTTGATTTCTGATCCTTGAATCTGATTATGGAAAGCTAAGAGATGATTAAGGCTTAACTTCTCTCTCTCTCTCTCTCTCTCTTTCTAAATCTCGAATTTCTAGTGAGAGAATGTGTTTGGAGAAAATGAAAAATAAAGTAGACTTTTTTTCTCTCTCAATCCATATATATTACATGTTGCTATGTAATGGCTGTCAATTTTGGCTGAGATATAATAGATATAAGTCATATTGAGTTGGTGTGGTTGGTGACCAACTTCAAATTATTTAGATTCACAAGGTAGCACAAATAATGCACAAAAGGGTATAAATGTCATTTCCATCCTATTTAATTTCTAGATCGAATGGTCATTTGTTACAAACCCTAAGGGTTTAGGGTTTGGGTTAGGGTTTAGGGTTTAGAACATTTAGGGTTTGAAACCCTTAACTTGCAAATTTAATTTCTAAAATTTCTAATTTAGATTTCCAAAAATAAAAAAATTAATATTTCTAAATTATAAATAGGATTTTCTAATTATATTAAAATTTCTTAATCACAAATTAAATCTTGCTAATTAGGATTAACATTTTCTAATTAAAATCACTAATTTAGTAATTAGGGTTAAAATGGTCATTAGGATTTATAAACCACTAATTAGGGTTTCTAATAGAAAATTAAATTTTCCAATTTAGAATTTAAATTTTCGTAATTAGATTAGGGTTTTCTAATTACTTATAACTTTAAAAATTAGGAATAATATTTCCTAATTAACATTAAAAGTATTAAATTAATATTTTCACTTTCCCTAATTATAAATTAGGGTTTCAAATCCCGAAGTTAGGGTTTTCTAAATTTGAAATTAGGGTTTACTAAATAATTAAGCTTTACCCTAATTAAGATTATAATTAATAGCACTTGAGAATTATAATAATCATTTAAGTTCCCAAATTAGGATTTCATACACCAATTAGGGTTTCATACACCGAATTAGGGTTTCGGATTCCCGGAATTGAAATTAGGGTTTCCATAACTAGTTTCTAGGGTTTCTTATAATTCGCTAGGGTTTTCTAACCGAACGTTGACGTTATTAATATATACTTAGGGTTTGTTACAGATATCGTTTATCTGATTAACTCTTGACCCTTAACCACATACTGTACACATATACACAGAACATATTCACGTATTCCTTAATCTAGAATAATTCACTTAAATCATTCAAAGAATTTTGAAATCCTCAAAATTCTATCTTAAAAATATCAAACGCATACACCTATTTTTTGTCTAGGTTCTAATTTTGAACCCTAAATTAATTAATTAAAATTTAAAATAAATTCAAACTTCTCGGGTTGTCACAGGTTTCAAGTACCTGAGTTTGGGGGAGTCATAGATATAGTGTCTCGTCTCCATATCTTCAGAGCAAATACTATTGCAGCCAACTCTAAATCATGAGTCGGATACCCTTTCTCGTAGTCCTTCAAGTTTCTTAATGTATATGCAATAACTTTGTCGTTCTGCATAAGGACATAACCCAATCCTTTATGTGAGGCATCACTATATACCATAAAGTTTCCTATATTATCTGGTAATGATAACATAGGTGACACACTTAACTTCTTCTTCAAGTCTTGAAAACTTTCTTCATACTTCTCCGTCCATACAAATTTTACAGCTTTCCTTGTCAAATTTATTAACGGAGTGGCTATCTTGAAAAAATCTTGAATAAATTGTCTATAATAACCGGCTATTCCCAAGAAACTTCTCACATCAGAAGGTGTTCTTGGTTGTTCCCAATTGATTACAACTTCAACTTTTCAGGGATCCACTAAAATCCCATCTTTGTCAATCACATGCCCAAGAAATTGTACACGATCTACCCAAAATTCACACTTCGAGAATTTCGCGTACAACTTTTCCTTTCTTTGTGTTTTCAATGTCAAACGTAAATGTTCCACGTGTTCTTCTTGAGATTTGGAGTACACCAGAATATCGTCGATATATACCACCACAAACTTGTCTAAGAATGGTTTAAACACCTTGTTCATCAAATCCATGAATGCAGCAGGGGCATTGGTCAAACCAAAAGACATCACCAGAAACTCGCAATGTCTATATTGAGTTCTGAATTCCGTTCTCGGTACATCCTCCTTTCTTACTTTCAATTGATGAAACCCACTTCTCAAATCTATTTTCGAGAAGTATTTAGCACATTTCAATTGGTCAAACAAGTCATCTATTCTTGGCAAAGGATATTTATTCTTAATAGTGACTTTGTTTAATTCCCTATAATCAATGCAAAGACACATTGACCCATCCTTCTTCTTCACGAATAATACTAACGCACCCCACAGTGATACGCTTGGTTGAATGTATTTCTTGTCTAACAGTTCTTGCAGTTGTTCCATCAGTTCCTTCATCTCTACCGGAGCCATCTTGTACGGGGCCTTCGATATTGAAGCAGTTCCTGGCGCTAAGTCGATCACGAACTCAATCTCTTTGTCAGGAGGAAGTCCTAGCAAATCCTCCAGAAACACATCTACAAATTCCCTAACCATTGGTATCTCTTCTAGTTTCACCCCCTTCCTCTGATTATCGACTATGTAAGCTAAATAACCCACACAGTCTTGACTCAACAATTTCTTGGCCTGCATAATCGTTAGACATCTCGCATGTCTAGGCGATTTGGTGTCATAGAAAACTACCTTTAGCGGAGTCATAAGGTTTACACATTTCTTTTGGCAATCAATTATCGCTCCATAATTAAACAACCAATCCATTCCCAATATAACATCAAACTCTCCAAGTTTAATCGGTATTAAATCTACCATCATGATATTCCCCTTAATATTCACCCTACAGTTCTTGTATACGAACCAAACAGGAATTACTTCTTTATTCGTAATTTCTATGTTTAAAGAAAAATTCAACTTTTCACTAGGAAATCCTAACCTCTTAGCAAATTCATCAGATATAAAAGAGCAAGTAGCACCCGAATCAAATAATACATAAGCATCAATATCATTGATTGGGATAATACCTGACATAACATCCTTTGACTGCATAACATCTTGCATAGTCATGTTGAAGGTTCTGGCTGTGGGTTTGTTTGATGTTGTTGGTCCATCAATGGCCCATGTACCTCCACTGCTACCCACATTACTTCCTGTTGTATTCCCAGCTTTCTTTTTAGGGCACTCACGAGCAAAGTGATTCTTGGACCCGCACGTGAAGCAAACATTCTTCTTGGATTGATTGCAATTTGGGGCGATGTGACCCTCCTGGCCACAGTTAAAGCATACACATTTCCCCATTAAGCACACACCTTTGTGAAACTTTCTGCATATAGCACATGCTTCGAACTTCTTATTTTGCTGGTTACCTTGTTAATTTTCAGCACTCACATTTCTATTCCATTTTCTCTTTAGATTATTGTTACCATATCCACTACCACTGCAACCATTCTTAACCTCCACTTCATTCTTCTTCTCTTTTTGTTCTTGATTAAACTTTGTTACTGTCTTGCCTCCACCTTCAGTGAGAATTGCCTTCTCCATTACTGCTGTAAATGTCTTCAACTAGAACAGGGAGACCCTACTGTACAACAAGGGTTTCAGTTCCTGTTCAAACTTCTTAGCCTTGCATTCATCTGTGCTGACTTGATATGGCGCAATCCTCGCCTACTCATTGAATTTTACGTCATACTCTGATACAGTCATTGATCCCTGCTTCAGTTCTAAAAATTGCACCTCCATCTGACTCTTCAAACTCTCTCTCTGGGAAATAAGTCTCAAAGAATATCTTTTTAAACCTATCCCAAGTCATCACCCCTTGTCCTTCTCGCGTTTTATTGGTCTGCGACCAATAACTAGCCTCTACTTTCAACATGAATGTTGCAAAAGCAGTCTTCTGATCCTCCCCTACTCTCGCAACATCGAACACTTTCTCTATCTCCAGGATCCAGGTCTGTGCCTCAACTGGATACATGGACCGACGAAATTCTGGTGGTCCAACCACCTTGAAATCCTTAAAAGTTGTAGCCTGATTCTGCGATTGATTAGGTAATGCACCCGTCAGTAACGTCACTAGCTGCTGAACGGGGTTAGCTTCGGCGTTGTCATTATTGGTAGTTCCCTCAGTGGTTCTTTGTCAGGTTGACGTCTTGGAGGCATTTTCTGTTAAAATATACTCATTAGATTGTTTCTCAATTCTTTTAAGTATTTTCTACTTAACTTGCATCCCATAAAAGAAATCATCACATAACACATAACACTTTGAATAAAATAAAATAATAACTTTTATTCATTCATAACCTTTTTGAAAACATAAGAACCATAGCATCATTGCTATTTACATTACTTTCCTGAACTACTAAAGTTCCATGATAACATCATCATCATATCCCATAGGTTACATAACACTTGGGATTTACATATTATTTAACATTTTATTAATCGCAAATCAAGTACATTCCCTACGATGTCCTACTAAGATATTGTGTAACCTTACGACGTTCTTCCTCCTTAATCCGGAACATTGTTCTGCGATCTAATATGAACGATGGCAGCGTCTCAAACTGAATCGGATAACTCGTGACCCGATCTTGAGCTCGATTAAATATGGTGTTAAATACGTTATTCGTCTCTTACATCTTCATCCTCTTTGCTTGTGCGTCAAATTAAATGTGATTTGTGCTTATACTATTTGTTATGTACTAATCAACAAGTTATGTGTTATTGTAGGAAGTCGATCGATAATTTGATGTATAGAGATATACACGCGGTGAGCGAAGAGCTTGTGAACCAAGTAGAGCCTGTACCTATGCCAGTGGCGGAGGTACCATTAGTGATTCTAGAGGAGTCGGAGATAGAGGAGTAATTTTCTGAGGAAGACTACTCTGAGGGAGAGATGGATTTAACGTCATACCTGAGTATGATGAATGATGGGGAGGAAGAAAGAGAGGTAACATTGATTACTACGGTGGTACCTGCACTAGAGTCATCACCTCCAGATGCAATGAGATCATTGTATCTGGCAGAGCTTGACAAGAATGTGCAACTGAGTGCAGTTGTGAAGAAGCAGAGTGAAGAGATTAGTTATCTTCATGAAGCTAAGATGTCTGCAGAAGCAGATTTTGAGTTAGAGCACGATAAGCAGGTGCTTATGGCAGAGCAGGCTAGGAATTATAAGGTAGAGGCCGATGAGCTTCGTAGAGAATTGGGGGAGAAGGACCGGAAGATAGCACGGATGTCTTACATCCATGAGAGTGCACATAAGGATTTCAACCTGAAGGTTGCTTGTTATTCCAATGAGTCAGGACAAACCCGTCATACTATTAGTCGGGATACTGTAGCGGCGATTACGAATGAGAAGCATGAGGTTGCTGTTATGTATTATTAGAAGTCTAATGTTATAAATATGTGTGTAGTGACGTAGAACCCTCTTTTAAAGGGTAGTCTCTTTTTTTTTTGTAAATCCCAACTTTTGTGAAGTTCAATTGTGGAATAAAAAAATGTAATAGCTTTTGTCTATGAAAACAAATTGTAAATAGTTTCAAACTATGAAGAAGCATATGAATATAATAAAGTTTTCATTGAAATGATTTGTTATGGTGTGATTTGGTATGCAACGAATAATAACGAAGTAAGTAAATATATAATAATGATATTTTATTTACTTAATCTGAATAATGCCGCCTAGGAGAAGACAACGTAATCAGGAAGTGGAATCACATAAGGATAATAAACCGGGGGGGGGGGGGGTCTGAACAACCCTATGCAAGAGTTCGTTAATTTATTAACAACTGCATTTACCCAAACCGGTGGTAGAGTACCCGCGAAACCTAAGGTAGCTAGAACGATTACCTTTAAAGAGTTTAAAAGCATAGGTTCACCGGAGTTGAAAGGAACGACGGACCCAATCGAGGCCCATACCAGGGTAAAAGAAATAGAGAAGGCGTTTGTTATTACAAGCGTAGGTGAGATGCAGAAGTTTTCTTTTGTGACTTACACGAGGAAGAGTGAAGCCAACTTTTGGTAGAAGGCTCACCAGGGTGGGGATAGAATAGATGCGGTAACGTGTAAAAAATTCAAGAAGGTTTTCTTTGAGAATTATTCCCTACAAATATGTGAGGGATGATAGAGATTGAATTCTTAGAACTTAAGCAAGGGGATATGATATTTCCCCAGTACGCGACCAAATTCAAATGAATTGGCAAGGTTTGTTTCACATCAAGTGGACACGGAGGAGGTGAAGGCTCGTAGGTTGGAGCAGGGCCTGAAACCCTAGCTCTATAATGGGATTTTGGTGATCTAGAGTAATTCCTATGGGATCATTCTGGAGAAAGTGATTATAGTATAAGGTGATAGTGAGTTGTAGACTCAATCCCACAATGAGAGAAAAAATGAGAGCGAGAGAGAGGGAGTAACCAAGGCAGAGAATGCCAAAGGCAGTATACTAAAGAGGAAGAATTTTAACTCCGGGAATACTAGATTGGGGGCAAGGGGATCCTAAGTGTAGGATTGAGGTGTGTAAGACAGGTTGAAAGACTCATCTAGGAGTCTGTCTGAAAGGGATTATAAGTACATTTAAAACATTAAGATAGAGGAGGAGGGATTAATTTTCGTTAATTATATTCGTGGAAATGGTTTCATGAATAATAGAAGTAAGCAAGTATCGGTAGATAAGTTCCGATTAATGTCGAGAGGATTTGAGGAAATTCTCGGTATGAATGGGTTGATTAACTATAGAACTATAATAAATTGTTATAAGAAAAGTGTGAACTTTTAGTTTTCTCAGAAAATCTAAGGTAGTAAGTTACGACAATAAAATACCGCGACATTATTATTGTCGAACCATGACGCAAGTTAGGTTGGTGTTAAGGAAGAGGAGTCGTTGCGGCTGCGTATCGACTATCGTAGGAGGAATAAGTTAGTAAGTTAGTAGTTAATAATAAATACCCATGGCCCAGGATTGATGAGCTATTTGGTCAGTTGAAGAGGGCAAAGAATTTTTCTAGTATAGAATTGCATACGGGGTATAGTTGGTTGGAAGTAAGAAAGAAAGAGGAGGTACCTAAGATGACGTTCAGAACTCGTTATTGTTATGACAAGTTTCGGGGTATGTCATTTAGGTTGACTAATGTGGAGAAGTTAGACTTTCCGTAAGGAAAAATGAGTAAGTCAGTGGCAAATTAATAGGTACCCTTGTTAGATGTTATGGTTGAAGGAACCATTAGCATCACAAGATTTAAGAGAAAAGTTAATTAAGGTACCTGTATTATCTTTATCAGATGATACGGGGAATTTTGTAGTGTATCTTGATGTTTCGCATAGATGACATGATTGCGTGCTCTTATAGCATGACAATGTCATTGTGTATGCATCACGCCAGTTATAGGATTATGAGAAGGTATATCCTACTTATGATCTAGAATTGGCAGTTGTAGTTTTTGAAATTAATAATCTGAAGATAGTATTTATACGGGGAGAAGTGTGAGATATACACGGACTCTAAGAGTTTGAAATATATCTCAACACAGAAGAAGTTGAATACGCAGTAGAGAGAGGACTGTGATATCATTTAGGGAAGGTAAAAGTTGTAGACGATGCGTTAAGAAGGAAGGGTAGGGAAAACTATCGATGTTAACGACTCATAATGAGTTAATAACGAAGATGACAAGAACAGAGTTAGAAGTTAAATTACGGGGTAGAATGTTATTCACAAGGTAGACTCAATCCACGATAGTGGAACGAGTTACATAAATACGATTAGGTAACGAAAAGTACAAGTGAATGAAGAAGATGATGCAGGATAAGTAGAAGACTATGTATAGTCTTATTTTGAGGGAGGAATTTGAGTTCCATATAAGACCGAGTTAAAAGGATAACTGAGATGATATAAAGATAGCGAAATGTGTTAGTAAGTGTTTAACTTCCAACTCAAATTGTTAACAGGAAGTGATAAGTCATGTGTGAAAAGGTAATACCTTCGATGAAGGTGAAATGGAAGAACCCCAATGATGAAGAAGCACTGTGGGAACTCGAGATTAAAATAAAGGAAAATTATCCTCTGTGGTGTAGGTATTATTAGCGAGATTCTTGGGACAGAATCCTTATAAGGAGGGAAGAATGTAACGCCCGAGAAAATCGTATTTTAGAGAATTAAATTTTTATTTTTATTAAATGAATTTAATTGATTATTTATGGAGCAAGCTAATCGAACGTCGTTCTCTGACCTAGAAATGTCAGAACATCGTAGGATTTTGGCTACGTGGTAGAATTAAAGTGTTTGAATTTCCAAGATGAAAATAAAAGCTTTCCGAGAAATTTTCTGAAAAATACTATTCACGCATTTCTATTCGGGAATTATTTTTGAACTTCCGAGAAATACGTAATGATAGAATATCGAGGTGTGATAGAATATCTAATAATATTTCAGTTATGGAAAACGTAATATTTCGCTTGTGGACTTAAAACCTAACGTTTAAGGAAAATGATTTACGAGAAGGAAAAGAAATGTGATTAATGAATTAATTGATGATTGTAGGATATGTAGGTATTGTACGAGGTATAGAATACGAATACTATATGAGGTATTATACGAGTACACATGAATAATGGTATGTCTTATATGTGGAAATAGTATACGAGTTAGAATACGAGAATTATATGTATAATATATGTTATACGGCTTTAAGCCAAAAGAAAGGAATTAGTAGGATTGTATAAGAAATGGTTAAGTCAAATAGAATTAATGTGCAAGCCTAAGTGTTTGTAATGTGAAGCCCAAGGTAAGTTAATGGTCAAGCCCAAGTGATTGTTTATTTACAAGCCCAAAGTAAAATAATGTGCAAGCCCAAATGATTAAGTAGAAGTTAATTTAATTAACCTAAGCTGTGACGCCCCCAAAATAGGTCCATTTCATCCAACCCATTTTGAGTCGCCAAATACATGGTACAGAAACAACTACAACTTTTACAACCCATAAACTGTGAGTTTGAATACAAACATTGTCATCTAGACAATATACATACCCAACTATGTCCTCAATACAATTATTGATATATTATTTTACAAAAATGGTGAGGACTACTAAACAACTCTCTCAAGGACCATCAATTCATACCCCGACTCGTACTCACTATATTCTCGTCTCCTGAGAAGAAAAATTGAACAAAAAGGAAAAGGGTGAGCTCAACTAGCTCAGTAAAGAATATTATGACTAAGATAATATACAATAAATTATCGTTAGCCTTCAACAGGGAAAAATCTAATAGAATACAATAGACAAAAAGTTTTAAATCAATATTCGCAGCGAAAAATTTTAATTCATAGAAGAGTTACGTAGAGGATGAAATCTACTAATGTCTATGAATTTAACAGTCCATCAACAATATTTTTATCCCTGTAACATCAATCAATGCACATCTTGAATCATATATTCATCCTTGCACTATAGGCCAAGGATATTCATCTATTGGTCATGTTCATCTAAACACATGTTCATCTTTGCACTACGGGCCAAAGATATTCATCAGAAATCATTCATCTTTGCACTACAGGCCAAAGATATTCAATAATAACATCCTTTAAAACTGAAGATGATAAAAAATATTTTTAAAAAAACGAATCCAGTGAAACAAAATGACAAGGATTAAGGATTAAGGATTCGTACTTTGTTTTATCCATGTCCAAAAATACCTCAAAAATAATCATAGTGGTGTAAAATTCAAGAATGATCAAAACATGGATACAATCTCAAAGCTAGTATCCACAATAGATATTTTGGACGAAAAGAAAAAAAATAATTTTTCTGTGAATAGTGCCGTATTCGTGAATAGTGCCGTATACGTGAATAGTACCGTATACGTGAATAGTAACTCCGACACAAAAAGTTCCAAATTTGATAAAAAAAAGTTCACCAATATTCCGGCATAATGATATTGAAGAAAAAATATCATTTGAGAAGAAAATAACATCCCTTACCTCAAAATAGCCGTACTTCTGACTGAATTTCGGTATAGTGTTGACAGAAACTCGCACCGTATAGCAACACTCAAAGTATACTCACAAGAATACGATCGATAATATAGAGAGAGAAAACTTTGTTTCTGGTGTGATTTTCAATTCTAACTTAGCCCTCTATTTATAGGAAAATGTTAGAACGCCAAAGGAGACTAAATTAATATAATATTAATATTTACAAAACATTCAAGCCAACCACCAAGGAATCTGATTTTAGCCATCAAACACATGTTAAAGATGCCCACCAACCTTTGAAAAACGTTTTTGTTGAAAATAATAATTAAAACTTCCAAAAATCAATTATTTCGGAACTCCGGAACTTCAAGAATTCTCAATAAATAGCCCTTTTATTAGAAAATTTGAATCTCGCGTCTTTTTATAGGAATTTCAATTCTCTACAACTTTACAGAAGAAAGTTTTTTCAAATTCCAAATTGAAATTGACCGAAATCTACAAACGAGCGATTTTACAGTCTATACTCAATTTTCAGTCAAAAATTATGTCCACCGACACACAAAATATGTGTTAAATATTTAATGTCACAAAAATACTCTACCTCCTCATATACTCATATATCCCGCATTCATTGTAAAAATATCATCGTTAATATATTATTAAAATAATATATTTAAATGAATTATTTTATCAGAAAAAGATAAAATATTAATTTTCAACAATTGTCACATTAAAAATTTTCTCCATCTATATCCACATAAAATAAATATTTTTTTTATCATAATAATCAATAATTAATTATTAAAAATAATATTACAGAATCACAGTACTGACAACCAGGCCGTTCCCAGGATAGAGGGGGCTTTCCAATAAGGATTTCTCCTTACTGGCGCGCAATTAGATGACCAAACCTCTCCTTGACAGAACTTTCTAGACATTGCCAATATTGTTATCTGATAATATTATTCAAATAATATGAATTATTGATCTGATAATGGAAAATACTGTGCAATGACAATTATTGAAACAATAATAATATAAATATCAACGCAGCAATTATTGAATCAATAAAGTAATGAACAGTAACTCCTGTAGCAATTATTGAGTAGTGCCTTCTTACGTAAGGATCAATAATTTAAAATACTATGCAATACCGTGTGCTACTGTGCAACAACGCGTATTACTGTATTTTAACCACCGGGTATTCCAATAGTGTAAACGGTAACAACTACGCCGTTATTTTTAAACAACTTATATTTGTCGTTTTCTTCCTCCAATCGCTTTCCGTTATGGGGCCCACACATGGCTGCGCCGTCGTACGAATATTCCCCGACAGTACGAATATTCCACGACAATAATGAATATTTTATAACCACTTGCTTATTTTGAAACATTTGTGTATTTTACCTATAACTATCCACATTAATCAAATCAACCCTTACTATTCAAAATAATAATTAAAGGAATTTAAATTTCGTTTATTAATTATTTGGGGTCTTACAACCTCCCCTCCTTATGAAATTTCATCCTCGAAATTGACATACGTACCTGGTGTTTCGAAAAGGTGAGGATACCTCGCTTTCATTTCCGTTTCCAACTCCCAGGTCATTTCCTCTATAGCATGATTCCTCCACAAAACTTTAACTTGTGGTATTACCTTCGTGCGTAGGACATGCTCCTTCCTATCCAAGATCTTGACAGGTACCTCCTCATACGTTAAATCTTCGGCTATCTCGTCCGGTTCTAACTCAATGACGTGGTTCGGGTCTTTCACATATTTACGAAGCACAGATATATGAAAAACATTATGAACACGAGACATACTTGGAGGTAACGCGAGTCTATAGGCTACATTACCTACTCGATCAAGAATTTGAAACGGACCAATAAATCGTGGATTAAGCTTTCCTCTCTTCCCGAATCTTGTAACTCCCTTCCATGGGGCAACACGCAACAATACATGATCCCCAACACTAAATTCTACGTCCTTTCGATGAAGATCCGCATAACTCTTTTGTCAATCTTGTGCCGTTTATATACGTTGTCGAATCGTTTGGATCTTCTCCGTAGTCATACGTACTAACTCGGGTCCCAACAATGTTGCTTCACCCACCTCGTCCCAACATACTGGAGAGCGACACTTTCGTCCATACAATGCTTCAAATGGGGCCACACAAATGCTTGCCTGATAACTGTTGTTGTAGGAGAATTCCACCAATGGTAAATATTTATCCCAACTTCCCTTGAAGTCTAGGACACAGAGTCTTAATAAATCTTCAAGAGTTTGAATAGTCCTCTCTGATTTTCCGTCCGTTTGAGGATGGTATGCCGAACTGAATCGTAACTCCGTACCCATAGCTTTTTGCAAGCTAACCCAAAATCTTGAAGTAAATCTTGGGTCACGATCCGAAACTATGGATACTGGCATGCCATGCAATCTTATAATCTCATTTACGTACATTTGAGCAAGACGTTCAAGGGAATAAGTCTCCCGTATCGGCAAGAAATGAGCAGACTTGGTTAATCTATCAACAATAACCCAAATAGCATTGATGCCTTGAGAAACCGTAGGAAGACACGTAACGAAATCCATAGTAATGTGTTCCCACTTCCATTTCGGAATCTCAAGTGGTTGCAATGGACCCTTTGGCACTTGATGCTCCGCCTTTACACGTTGACAAGTTAAACACGTTGAAATAAACTTTGCAATCTCTCTCTTCATATTGTTCCACCAAAATGTATGTCGAAGATCACGATACATTTTGGTACTTCCAGGATGAATTACAAATGGTGTATTATGTGCCTCCATCATGATCTTGTACTTCAAATCAGAATCGTTAGGAACACAAAGTCTGGAATGGACTCGAAGTATTCCTTCTTTATCAATTCTCGCTTTTGGAATGACACCTTCTTGTACTTTCGTCTTCATATGCATCAGCTCCGGATCGGTGGCTTGAGCAACCTTAACTTTTTCTATTAAAGTCGGCTCTATGCGTATACTTGACATCATTGCACTCATTCCTGCATATGATCTTCTACTCAACGCGTCAGCTACCACGTTCGCTTTTCCAGGATGGTATTGAATAGTGTGGTCGTAATCTTTCAACAACTCGAGCCAACATCGTTGCCGCATGTTGAGTTCTTTTTGAGTGAAGAAATATTTGAGGCTTTTATGATCTGAATATATCTCCACTTTCTCCCCGTATAGATAGTGCCTCCAGATCTTTAGTGCGAAAACGACTGCTGCCAACTCTAGATCATGAGTAGGATAATTCCTCTCATACTCTTTAAGTTGTCGCGAGGCATAGGCTATGACTTTCCCACGTTGCATGAGAACACATCCTAACCCTTTGCCTGAAGCATCGCTGTAGATAACAAATCCATCCGAACCAGATGGTATTGTTAGAACAGGTGCCGAAATAAGTCTCCTCTTAAGCTCTTGGAAACTCTTCTCGCATTCCTCGCTCCATACAAATTTCGTATCCTTCCGAGTTAGCTGAGTTAATGGAGTAGCAATTCGAGAAAACCCTTCCACGAATCTCCGATAATAACCAGCTAAGCCCAAAAAGCTACGTATTTCAGTGACCGACTTCGGTTGCTCCCAACTTTGTATTGCTTTAATCTTCGTCGGGTCAACAAATACTCCATTTTTTGACACCACGTGCCCAAGGAATGCTACTTCCTCAAGACAGAACTCGCATTTCTTCAACTTAGCATATAACTTGTTTTCACGAAGCCTTTGGAGTACCAGCTTCAAATGGTGCTCATGATCTTCACGGCTTTTGGAATATATGAGGATGTCATCAATAAAGACAACAACGAATTGATCCAAATAATCCTTGAATACTCGGTTCATCATATCCATGAAAGCAGCAGGAGCATTAGTCAATCCAAAAGACATGACTAAGAATTCATAGTGCCCATACCGAGTTCTGAAGGCAGTCTTTGGAATATCCTCAGTTCTAATTTTCAGCTGATGATATCCAGAACGAAGATCGATTTTTGAAAAGAATTGTGCTCCTTGCAACTGGTCAAACAAGTCATCAATACGAGGTAGAGGATACCTATTCTTGATGGTGACATGGTTCAATTCCCGATAGTCAATACAAAGTCGCATACTTCCGTCTTTCTTCTTTACGAATAAAACAGGAGCACCCCAAGGAGATGTACTAGGACGAATGAAACCGATGTCCAATAACTCCTGTAGTTGGACTTTTAAATCCTGAAGTTCAATAGGAGCCATTCGATATGGGGTTTTAGAAATGGGCATAAACTCTGAGTTTGAATACAAACATTGTCATCTAGACAATATACATACCCAACTATGTCCTCAATACAATTATTGATATATTATTTTACAAAAATGGTGAGGACTACTAAACAACTCTCTCAAGGACCATCAATTCATACCCCGACTCGTACTCGCTATATTCTCGTCTCCTGAGAAGAAAAATGGAACAAAAAGGAAAAAGGTGAGCTCAACTAGCTCAGTAAAGAATATTATGACTAAGATAATATACAATAAATTATCGTTAGCCTTCAACAGGGAAAAATCTAATAGAATACAATAGACAAAAAGTTTTAAATCAATATTCGCAGCGGAAAATATTAATTCATAGAAGAGTTACGTAGAGGATGAAATCTACTAATGTCTATGAATTTAACAGTCCATCAACAATATTTTTATCCCTGTAACATCAATCAATGCACATCTTGAATCATATATTCATCCTTGCACTATAGGCCAAGGATATTCATTTGTTGGTCATGTTCATCTAAACACCTGTTCATCTTTGCACTACGGGCCAAAGATATTCATCAGAAATCATTCATCTTTGCACTACAGGCCAAAGATATTCAATAATAACATCCTTTAAAACTGAAGATGATAAAAAATATTTTTAAAGAAACGAATCCAGTGAAACAAAATGACAGGGATTAAGGATTAAGGATTCGTACTTTGTTTTATCCATGTCCAAAAATACCTCAAAAATAATCATAGTGGTGTAAAATTCAAGAATGATCAAAACATGGATACAATCAAAGCTAGTATCCACAATAGATATTTTGGACGAAAAGAAAAAAAATAATTTTTCTGTGAATAGTGCCGTATTCGTGAATAGTGCCGTATACGTGAATAGTACCGTATACGTGAATAGTTACTCCGGCACAAAAAGTTCCAAATTTGATAAAAAAGTTCACCAATATTCCGGCATAATGATATTGAAGAAAAAATATCATTTGAGAAGAAAATAACATCCCTTACCTCAAAATAGCCTTACTTCTGACTGAATTTCGGTATAGTGCTGACAGAAACTCGCACCGTATAACAACACTCAAAGTATACTCACAAGAATACGCTCGATAATATAGAGAGAGAAAGAGAGAAAACTTTGTTTCTGGTGTGATTTTCAATTCTAACTTAGCCCTCTATTTATAGGAAAATGTTAGAACTCCGAAGGAGACTAAATTAATATAATATTAATATTTACAAAACATTCAAGCCAACCACCAAGGAATCTGATTTTAGCCATCAAACACATGTTAAAGATGCCCACCAACCTTTGAAAAACATTTTTGTTGAAAATAATAATTAAAACTTCCAAAAATTAATTATTTCGGAACTCCGGAACTTCAATAATTCACAATAAATAGCCCTTTTATTAGAAAATTCGAATCTCGCGTCTTTTTATAGGAATTTCAATTCTCTACAACTTTGCAGAAGAAAAGTTTTCCAAATTCCAAATAGAAATTGACCGAAATCTACAAACGGACGATTTTACAGTCTATACTCAATTTTCGGTCAAAAATTATGTCCACCGACACACAAAATATGTGTTAAACATTTAACGCCACAAAAATACTCTACCTCCTCATATACTCATATATCCCGCATTCGTTGTAAAAAATATCATCGTTAATATATTATTAAAATAATATATTTAAATGAATTATTTTATCAGAAAAAGATAAAATATTAATTTTTAACAATTGTCACATTAAAAATTTTCTCCATCTATATCCACATAAAATAAATATTTTCTTTATCATAATAATCAATAATTAATTATTAAAAATAATATTACAGAATCACAGTACTGACAACCAGGCCGTTCCCAGGATAGAGGGGGCTTTCCAATAAGGATTTCTCCTTACTGGCGCGCAATTAGATGACCAAACCTCTCCTTGACAGAACTTTCTAGACATTACCAATAATGTTATCTGATAATATTATTCAAATAATATGAATTATTGATCTGATAATGGAAAATACTGTGCAATGACAATTATTGAAACAATAATAATATAAATATCAACGCAGCAATTATTGAATCAATAAAGTAATGAACAGTAACTCCTGTAGTAATTATTGAGTAGTGCCTTCTTACGTAAGGATCAATAATTCAAAATACTGTACAATACCGTGTGCTACTGTGCAACAACGCGTATTACTGTATTTTAACCATCGGGTATTCCAACAGTGTAAACGGTAACAACTACGCCGTTATTTTTAAACAACTTATATTTCTCGTTTTCTTCCTCCAATCGCTTTCCGTTATGGGGCCCACACATGGCTGCGCCGTCGTACGAATATTCCCCGACAGTACGAATATTCCACGACCAAACGAATATTCCCCGACAACAATGAATATTTTATAACCACTTGCTTATTTTGAAACATTTGCGTATTTTACCCATAACTATCCACATTAATCAAATCAACCCTATTCAAAATAATAATTAAAGGAATTTAAATTTCGTTTATTAATTATTTGGGGTCTTACATAAGCCCAAGTAAGTATCCAATGGGTAAGAACCATGGAGCAACCCTTGGATGATCCAAGGTAATGATCAAGCAAACTTAGAGGCTAAGTAAGTGTGGTGAGCACACAAAGTGATTAATGTGATAATCAAGTATACTTAATAATTATGTAATTGTGGTGACCAAGTGTTGTGGTGAACAAGTAGACTTAGTGGCCAAGTTTACTTAAGCCTTAAGTTAGGAATAGTAAGGAGGTGATTAAGGAGGTGGGATGGTCTAATGACCAAACTATACTAACCTTAGAAATCCTATAAATAGCAAGCTTTGTTTTCATTTGTTGGTTATTCAAAATTCATCCAACTTCTCTCAAGCTAAACAACTTATTTGGTTGAGAGAATAAGCACATATAAGTTATACTTCCTTTGTTAGATTTTCAACCAATAACTTATAGCTTATTGGTTTGAGAGAAAAAGCTAGAAGTTAGCCTTTGTTAATTCAAGGAGCAAGAAGGAGATTAAGGATTAACAAGAGAACATCAAAGGGTAAGCCATCTTTAACCATGTTTCTTTCTCTCTTCCATTGATAGAGAAGGGGGTATTGGTAGAGATAACATGCTAAGAAGAAGTTGGAATGATAAACCAAAGGGCTTAAGTCTTAATAAGCCGTATAAGTCATAAATAAGTTATTCGTAATCATTTAAGTTATGAATTTGTGAAGAACAATAATGAACGTATAATAACTTGTGAGAACTTGTAATATGTTTACATTAAGAAGTTAGAATGATTAATAAGATGTAAGAATATGGATTAAAGGACTTAACTCATTAATAAGTCATAATCAATGAAATCTAGTATGTTATACTTTAATAAGTAGTTTATAAGTTATGAGTTTTGAACTTATTAAAAACAAGAAATAACTTATCATGATTATAAGTTAATGAAGTATGCATGTCAATATTTTGGTATAATGGATTGAATCCAAGTGAAATGATTTAAAAATCTCAAGTAACGAAGTTTCGCCGGAATTCGCACGATTAGACGACAATCGTCGAATTCGTGAAATTCTCGGAATGGAAGTCGTATTTTGTGTTTGAGCTTGGAAACTTTGGTTTTCAATGGAGGCATGTTTTATTTGGCGTTATAGACTTGAGGACTCAAAAACGACCGGATTCCGACTTAGAACAAAGAAACGAGCGTTGAACGTTCACGAACGTTTATCATTTTCGTTAAAAATGGACTAATAGGTGAAATTTTAGCAAACGAAGTCGAATAGATAAAATTCTTACATGACCACGTAGAGTACGTGATTTGTGAACCATAGGCTCTTTAACGAGCCAGTTTAGACTTATAACGAAGAAGTTACGAAGCCGAAAATCACACATAATGAAAAATCTGTCAAAATTGTCTGTGGCACAAAGTCCGCGCCACAGCACGACTCCAAGCCAATTATCCGGCGCCACAGCTCTAAAGCAAGCCTCAGCCCCTGTTAGTTCACGCCGTAGTTTGACAGATAACACTAGGACTCGCACCACTGCGCCGAGTCCGGTCTTTTGATTCTAAGGCGTGGCGCCGCAGAGCGACACAAAGAAGAAAAGCTGGCACTGCAGTGCCAACCCAAGTATTTGCATAGAGAGGATTGGTTATGAAGATAAAAAGAAAGGCAATGAAGTAATATAAACTTAATGAACATTAAGTAATATTGTTAAGTCATGATTAAACCCCAAGTGAGATCACTTAGGGTTAAAATAGGTCAATTGAAGATGAATACAAATGATGTGAAATAAGTCATAAACCAATGACGATCGAGCTTCGATTAATAATAAAGTTAGTAAGCCGCGATGAAGGACACTTAACTTGAACTGAGTTGTATTAATGAAATAATTTCAGTTAAGTTATAAAAGAGAACGAAATTGGTAAGAATGATGTAAAGAATGACGAAAAGTCGAAACCAATAATAACAAATCTAATAAGGGATTAGATTGAGAAGAAGGGTAAGATTCTTTAGGAGCTATGTATGTTCATTCATGACCTAATTTGTTATGTTATGTGATTATGTGTTGTAGAGACCGTAAAGACTCAAAGGAAACGTAATTATACTATAGTATACGCTAAAGGCAAGTTTTTCTTAATCGCTTGTCTAACCTTCTTGTTAGCCAGGTTGTAACAACCCGGGTCAAATCCCGAATCCGGAATAAATCTTGGGTCAAATCCCAAGTCCGAATCGAATCAAATCCATCCAAATAAGGCCTCAAACCACTGGCCCAATAGTATCTTCTTGGGTCATCTAGCCCACCACAGGCTCCCAAAAGGTCATGACTTGAAGGTACTATTGGTAGTAACTTTATTTTCTTATATGCACAAATTTTCCCCCCTATCTTTCGATGTGGGACTGGGGTGTTACAAACTCCCTCACTTAAATTTCTAACGCCCCCGTCAGAATCCGATCACACACAGCTCCGGACCTTCATCTAGCCATTGTGGGATAATACCGGCTGGCTTCGTGTCCCCACCTCCGGACCTTCATCTCTCCATTGTGGGATAATACCACCAGCCTTCGTGTCCCCACCTCCGGCAACCCGATCGAATGACCCGACCCGAGCTTTCGAGAGTCAGCTCTGATACCATATGTAACAACCCGGGTCAAATCCCGAATCCGGAATAAATCTTGGGTCAAATCCCAAGTCCGAATCGAATCAAATCCATCCAAATAAGGCCTCAAACCACTGGCCCAATAGTATCTTCTTGGGTCATCTAGCCCACCACAGGCTCCCAAAAGGTCATGACTTGAAGGTACTATTTGTAGTAACTTTATTTCCTTATATGCACAAATTTCCCCCCTATCTTTCGATGTGAGACTGGGGTGTTACACAGGTTTTCAAATGATTCACATTATGAGATGCATGTATGATTTTAAGGAAAGGGTCGAAGCCAGTTTTAACTTGGCTAGACTAATCTTGATAGATTGATTAAACTGTTTACAAGTCTTTTAATATAGAATTGCTAACGCTATCCTATGCTAACTAATTGGTACGGATTCATGGTAAGCCTGGAATGAATAAACAAATGCATTTTCATTGAGTATTCGATGGGCACGTGAGGTTGCCACAACTTAAATGTATACACGTTTAATGGATGTAGTGTTGATCAACATAGGGTACTATAGGCTGATCACCTAGATGTACTCGTAAGCTATGCCGGACTTACGGACTTCGTACCGGGTTGTCCTTTTCCAAGAAACTATAAGGCGTTCACATCTTGAACTAGAATTGATGATTTACGGAATATTGTTATTGTAAAACGTTTTGAAGGGAATCGGAAAGCTATATTGAATTATTGATAATACTTCGTAACTATCATCCAGTTATTGAGGATATACGATTCCTATGTTTCAAACATGCTTTTAAAATGAAATTGTTGTACTTGCTAAGCTTTTTATGCTCACACTTGCTTGAACCATATGATTGCAGCTTAGACAATATGACCAAAGGATTCGACAAGGATAAAGTGAAGGCTAAAGCAAACTCGTAGAGTACCTATGTAATAGTATAGGTTTGTAATGATAATATTTGATATTATGACATGAACAAATGTAACGGTTATAAAGAACCTGGGGAATGGTAGTATTGTTTTGGAATATATGTATGACATATTCGTTCTTTTGAGGCTTTTTCAATTGAATGTTTGTGTGAACAATAGCACCGTTGAGCACCATCTGTCGGGTTGAAAGAGACCCGGATTTGGTGGCGTCACAATGAGGATAAATTTTCTTTTATTAGTATTATTAATGTAATAAAATAGAAAAACTTTTATATAAAATAAAATACTTTTATAAAGTTATTCGTTTTATTAGATTATAAATAGAATATATAATATTCTATCATGCATAGTTTTTTGCATAGTAAAATCTTTTTATATAAAACAGAATACTTTTATAAAGTTATTTATGTAAAGTCCCCGAACCCGGATACCTGAAACTCGAACTCGGTACTTCACGATACCATTTCTATGAGCGGAATAATACTAATAATAATAACCATAATATAAAACTTAAACTTAACTTACATTTATCAGAGTCTAATCCCAAGTACGCAACCTTTACTACATTCTTTACATGATATATAATACATATCATTAACTTAATACAGTCTATCTATTACAAATGATACCAATAACATGTTCCGTTTGCTTTCCTTTTCACTTGATCCTGGCCGAGCCTTCTAGCTGTTCACACTTAGCTGAAAACATTTAAATTAAGCAAGGATGAGCATTTGAGTGCCCAACAAGTATTTATATATATATAAGCTGAAAGAATTTAAATGTTTTCTTTATAATATTCTTCTACAACAGGTCAATAGTTGTGAAGTAATCTGTACCAATAACAATAACATAACAACCCTCTTTCAAATTTTTGAAACTGTGTATTGTCTATACATGGGGTTTCTGTGACATACTATGAAAATTGTTTTCATTTTCGAAAGGATTTAAATAGAAATTCATCTGTAAACCGGCCATTTCTTACGAGCACAGAGGGTGATCAGCTCCGTTGTACCCTGTATTGATCAATACTACATTGCTAGAACGATATTATCGTTCATCCTTTGTCCGCCGTAGCGCATAAAATTTTTCCCATGATTGGGATGTTCATACCTGTCGGGTTTTCATAACAAAATTCTTATCTTGTTCAACAATAATATATAATTCAAAATATATGTATATCAAAGGTGTATCAACATGTGATTAAATACAATGATTATCCAAGTGAGGACACTTGTATAATCATTTATAGAAATTAACGAACATAATATATAACTTAATTATCATATACTAACATGTTGATAATCAATGGGTGTATATAATATAGGTTTAACAATCTGTACAATAATAATATAATTTTGAAACATTCTTACACTTGTCCATTGCATAAAGAAAATGCAAAGGTAGGATACTTGCCTGATGCGCTGCTTATAATTACGCAACTTAGATTTATCTTTTCTATCACGACCTATCATTAATCATATTATTTTACTGATTAGTATATCATAACGTAACACATAAGGCTGCTTATTGCAGTCAGCACATTTCCTATTCACATTATCACACATGTTCAACAATCATTGACTCACAAACAAACATCAACACATTCCTAATCACATTGTCACACAACCTTAATAACCATTGAATCGCAATTAAACAGTTAACTTATCTTAGTTCAGATCAATTTCTGAAACATGTCGTCTACCGACAACTTTATCGGGTAAAAATCGAGTCTAAGACTCTATCCCGATGTTTAATATCCAAATAGATAACATAAACAACAGTCGCACTATTTTTCATGACCTTATAATAATTATAAAATCATTATTACCATTTACCAAAATTTTTGAAATATCAGAATTATTATTAAATGATTTAAATAGCAAACAATTCTATTATCATTAACATTTAAACAATATTAAACTATTAATGAAACCATTGCCAAAATATTAAAGTTATGTATAATAACTCAAAATATGTTTAAAACATTTATATTACCCTTAAATGATTTTTAAAACATTTAAAAATATTATTAAATAATTACCATTAATATCAAAATATTAATGTACTATTTATCTAAATATTAAAAGTTATTAATTATAACTTAAAATATTTTTAATTCATTTATATCCCTTTTAAATGATTTTTAAATTAATAAAAACATTTTAAAACTATTTATTTAATATAATTATTAAATAAATTTAATATCATTAATAATAAATTAATAATTATTAATATTAAATTATTAATGAAATTATCCTTTAAATATTAAAAGTTATATTTTATAACTTCAAATATCTTTAAATACTTTATTTTCATTTAAAATGATTTTTATAATAATAAAATCATTTTTAAACTAATTTATTTAATATAAATATTAAATAACTTTAATATCATTAATAATCATTAGTTAATGAATTTAAACTTTAAATATTAAAAGTTATATTTTATAACTTAAAATATTTTTAAATACCTTATTATTATTTAAAATGATTTTTAATTTAATAAAATCATTTTTAATTCATTTATTTAACTCATTTAATAAATAACTTAATTATCATTAATATTAATTTATTAATGAAAATTATCACATAATATTAAAAGTTATTAAAAATATCCTAAAATTATTTTCTTATACCATAATATAATTTTAAATGATTTTGCAAATATTAAAATTATTTTTAAATAATTTATTTAATATTATAATTAAATAAATTAAATACTTTTAATATTCCAAATATGTTAAATATTTATGAAATATATTTAAAATAATTAAAAACTAATTTTCTGAATTTAAAATAATTTTTAATAATTTATTTTGTATTTTTAATAATTAAAAACTATTTTTTTTCTATTTATTTATTAATTTTCAGAAAATAAAATACTGTCTGTCGCTAAAGGTCACCTATAGTGACAAAACTGTCGCTATAGGTGTTCTTCATATTCTTGAGTAAACCCAGAACTTTATACACAGTTACCGAGTGCCTTACTTTGACCAATGATTAAACATTATTCATGCAGTTTCTGGACAATCTATGACTTGATTTTGTAGAACTAGTGCAGGACTACAATATCCAACAACAAGAATAACCATATCATTCATATCAAAAGAGATCCATGTGCCTAAAATAGTTGTCAGATGTTGTTCTTCATTTATGGGTTACCCATAAATGAAGAACAGATCGTGGGGATCACTTTGGACCTCCACTACATTCGGATCATGCACTGATTTAGTGATCTAAGACTTCCAGGTTCTAGCCCACATGCAACACTACAAATCTATCACAAAACATAACCATAAAAACAAAAGATCAATCAGATCCACGCCGGTCAAACCATGTCAGAAATAAAGTTCTTCACGAATCTGGGTTTTTTCCCAGAAATTCATAAGGCTGGTGGTCAACCCTAGTTTGACCACCCATATTTTTGATCATGTATACGTTCTGGTTGTTACCTAGGTTTTAATGTGTAGTATTCATGACAATCTACAAGTATATAACATCAACATAGAAAAATAACTTAAACACCACAAGATCCATAGACTTCAAAATGGTTGTCAGACTTTTCTGGGTAATCTGGGTTACCCAGATTCGTTCGGTCATGGTCGGTCAACGACCTTTGACCCTTAATAACTTTCAATCTACTAACTCTATGGTCTTGATTCAAGTTTCATATGAAAGATAACATGAAATACTACAACTTCAAACATTTAAACAACAAAAACACATATCATACAGAGATCCATGGCCACTGACATTCATTGTCAGACGACTGATAAACCTTTTTCCAGATTTTTCTAAAACTCAAATCCGAATATTTTGATGTTATGGATTTATCAAAAACCAACCCAGATAGTCATAATAACTTATAAACAACATGTTTTAACAACAAATTACAAGATCTAACAACAGATCATTAGAAAAATTTTAAGGCTAGGGTTTATACCTTTGATGTCCAAATTCTGATTTTGTGTGTTTTGTTATGGGCAATGGTGGGGCTTGGATTGGGGACTGAAACACTTAAGAAATTCGTAGGCTTTAGAGAGAGAGGCTCAAGGATGAGAGTTTGGATAAATTTTAGTTTATCAAATGATTTTCTCTCTACAATCCTTATATATATATATATATATATATATATATATATATATATATATATATATATATATAATGCTAGATGCATGTATTGGCTGAGGTTGCTATCATTTAAAGTCAAGAGAGTGGTTGGAGGTTGGTGAACAACTCTATCTTTTGTCAAACCCTACATCTTAGGCTCTTTAATGCACAAAAGGGCAAAATGGTCCTTTGGCTAGCAATTTTAAGGGCAATTTTATCATCATGCAAACCCTTAGGATTTAACCCTAAGGTTTAGCACAAATCATTAGTAGGATTTAGCAAATTAGGGTTTACAAAGAATAAAATAAAATAAAATAAAAATTTAAATAAATTTTAGTTTCTAAAATTTTAAATCAGGGTTTCATAATTATGATTAATTTTCTAATTACCTTTTAGAGTAACATTAGGGTTTAGATCATATAATTATCATTGACTTTGCTATTTTAGCAATTAGGGTTTATCCTTTTGGTAATTAGGGTTACCAAATTACAATTAGGGTTTCTAATTACTAATTTAGGGTTATAGTTTAGTAATTAGGGTTTAACAATTTAGGGTTTCTATAATTAGCAATTGTAATTCGAATACTTGTTAATTAATCAACTAATCACAATTACCAACAATTTCGAACTCTAATTTGAATTTCAAATTAGGGTTTCTCATTTCCAAAAATTAGGGTTTTAGAAATATTAATTAGGGTTTATTCTACAAGTTAGGGTTCCAAAATATCAGTTAGGGTTTCGATTTCGTAATTAGGGTTTTGCGACCAGTTATTGAGGATATACGATTCCTATGTTTCAAACATGCTTTTAAAATGAAATTGTTGTACTTGCTAAGCTTTTTATGCTCACACTTGCTTGAACCATATGATTGCAGCTTAGACAATATGACCAAAGGATTCGACAAGGATAAAGTGAAGGCTAAAGCAAACTCGTAGAGTACCTATGTAATAGTATAGGTTTGTAATGATAATATTTGATATTATGGCATGAACAAATGTAACGGTTATAAAGAACCTGGGGAATGGTAGTATTGTTTTGGAATATATGTATGACATATTCGTTCTTTTGAGGCTTTTTCAATTGAATGTTTGTGTGAACAATAGCACCGTGGAGCACCATCTGTCGGGTTGAAAGAGACCCGGATTTGGTGGCGTCACAATGAGGATAAATTTTCTTTTATTAGTATTATTAATGTAATAAAATAGAAAACCTTTTATATAAAATAAAATACTTTTATAAAGTTATTCGTTTTATTAGATTATAAATAAAATATATAATATTCTATCATGCATAGTTTTTTGCATAATAAAATAATTTTATATAAAACAGAATACTTTTATAAAGTTATTTATGTAAAGTCCCCGAACCCGGATACATGAAACTCGAACTCGGTACTTCACGATACCATTTCTATGAGCGGAATAATACTAATAATAATAACCATAATATAAAACTTAAACTTAACTTACATTTATCAGAGTCTAATCCCAAGTACGCAACCTTTACTACATTCTTTACATGATATATAATACATATCATTAACTTAATACAGTCTATCTATTACAAATGATACCAATAACATGTTCCGTTTGCTTTCCTTTTCACTTGATCCTGGCCGAGCCTTCTAGCTGTTCACACTTAGCTGAAAACATTTAAATTAAGCAAGGATGAGCATTTGAGTGCCCAACAAGTATTTATATATATATAAGCTGAAAGAATTTAAATGTTTTCTTTATAATATTCTTCTACAACAGGTCAATAGTTGTGAAGTAATCTGTTCCAATAACAATAACATAACAACCCTCTTTCAAATTTTTGAAACTGTGTATTGTCTATACATGGGGTTTCTGTGACATACTATGAAAATTGTTTTCATTTTCGAAAGGGTTTAAATAGAAATTCATCTGTAAACCGGCCATTGCTTACGGGCACAGAGGGTGATCAGCTCCGTTGTACCCTGTATTGATCAATACTACATTGCTAGAACGATATTATCGTTCATCCTTTGTCCGCCGTAGCGCATAAAAGTTTTCCCATGATTGGGATGTTCATACCTGTCGGGTTTTCATAACAAAAGTCTTATCTTGTTCAACAATAATATATAATTCAACATATATGTATATCAAAGGTGTATCAACATGTGATTAAATACAATGATTATCCAAGTGAGGACACTTGTATAATCATTTATAGAAATTAACGAACAGAATATATAACTTAATTATCATATACTAACATGTTGATAATCAATGGGTGTATATAATATAGGTTTAACAATCTGTACAGTAATAATATAATTTTGAAACATGCTTACACTTGTCCATTGCATAAAGAAAATGCAAAGGTAGGATACTTGCCTGATGCGCTGCTTACAATTACGCAACTTAGATTTATCTTTTCTATCACGACCTATCATTAATCATATTATTTTACTGATTAGTATATCATAACGTAACACATAACGCTGCTTATTGCAGTCAGCACATTTCCTATTCACATTATCACACATGTTCAACAATCATTGACTCACAAACAAACATCAACACATTCCTAATCACATTGTCACACAACCTTAATAACCATTGAATCGCAATTAAACAGTTAACTTATCTTAGTTCAGATCAATTTCTGAAACATGTCGTCTACCGACAACTTTATCGGGTAAAAATCGAGTCTAAGACTCTATCCCGATGTTTAATATCCAAATAGATAACATAAACAACAGTCGCACTATTTTTCATGACCTTATAATAATTATAAAATCATTATTACCATTTACCAAAATTTTTGAAATATCAGAATTATTATTAAATGATTTAAATAGCAAACAATTCTATTATCATTAACATTTAATCAATATTAAACTATTAATAAAACCATTGCCAAAATATTAAAGTTATGTATAATAACTCAAAATATGTTTAAAACATTTATATTACCCTTAAATGATTTTTAAAACATTTAAAAATATTATTAAATAATTACCATTAATATCAAAATATTAATGTACTATTTATCTAAATATTAAAAGTTATTAATTATAACTTAAAATATTTTTAATTCATTTATATCCCTTTTAAATGATTTTTAAATTAATAAAAACATTTTAAAACTATTTATTTAATATAATTATTAAATAATTTTAATATCATTAATAATAAATTAATAATTATTAATATTAAATTATTAATGAAATTATCCTTTAAATATTAAAAGTTATATTTTATAACTTCAAATATCTTTAAATACTTTATTTTAATTTAAAATGATTTTTATAATAATAAAATCATTTTTAAACTAATTTATTTAATATAAATATTAAATAACTTTAATATCATTAATAATCATTAGTTAATGAATTTAAACTTTAAATATTAAAAGTTATATTTTATAACTTAAAATATTTTTAAATACCTTATTATTATTTAAAATGATTTTTAATTTAATAAAATCATTTTTAATTCATTTATTTAACTCATTTAATAAATAACTTAATTATCATTAATATTAATTTATTAATGAAAATTATCACATAATATTAAAAGTTATTAAAAATAACCTAAAATTATTTTCTTATACCATAATATAATTTTAAATGATTTTGCAAATATTAAAATCATTTTTAAATAATTTATTTAATATTATAATTAAATAAATTAAATACTTTTAATATTCCAAATATATTAAATATTTATGAAATATATTTAAAATAATTAAAAACTAATTTTCTGAATTTAAAATAATTTTTAATAATTTATTTTGTATTTTTAATAATTAAAAACTATTTTTTTTTCTATTTATTTATTAATTTTCAGAAAATAAAATACTGCCTGTCGCTAAAGGTCACCTATAGTGACAAAACTGTCGCTATAGGTGTTCTTCATATTCTTGAGTAAACCCAGAACTTTATACACAGTTACCGAGTGCCTTACTTTGACCAATGATTAAACATTATTCATGCAGTTTCTGGACAATCTATGACTTGATTTTTGTAGAACTAGTGCAGGACTACAATATCCAACAACAAGAATAACCATATCATTCATATCAAAAGAGATCCATGTGCCTAAAATAGTTGTCAGATGTTGTTCTTCATTTATGGGTTACCCAGAAATGAAGAACAGATCGTGGGGATCACTTTGGACCTCCACTACATTCGGATCATGCACTGATTTAGTGATCTATGACTTCCAGGTTCTAGCCCACATGCAACACTACAAATCTATCACAAAACATAACCATAAAAACAAAAGATCAATCAGATCCACGCCGGTCAAACCATGTCAGAAATAAAGTTCTTCACGAATCTGGGTTTTTTCCCAGAAATTCATAAGGCTGGTGGTCAACCCTAGTTTGACCACCCATATTTTTGATCATGTATACGTTCTGGTTGTTACCTAGGTTTTAATGTGTAGTATTCATGACAATCTACAAGTATATAACATCAACATAGAAAAATAACTTAAACACCACAAGATCCATAGACTTCAAAATGGTTGTCAGACTTTTCTGGGTAATCTGGGTTACCCAGATTCGTTCGGTCATGGTCGGTCAACGACCTTTGACCCTTAATAACTTTCAATCTACTAACTCTATGGTCTTGATTCAAGTTTCATATGAAAGATAACATGACATACTACAACTTCAAACATTTAAACAACAAAAACACATATCATACAGAGATCCATGGCCACTGACATTCATTGTCAGACGACTGATAAACCTTTTTCCAGATTTTTCTAAAACTCAAATCCGAATATTTTGATGTTATGGATTTATCAAAAACCAACCCAGATAGTCATAATAACTTATAAACAACATGTTTTAACAACAAATAAAAGATCTAACAACAGATCATTAGAAAAATTTTAAGGCTAGGGTTTATAACTTTGATGTCCAAATTCTGATTTTGTGTGTTTTGTTATGGGCAATGGCGGGGCTTGGATTGGGGACTGAAACACTTAAGAAATTCGTAGGCTTTAGAGAGAGAGGCTCAAGGATGAGAGTTTAGATAAATTTTAGTTTATCAAATGATTTTCTCTCTACAATCCTTATATATATATATATATATAATGCTAGATGCATGTATTGGCTGAGGTTGCTATCATTTAAAGTCAAGAGAGTGGTTGGAGGTTGGTGAACAACTCTATCTATTGTCAAAACCTACATCTTAGGCTCTTTAATGCACAAAAGGGCAAAATGGTCCTTTGGCTAGCAATTTTAAGGGCAATTTTATCATCATGCAAACCCTTAGGATTTAACCCTAAGGTTTAGCACAAATCATTAGTAGGATTTAGCAAATTAGGGTTTACAAAGAATAAAATAAAATAAAATAAAAATTTAAATAAATTTTAGTTTCTAAAATTTTGAAATTAGGGTTTTATAATTATGATTAATTTTCTAATAACCTTTTAGAGTACCATTAGGGTTTAGATCATATAATTATCATTGACTTTGCTATTTTAGCAATTAGGGTTTATCCTTTTGGTAATTAGGGTTACCAAATTACAATTAGGGTTTCTAATTACTAATTTAGGGTTATAGTTTAGTAATTAGGGTTTAACAATTTAGGGTTTCTATAATTAACAATTATAATTCGAATACTTGTTAATTAATCAACTAATCACAATTACCAACAATTTCGAACTCTAATTTGAATTTCAAATTAGGGTTTCTCATTTCCAAAAATTAGGGTTTTAGAAATATTAATTAGGGTTTATTCTACAAGTTAGGGTTCCAAAATATCAGTTAGGGTTTTGATTTTGCAATTAGGGTTTTGCGACCAGTTATTGAGGATATACGATTCCTATGTTTCAAACATGCTTTTAAAATGAAATTGTTGTACTTGCTAAGCTTTTTATGCTCACACTTGCTTGAACCATATGATTGCAGCTTAGACAATATGACCAAAGGATTCGACAAGGATAAAGTGAAGGCTAAAGCAAACTCGTAGAGTACCTATGTAATAGTATAGGTTTGTAATGATAATATTTGATATTATGGCATGAACAAATGTAACGGTTATAAAGAACCTGGGGAATGGTAGTATTGTTTTGGAATATATGTATGACATATTCGTTCTTTTGAGGCTTTTTCAATTAAATGTTTGTGTGAACAATAGCACCGTGGAGCACCATCTGTCGGGTTGAAAGAGACCCGGATTTGATGGCGTCACAATGAGGATAAATTTTCTTTTATTAGTATTATTAATGTAATAAAATAGAAAAACTTTTATATAAAATAAAATACTTTTATAAAGTTATTCGTTTTATTAGATTATAAATAGAATATATAATATTCTATCATGCATAGTTTTTTGCATAGTAAAATCTTTTTATATAAAACAGAATACTTTTATAAAGTTATTTATGTAAAGTCCCCGAACCCGGATACCTGAAACTCGAACTCGGTACTTCACGATACCATTTCTATGAGCGGAATAATACTAATAATAATAACCATAATATAAAACTTAAACTTAACTTACATTTATCAGAGTCTAATCCCAAGTACGCAACCTTTACTACATTCTTTACATGATATATAATACATATCATTAATTTAATACAGTCTATCAATTACAAATGATACCAATAACATGTTCCGTTTGCTTTCCTTTTCACTTGATCCTGGCCGAGCCTTCTAGCTGTTCACACTTAGCTGAAAACATTTAAATTAAGCAAGGATGAGCATTTGAGTGCCCAACAAGTATTTATATATATATATAAGCTGAAAGAATTTAAATGTTTTCTTTATAATATTCTTCTACAACAGGTCAATAGTTGTGAAGTAATCTGTTCCAATAACAATAACATAACAACCCTCTTTCAAATTTTTGAAACTGTGTATTGTCTATACATGGGGTTTCTGTGACATACTATGAAAATTGTTTTCATTTTCGAAAGGGTTTAAATAGAAATTCATCTGTAAACCGGCCATTGCTTACGGGCACAGAGGGTGATCAGCTCCGTTGTACCCTGTATTGATCAATACTACATTGCTAGAACAATATTATCGTTCATCCTTTGTCCGCCGTAGCGCATAAAATTTTTCCCATGATTGGGATGTTCATACCTGTCGGGTTTTCATAACAAAAGTCTTATCTTGTTCAACAATAATATATAATTCAACATATATGTATATCAAAGGTGTATCAACATGTGATTAAATACAATGATTATCCAAGTGAGGACACTTGTATAATTATTTATAGAAATTAACGAACAGAATATATAACTTAATTATCATATACTAACATGTTGATAATCAATGGGTGTATATAATATAGGTTTAACAATCTGTACAATAATAATATAATTTTGAAACATTCTTACACTTGTCCATTGCATAAAGAAAATGCAAAGGTAGGATACTTGCCTGATGCGCTGTTTACAATTACGCAACTTAGATTTATCTTTTCTATCACGACCTATCATTAATCATATTATTTTACAGATTAGTATATCATAACGTAACACATAACGCTGCTTATTGCAGTCAGCACATTTCCTATTCACATTATCACACATGTTCAACAATCATTGACTCACAAACAAACATCAACACATTCCTAATCACATTGTCACACAACCTTAATAACCATTGAATCGCAATTAAACAGTTAACTTATCTTAGTTCAGATCAATTTCTAAAACATGTCGTCTACCGACAACTTTATCGGGTAAAAATCGAGTCTAAGACTCTATCCCGATGTTTAATATCCAAATAGATAACATAAACAACAGTCGCACTATTTTTCATGACCTTATAATAATTATAAAATCATTATTACCATTTACCAAAATTTTTGAAATATCAGAATTATTATTAAATGATTTAAATAGCAAACAATTCTATTATCATTAACATTTAATCAATATTAAACTATTAATAAAACCATTGCCAAAATATTAAAGTTATGTATAATAACTCAAAATATGTTTAAAACATTTATATTACCCTTAAATGATTTTTAAAACATTTAAAAATATTATTAAATAATTACCATTAATATCAAAATATTAATGTACTATTTATCTAAATATTAAAAGTTATTAATTATAACTTAAAATATTTTTAATTCATTTATATCCCTTTTAAATGATTTTTAAATTAATAAAAACATTTTAAAACTATTTATTTAATATAATTATTAAATAAATTTAATATCATTAATAATAAATTAATAATTATTAATATTAAATTATTAATGAAATTATCCTTTAAATATTAAAAGTTATATTTTATAACTTCAAATATCTTTAAATACTTTATTTTCATTTAAAATGATTTTTATAATAATAAAATCATTTTTAAACTAATTTATTTAATATAAATATTAAATAACTTTAATATCATTAATAATCATTAGTTAATGAATTTAAACTTTAAATATTAAAAGTTATATTTTATAACTTAAAATATTTTTAAATACCTTATTATTATTTAAAATGATTTTTAATTTAATAAAATCATTTTTAATTCATTTATTTAACTCATTTAATAAATAACTTAATTATCATTAATATTAATTTATTAATGAAAATTATCACATAATATTAAAAGTTATTAAAAATAACCTAAAATTATTTTCTTATACCATAATATAATTTTAAATGATTTTGCAAATATTAAAATCATTTTTAAATAATTTATTTAATATTATAATTAAATAAATTAAATACTTTTAATATTCCAAATATATTAAATATTTATGAAATATATTTAAAATAATTAAAAACTAATTTTCTGAATTTAAAATAATTTTTAATAATTTATTTTGTATTTTTAATAATTAAAAACTATTTTTTTTTTCTATTTATTTATTAATTTTCAGAAAATAAAATACTGTCTGTCGCTAAAGGTCACCTATAGTGACAAAACTGTCGCTATAGGTGTTCTTCATATTCTTGAGTAAACCCAGAACTTTATACACAGTTACCGAGTGCCTTACATTGACCAATGATTAAACATTATTCATGCAGTTTCTGGACAATCTATGACTTGATTTTTGTAGAACTAGTGCAGGACTACAATATCCAACAACAAGAATAACCATTTCATTCATATCAAAAGAGATCCATGTGCCTAAAATAGTTGTCAGATGTTGTTCTTCATTTCTGGGTTACCCAGAAATGAAGAACAGATCGTGGGGATCACTTTGGACCTCCACTACATTCGGATCATGCACTGATTTAGTGATCTATGACTTCCAGGTTCTAGCCCACATGCAACACTACAAATCTATGACAAAACATAACCATAAAAACAAAAGATCAATCAGATCCACGCCGGTCAAACCATGTCAGAAATAAAGTTCTTCACGAATCTGGGTTTTTTCCCAGAAATTCATAAGGCTGGTGGTCAACCCTAGTTTGACCACCCATATTTTTGATCATGTATACGTTCTGGTTGTTACCTAGGTTTTAATGTGTAGTATTCATGACAATCTACAAGTATATAACATCAACATGGAAAAATAACTTAAACACCACAAGATCCATGGACTTCAAAATGGTTGTCAGACTTTTCTGGGTAATCTGGGTTACCCAGATTCGTTCGGTCATGGTCGGTCAATGACCTTTGACCCTTAATAACTTTCAATCTGCTAACTCTATGGTCTTGATTCAAGTTTCATATGAAAGATAACATGATATACTACAACTTCAAACATTTAAACAACAAAAACACATATCATACAGAGATCTATGGCCACTGACATTCATTGTCAGACGACTGATAAACCTTTTTCTAAATTTTTCTAAAACTCAAATCCGAATATTTTGATGTTATGGATTTATCAAAAACCAACCCAGATAGTCATAATAACTTATAAACAACATGTTTTAACAACAAATTACAAGATCTAACAACAGATCATTAGAAAAATTTTAAGGCTAGTGTTTATACCTTTGATGTCCAAATTCTGATTTTGTGTGTTTTGTTATGGGCAATGGTGGGGCTTGGATTGGGGACTGAAACACTTAAGAAATTCGTAGGCTTTAGAGAGAGAGGCTCAAGGATGAGAGTTTGGAAAAATTTTAGTTTATCAAATGATTTTCTCTCTCCAATCCTTATATATATATATATATATATATATATATATATATATATATATATAAATAATGCTAGATGCATGTATTGGCTGAGGTTGCTATCATTTAAAGTCAAGAGAGTGGTTGGAGGTTGGTGAACAACTCTATCTATTGTCAAAACCTACATCTTAGGCTCTTTAATGCACAAAAGGGTAAAATGGTCCTTTGGCTAGCAATTTTAAGGGCAATTTTATCATCATGCAAACCCTTAGGATTTAACCCTAAGGTTTAGCACAAATTATTAGTAGGATTTAGCAAATTAGGGTTTACAAAGAATAAAATAAAATAAAATAAAAATTTAAATAAATTTTAGTTTCTAAAATTTTGAAATTAGGGTTTCATAATTATGATTAATTTTCTAATTACCTTTTAGAGTAACATTAGGGTTTAGATCATATAATTATCATTGACTTTTCTATTTTAGCAATTAGGGTTTATCCTTTTGGTAATTAGGGTTACCAAATTACAATTAGGGTTTCTAATTACTAATTTAGGGTTATAGTTTAGTAATTAGGGTTTAACAATTTAGGGTTTCTATAATTAACAATTGTAATTCGAATACTTGTTAATTAATCAACTAATCACAATTACCCACAATTTCGAACTCTAATTTGAATTTCAAATTAGGGTTTCTCATTTCCAAAAATTAGGGTTTTAGAAATATTAATTAGGGTTTATTCTACAAGTTAGGGTTCCAAAATATCAGTTAGGGTTTCGATTTTGCAATTAGGGTTTTGCGACCATAATTAAGGCTTTCCTAATTAGCGATTATATTTATAATACCAGACATTAACCACATTATTGCAATTGTCCAATAACTTTAAACTCTAATTTGTATTTTTAATTAGGGTTTCACACAATATTAATAAGGTTTAACATATAACACCATAATTGGCCAATCATTAACAATACATATATACAGTACATATTCATAGCACTGAAAATCAAAATATAATTAATATTATATTCTTATTCTCATACCTTGACAATAATCCAAATTAAGATTTGGATTCTATATCTGATTTATCTTTCATATTTAACATTAATAATTAAGTTAAAATAATTTACTTAATATTTTGAACAAAATTCATATAATGAAATAATCATTATAATTATTCTAAAATCATTTCATATATTATTTAAATAATATAAGATTATATTTTCATAGAAAATAATTAATAAAAACATTTTGATCTTTAAATTAATTATTATAAGAATATACTTTATAAAAATTAATAATTCTAAAATAAAATTATTTGTAAACATTCGTGTAATAAATATATTTTTATTTACCACATAAATACATATACATAATATCTTGTACAAATCCTCATCCTTAATATAAAAAAAAAATTTATACACAAAATTTCTTATTTATTTATATAGAAAATATCGGGTTGTCACATTCACCCTCCCTTATAAAGATTTCGTCCCCGGAATCACCACTTTAAAACCTATACATACCAGGGTACATAGCGTACAAAATCTTCGCAAGTAGATCTCGATCACCTTTGATCGAATTGATCTTTAACTATTTACTTAAAACTTGTCTTTCTGATTAAACAGAAATTTGATTTCTAATAGAACTCAATTTCCTTTTTCAAAATAATTTATAAAATAATTTATTATTTATGTAAGAAAATAATATATGAGAAAATAAAATCGGTTTGAGTAATACCTAGAGTTGCATCCCCGGTTGCTACCGAATCCTGAATAGTTATATTGAAGACGTTTGCAGTTGGTTCGGTTGGTTCGTTCGTTGATGTTGGTCCCGTTGTCGCCAATGTCCTGCTGCCTTTTCCCATATTCGCATTCCTTACCACCCTTATCTTTCTTGGACAGTCTTTCACCTTATGCTCCATTGATCCATACTTGAAACACTTACTATACATTCTTGGATTGAGACAGTCGGGAGAGATATGTCCCTTCTTCCTATACTTATAACACACAAATTTTCCTTGGAAACATTTCCCCGAATGATTCTTTTCGCAAGTCATTACACCACCTGCTTCTTTTTCACACCTTCTTGCTTCACCTGCACACTTCCAAAGTTATTCGCCTTCCTCTTTTCACTCCTATTCCCTTTGTTTATTTCCACCTTTACTTTCACTATTAGTTTCTACCTTCCCAACTTCCTCAACCTTACCCTTGTTCCTTCTTACCTTATTGTAGAGGCTCATGGCCTTACTCCCCTCCTCAACAATAATCGCTTTCTCCATGAGTGCTGCAAATGTAGAAATCTGTAACACTTCCACCTTGTTGTAGAGCTAGGGTTTTAATCCCAGCTCAAACCTTCGTGCTTTTCTAGCCTCCGTATCAACTTGATGCAGAGCAAACCTAGCCAACTCATTAAATTTGGTGGCATATTCCGCAACTGACATATCTCCTTGCTTCAACTCCAGAAACTTTCCTTCCATTCTAGACTGCATACTAGCTGAAAAATAATTCTCGAAAAATAAAGTCTTAAATCTATCCCATGTTACCACACCTGCTCCTGCCTTCACCTGATTCGCTTCCCACCAAAAATTTGCCTCACCCTTCACCATGTAGGTGGCAAAAGTGGTCTTTTGCCCTTCAGCTACCTTAGCTATCACGAACACCTGTTCAATTTCCCTAACCCAAATCTGGGCTTCTATACGATCAGTTGTACCTTTGAATTTCGGCGATTGTACCGCCTTGAAGTCTTTAACGTTCGACGTTCGATTATCTGGTTGATCTTTCGCATCTGGTATTCCGTTCTGCACAGCTTGAGCATCCATAATCGCAAAATTCTGTCCTTTGGTTTGGCTTTCATCTTGACGGTATTATCATAAATTATTCCTTACTTCTATGCCTTATCGTAAACGCTTAACATATAACGCAAAACTTTCTATTCAAATAATCATGTACTCAAAATGTTAGATTTTGAAAACTCGGTCTACTGTAATAACCAGTGACCAAATAAATATCTATTATCTTTATACCAACTTATCCCATTAATCCAACAAAGACTCATTATCATAGCACTTGACATACCATAGCACATTGTGCTTTAAACATTCGTTATCTCTTTGTGATTACAAAAGTCAGGATTTATAATTTTTTCCAACACAAAGATAAAAAAAATTCATTACACAAACATACTTATCATATACACAACACAGAATCATATATATTCAACTAATGTTAATACTACCTATTTCTTTCGCCTTCACTAAGGATCAATTTCTTAATAACCTATCTATTTCCATTATCCTCAATATCTATTTACACATAACTATATCAAGTTTGTCACAACTTTCAACACCTTATGAGTTTAAGAACTCATCACAAACATATGAGTTTAAGAACTCGACATTGACCACTTATAATCCTTTAACTATACTTTACCTATCAGTTATACTTAGCGTTTCTTGATCCAGTACTATACTTTCCAAAATAACCACCTCTTTGAGGTAGCTTTCAATGTGAGCCTCTATTGCAGTTATTGACTTTGATATTGGCTCGGTCATGGACGTTGACTTATTCTTTACGACTTAAGGGTATCCTAATTCTGTTCCTTTCTAACACCTACACACAAAATTATCCTGACTAGCAAATAATAAATACACACAACACATAATAGTTTTATAAATTATCTTTTATTTTGTTTGACGATGAATTTATTCAATTCATCTCCTTTTTAAACTCTATATAAGTTATTTATATTTTCAACGTTTCCCTCTGTTCTAAGGTTATATCCTAAGGTCTAACCCACCTAAGGTTTCTAACCCTATAGCTCTGATACCATCCTGTAAAGTCCCCGAACCCGGATACCTGAAACCCGAACTTGGTACTTCACGATACCATTTCTATGAGCGAAATAATACTAATAATAATAACCATAATATAAAACTTAAACTTAACTTACATTTATCAGAGTCTAATCCCAAGTACGCAACCATTACTACATTCTTTACATGATATATAATACATATCATTAACTTAATACAGTCTATCTATTACAAATGATACCAATAACATGTTCTGTTTGCTTTCCTTTTTACTTGATCCTGGCTGAGTCTTCTAGCTGTTCACACTTAGCTGAAAACATTTAAATTAAGTAATGATGAGCATTTGAGTGCCCAGCAAGTATTTATATATATATATATATATATATATATATATATATATATATATATATAAGCCGAAAGAATTTAAATGTTTTCTTTATAATATTCTTCTACAACCGGTCAATAGTTGTGAAGTAATCTGTACCAATAACAATAACATAACAACCCTCTTTCAAATTTTTGAAACTGTGTATTGTCTATACATGGGGTTTCTGTGACATACTATGAACATTGTTTTCATTTTCGAAAGGGTTTAAACAAAAATTCATCTGTAAACCGGCCATTGCTTATGGGCACGGAGGGTGATCAGCCCCGTTGTACCCTATATTGATTAATACTACATTGCTAGAACGATATTATCGTCCATCCTTTGTCCGCCGTACCGCATAAAATTTTTCCCATGATTGGGATGTTCATACCTGTCGGGTTTTCATAACAAAAGTCTTATCTTGTTTAACAATAATATATAATTCAACATATATGTATATCAAAGGTGTATCAACATGTGATTAAATACAATGATTATCCAAGTGAGGACACTTGTATAATCATTTATAGAAATTAACGAACAGAATATATAACTTAATTATCATATACTAACATGTTGATAATCAATGGGTGTATATAATATAGGTTTAACAATCTGTACAGTAATAATATAATTTTGAAACATTCTTACACTTGTCCATTGCATAAAGAAAATGCAAAGGTAGGATACTTGCCTGATGCGCTGCTTACAATTACGCAACTTAGATTTATCTTTTCTATCACGACCTATCATTAATCAGATCATTTTACTGATTAGTATATCATAACGTAACACATAACGCTGCTTATTGCAGTCAGCACATTCCCTATTCACATTATCACACATGTTCAACAATCATTGACTCACAAACAAACATCAACACATTCCTAATCACATTGTCACACAACCTTAATAACCATTGAATCGCAATTAAATAGTTAACTTATCTTAGTTCAGATCAATTTCTGAAACATGACGTCTACCGACAACTTTATCGGGTAAAAATCGAGTCTAAGACTCTATCCCGAAGTTTAATATCCAAATAGATAACTTAAACAATAGTCGCACTATTTTTCATGACCTTATAATAATTATAAAATAATTATTACCATTTACCAAAATTTTTGAAATATCAGAATCATTATTAAATGATTTAAATAGCAAACAATTCTATTATCATTAACATTTAATAATTATTAAACTATTAATGAAACCATTGCCAAAATATTAAAGTTATGTATAATAACTCAAAATATTTTTTAAAACATTTATATTACCCTTAAATTATTTTTAAAACATTTAAAAACATTATTAAATAATTACCATTAATATCAAAATATTAATGTACTATTTATCTAAATATTAAAAGTTATTAAATATAACTTAAAATATTTTTAATTCATTTATATCCCTTTTAAATGATTTTTAAATTAATAAAACTATTTTTAAACTATTTATTTAATATAATTATTAAATAAATTTAATATCATTAATAATAAATTAATAATTATTAATATTAAATTATTAATGAAATTATCCTTTAAATATTAAAAGTTATATTTTATTACTTAAAATATCTTAAAATACTTTATTTTTATTTAAAATGATTTTTATAATAATAAAATCATTTTTAAACTAATTTATTTAATATAAATATTAAATAACTTTAATATCATTAATAATCATTAATTAATGAATTTAACCTTTAAATATTAAAAGTTATATTTTATAACTTAAAATATTTTTAAATACCTTATTATTATTTAAAATGATTTTTAATTTAATAAAATCATTTTTAATTCATTTAATAAATAACTTAATTATCATTAATATTAATTTATTAATTAAATTTATCACATAATATTAAAAGTTAATAAAAATAACCTAAAATTATTTTCTTATACCATAATATAATTTTAAATGATTTTGCAAATAATAAAATTATTTTTAAATAGTTTATTTAAAATTATAATTAAATAAATTAAATACTTTTAATATTCCAAAAATATTAAATATTTATGAAATATATTTAAAATAATTAAAAAATAATTTTTGGAATTTAAAATAATTTTTAATAATTTATTTTGTATTTTTAATAATTAAAAACTTTTTTTTTTCTATTTATTTATTAATTTTCGGAAAATAAAATACTGTCTGTTGCTAAAGGTCACCTATAGTGACAAAACTGTCGCTATAGGTGTTCTTCATGTTCTTGAGTAAACCCAGAACTTCATACACAGTTACCGAGTGTCTTACTTTGACCAATGATTAAACATTATTCATGCAGTTTCTGGACAATCTATGACTTGATTTTTGTAGAACTAGTGCAGGACTACAATATCCAACAACAAGAATAACCATATCATTCATATCAAAAGAGATCTATGTGCCTAAAATAGTTGTCAGATGATGTTCTTCATTTCTGGGTTACCCAGAAATGAAGAACAGATCGTGGGGATCACTTTGGACCTCCACTACATTCATATCATGCACTGTTTTAGTGATCTATGACTTCCAGGTTCTAGCCCACATGCAACACTACAAATCTATCACAAAACATAACCATAAAAACAAAAGATCAATCAGATCCACGCCGGTCAAACCATGTCAGAAATAAAGTTCTTCACGAATCTTGATTTTTCCCAGAAATTCATAAAGCTGGTGGTCAACCCTAGTTTGACCACCCATATTTTTGATCATGTATACGTTCTGGTTGTTACCTAGGTTTTAATGTGTGGTATTCATGACAATCTACAAGTATATAACATCAACATGGAAAAATAACTTAAACACAGCAAGATCCATGGACTTCAAAATGGTTGTCAGACTTTTCTGGGTAATCTGGGTTACCCAGATTCGTTCGGTCATGGTCGGTCAACGACCTTTGACCCTTAATAACTTTCAATCTACTGACTCTATGGTATTGATTCAAGTTTCATATGAAAGATAACATGACATACTACAACTTCAAACATTTAAACAGCAAAAACACATATCATACAGAGATCTATGGCCACTGACATTCATTGTCAGACGACTGATAAACCTTTTTCCAGATTTTTCTAAAACTCAAATCCGAATATTTTGATGTTATGGATTTATCAAAAACCAACCCAGATCATCATAATAACTTATAAACAACATGTTTTAACAACAAATTACAAGATCTAACAACAGATCATTAGAAAAATTTTAAGGCTAGGGTTTATACCTTTGATGTCCAAATTCTGATTTTGTGTTGCTGTTTTGTTATGGGTAATGGTGGGGCTTGGATTGGGGACTGAAACACTTAAGAAATTCGTAGGCTTTAGAGAGAGAGGCTCAAGGATGAGAGTTTGGAAAAATTTTAGTTTATCAAATGATTTTCTCTCTCCAATCCATATATATATATATATATATATATATATATATATATATATATATATATATATATATATATATATATATATATATATATATATAATGCTAGATGCATGTATTGGCTGAGGTTGCTATCATTTAAAGTCAAGAGAGTGGTTGAAGGTTGGAGAACAACTCTATCTATTGTCAAAACCTACATCTTAGGCTCTTTAATGCACAAAAGGGCAAAATGGTCCTTTGGCTAACAATTTTAAGGGCAATTTTGTCATCATGCAAATCCTTAGGGTTTAACCCTAAGGTTTATCATAAATCAATAGTAGGATTTAGCAAATTAGGGTTTACAAAAAATAAAATAAAATAAAATAAAATAAAATAAAATTTTAAATAAATTTTAGTTTCTAAAATTTTGAAATTAGGGTTTCATAATTATGATTAATTTTCTAATTACCTTTTAGAGTAACATTAGGGTTTAGATCATATAATTATCATTGACTTTGCTATTTTAGCAATTAGGATTTATCCTTTTGGTAATTAGGGTTACCAAATTACAATTAGGGTTTTTAATTACTAATTTAGGGTTATAGTTTAGTAATTAGGGTTTAACAATTTAGGGTTTCTATAATTAACAATTGTAATTCGAATACTTGTTAATTAATCAACTAATCACAATTACCAATAATTTCGAACTCTAATTTGAATTTCAAATTAGGGTTTCTCATTTCCAAAAATTAGGGTTTTAGAAATATTAATTAGGGTTTATTCTACAAGTTAGGGTTCCAAAATATCAGTTAGGGTTTCGATTTCGCAATTTGGGTTTTGCGACCATAATTAGGGCTTTCCTAATTAGTGATTATATTTATAATACCAGACATTAACCACATTATCGCAATTGTCCAATAACTTTAAACTCTAATTTGTATTTTTAATTAGGGTTTCACACAGTATTAATAAGGTTTAACACAAAACACCATAATTGGCCAATCATTAACAATACATATTTACAGTACATATTCATAGCACTGAAAATCAAAATATAATTAATATTATATTCTTATTCTCATACCTTGACAATAATCCAAATTAAGATTTGGATTCCATATCTGATTTATCTTTCATATTTAACATTAATAATTAAGTTAAAATAATTAACTTAATATTTTGAACAAAATTCATATAATGAAATAATCATTATAATTATTCTAAAATTATTTCATATATTATTTAAATAATATAAGATTATATTTTCATAGAAAATAATTAATAAAAATATTTCGATCTTTAAATTAATTATTATAAGAATATACTTTATAATAATCAATAATTCTAAAATAAAATTATTTGTAAACATTCATGTAATAAATATATTTTTATTTACCACATAAATACATATACATAATATCTTGTACAAATCCCATCCTTAATATAAAAAAAAATTATACACAAAATTTCTTATTTATTTATATATAAAATATCAGGTTGTCACAATTTATTTTATTAGACAATAATTAGAATATATTATATTTTATTATGCATAGTGTTGCATAGTGCCTATATAGTATTTTGCATAGTAAAATCTTTTTATATAAAACAAAATACATTTATAAAGTTATTCATTTTATTAGATTATAAATAGAAAATATTATATTTTATTTAAAAGATTTTGCTTTAAATATGGACCATCCGATTAAAACTAAATCAATCTGGACCGTTCATGAATTAGTTACTATGCAGTCCATTCTTCGACAAATAGAAGCTCAATCTTTCATTATTTCTTACGAATTCAGTGAAACTCTATAGAGAGAAACTATAGAGAGAGTTCTTCTTCTATAATAGTGAGCGTATTCTTTAGAGTTTAAGAGAGTTTTGAGCGTAGTGCAAGTTTTCTTCGAGTATATCCTCGCCCTACCAGTCGAAATACTCTTCTTTTACGGTAAGGGATATTATTTGTTGTACTCGTGAGGGGTATTCTTTCTTTCTTATTCTTGAAGAGAACTTCTGTTATTTCATTCTTTATTATTCTGTTGGAATAACCTGTATACGCGGGATACCCTATACTTGGTAAAATTCTTCTGTTATTCCATTTTTTATTATTCTGTTGGAACATCCGTCTGTGCTTTACGCATGACCGTCT